>OX101828.2:26925171-26942671 GCA_944452925.2 Chrysolina oricalcia | reverse complement strand
TTTTTTTTTCATTTTTTTTCAATTTTTTTTTCATTTTTTTTTTCATTTTTTTTTCAATTTTTTTTTCAATTTTTTTTTGAAATTTTTTTTTCAATTTTTTTTTTCAATTTTTTTTTGAAATTTTTTTTTGAAAATTTTTTTGGAAATTTTTTTTTCAATTTTTTTTCGAAAATTTTTTTTTGAAATTTTTTTTTCATTTTTTTTTTAAATTTTTTTTTCAATTTTTTTTTCAATTTTTTTTGGATTTTTTTTTCAATTTTTTTTGAAAATTTTTTTTTTGAAATTTTTTTTTTCAATTTTTTTTTCAATTTTTTTTTCAATTTTTTTTCAATTTTTTTTTTCAATTTTTTTTTCAATTTTTTTTTGAAATTTTTTTTTCAATTTTTTTTTCAATTTTTTTTTTCAATTTTTTTGATTTTTTTTCAATTTTTTTTTGAAATTTTTTTTTTTGAAATTTTTTTTTTCAATTTTTTTTCAATTTTTCTTCAATTTTTTTTTTCAATTTTTTTTCAATTTTTTTTTCAATTTTTTTTTGAAAATTTTTTTTTTGAAATTTTTTTTTTCAATTTTTTTTTCAATTTTTCTTCAATTTTTTTTTTCAATTTTTTTTTCAATTTTTTTTTCAATTTTTTTTTGAAAATTTTTTTTTTGAAATTTTTTTTTGAAATTTTTTTTTTCAATTTTTTTTTCAATTTTTTTTTTTTGAAATTTTTTTTGGAAATTTTTTTCCGAAAATTTTTTTTTTCAATTTTTTTTGAAATTTTTTTATGAAAATTTTTTTGGAAATTTTTTTTTCAACTTTTTTTCGAAAATTTTTTTTTGAATTTTTTTTTCAATTTTTGTCTGATTTTTTTTTCAATTTTTTTTTGAATTTTTTTTTAAATTTTTTTTCGAAAATTTTTTTTTGAAATTTTTTATTCAATTTTTTTTTGAAATTTTTTTTTCGAAAATTTTTTTGGAATTTTTTTTTTCGAAAATTTTTTTGGAAATTTTTTTTTCAATTTTTTTTTGAAATTTTTTTTTCAATTTTTTTTTCAATTTTTTTTTGAAATTTTTTTTTGAAAATTTTTTTGGAAATTTTTTTTTCAATTTTTTTTCGAAAATTTTTTTTGAAATTTTTTTTTCAATTTTTTTTTGAAAATTTTTTTGGAAATTTTTTTTCAATTTTTTTTTCAATTTTTTTTTTCGAAATTATTTTTTTCAATTTTTTTAAAAATTTTTTTTAAAATTTTTTTTTCAATTTTTTTTTGAAATTTTTTTTTCAATTTTTTTTTGAAATTTTTTTTTTTGAAAATTTTTTTGGAAATTTTTTTGGATTTTTTTTTTCAATTTTTTTTTGAAAATTTTTTTTTTTGAAAATTTTTTTGGAAATTTTTTTTTCAATTTTTTTTCGAAAATTTTTTTTTGAAATTTTTTTTTCAATTTTTTTTTGAAAAATTTTTTTTTTTGAAAATTTTTTTGGAGATTTTTTTTTCAATTTTTTTTTTAAATTTTTTTTAAATTTTTTTTCGAATTTTTTTAATTTTTTTTTGAATTTTTTTTTGAAAATTTTTTTTTGATTTTTTTTTCGAAAATTTTTTTTGAAATTTTTTTTTCAATTTTTTTTGAAAATATTTTTCTTGAAATTTTTTTTCAATTTTTTTTGATTTTTTTTTCAATTTTTTTTTGAATTTTTTTTTGAAAATTTTTTTGGATTTTTTTTTTCAATTTTTTTTTGAAAATTTTTTTTTTGAAATTTTTTTTTTCAATTTTTTTTCAATTTTTTTTTGAAATTTTTTTTTCAATTTTTTTTTGAAATTTTTTTTTTTGAAAATTTTTTTGGAAATTTTTTTTTCAATTTTTTTTCGAAAATTTTTTTTTGAAATTTTTTCAATTTTTTTTTGAAAATTTTTTTTTTTAAAATTTTTTTGGAAATTTTTTTTTCAATTTTTTTTTGAAATTTTTTTTTAAATTTTTTTTCGAAAATTTTTTTTGAAATTTTTTTTTCAATTTTTTTTGAAAATATTTTTCTTGAAATTTTTTTTCAATTTTTTTTGATTTTTTTTTCAATTTTTTTTTGAATTTTTTTTTGAAAATTTTTTTGATTTTTTTTTTCAATTTTTTTTTGAAAATTTTTTTTTTGAAATTTTTTTTTTCAATTTTTTTTCAATTTTTTTTTGAAATTTTTTTTTCAATTTTTTTTTGAAATTTTTTTTTTTGAAAATTTTTTTGGAAATTTTTTTTTCAATTTTTTTTCGAAAATTTTTTTTTGAAATTTTTTCAATTTTTTTTTGAAAATTTTTTTTTTTAAATTTTTTTGGAAATTTTTTTTCAATTTTTTTTTGAAATTTTTTTTTAAATTTTTTTTTTCAATTTTTTTTTCAATTTTTTTTTGAAATTTCTTTTTAGAAATTATTTTTTTCAATTTTTTTTTCAATTTTTTTTCAATTTTTTTTTTCAATTTTTTTTTCAATTTTTTTTTGAAATTTTTTTAAAATTTTTTTTTAAAATTTTTTTTTCAATTTTTTTTTGAATTTTTTTTTTTTGAAAATTTTTTTGGAAATTTTTTTCCGAAAATTTTTTTTTTCAATTTTTTTTGAAATTTTTTTTTGAAAATTTTTTTGGAAATTTTTTTTTCAATTTTTTTTCGAAAATTTTTTTTTGAATTTTTTTTTCAATTTTTGTCTGATTTTTTTTTCAACTTTTTTTTCAATTTTTTTTTGAAATTTTTTTTAAATTTTTTTTTTAAATTTTTTTTTCAATTTTTTTTTGAATTTTTTTTTTTTGAAAATTTTTTTGGAAATTTTTTTCCGAAAATTTTTTTTTTTCAATTTTTTTTTCAATTTTTTTTCGAAAATTTTTTTTTGAAATTTTTATTCAATTTTTTTTTGAAATTTTTTTTTTCGAAAATTTTTTTGGAAATTTTTTTTTTGAAAATTTTTTTGGAAATTTTTTTTTCAATTTTTTTTCGAAATTTTTTTTTTGAATTTTTTTTTCAATTTTTGTTTGATTTTTTTTTCAATTTTTTTTGAAAATTTTTTTTGATTTTTTTTTCGAAAATTTTTTTTTGAAATTTTTTTGTTTGAAAATTTTTTTTTCAATTTTTTTTGGAAATTTTTTTCTTGAAATTTTTTTTTCAATTTTTTTTTTTAATTTTTTATTCAATTTTTTTTTTCAATTTTTTTGGATTTTTCTTTTCAATTTTTTTTTGAAAATTTTTTTGGAATTTTTTTTTTAAATTTTTTTCGTAATTTTTTTTTTGAATTTTTTTTTCAATTTTTGTTTGATTTTTTTTTCAATTTTTTTTTGAATTTTTTTTTGAATATTTTTTTTGATTTTTTTTTCGAAAATTTTTTTTTGAAATTTTTTTTTTTGAAAATTTTTTTGGAATTTTTTTTTTCAATTTTTTTTGAAAATTTTTTTCTTGAAATTTTTTTTTCAATTTTTTTTTTCAATTTTTTTTTCAATTTTTTTTTTCAATTTTTTTGGATTTTTTTTTTCAATTTTTTTTTGAAAATTTTTTTTTTGAAATTTTTTTTTTCAATTTTTTTTTTCAATTTTTTTTTCAATTTTTTTTTTGTTTTTTTTTTCAATTTTTTTTTCAATTTTTTTTGAAAATTTTTTTCTTGAAATTTTTTTTTCAATTTTTTTTTTCAATTTTTTTTTCAATTTTTTTTTTCAATTTTTTTGGATTTTTTTTTTCAATTTTTTTTTGAAAATTTTTTTGGAAATTTTTTTTTCAATTTTTTTTGAAAATTTTTTTCTTGAAATTTTTTTTTCAATTTTTTTTTCAATTTTTTTTTCAATTTTTTTTTTAATTTTTTTTCGAAATTTTTTTTTTTAAATTTTTTTTTCAATTTTTTTTTTAAATTTTTTTTTTCGAAATTTTTTTTTTTGAAATTTTTTTTTTTTAATTTTTTTTTCAATTTTTTTTTGAAATTTTTTTTTTGAAAATTTTTTTGGATTTTTTTTGAAATTTTTTTTTTCATTTTTTTTTTCAATTTTTTTTCAATTTTTTTTTGAAATTTTTTTTTCAATTTTTTTTTGAATTTTTTTTTTGAAAATTTTTTTGGAATTTTTTTTTTCAATTTTTTTTCGAAAATTTTTTTTGAAAATTTTTTTTTTGAAAATTTTTTTGGAAATTTTGTTTTCAATTTTTTTTTGAAATTTTTTTTTTTAATTTTTTTTTTCAATTTTTTTTTCAATTTTTTTTTGAAATTTTTTTTTGAAAATTTTTTTGGAAATTTTTTTTTCAATTTTTTTTCGAAAATTTTTTTTTGAAATTTTTTTTTCAATTTTTTTTCGAAAATTTTTTTTTGAAATTTTTTCAATTTTTTTTTGAAAATTTTTTTTTTGAAAATTTTTTTTTCAATTTTTTTTGGAAATTTTTTTTTTGAAAATTTTTTTGGAAATTTTGTTTTCAATTTTTTTTTGAAATTTTTTTTTTTAAATTTTTTTTTTCAATTTTTTTTTCAATTTTTTTTTGAAATTTTTTTTTGAAAATTTTTTTGGAAATTTTTTTTTCAATTTTTTTTCGAAAATTTTTGTTTGAAATTTTTTTTTCAATTTTTTTTCGAAAATTTTTTTTTGAAATTTTTTCAATTTTTTTTTGAAAATTTTTTTTTTGAAAATTTTTTTTTCAATTTTTTTTGGAAATTTTTTTCTTGAAATTTTTTTTTCAATTTTTTTTTTCAATTTTTTTTTCAATTTTTGTTTTCAATTTTTTTGGATTTTTTTTTTCAATTTTTTTTTGAAAATTTTTTTTTTGAAATTTTTTTTTTCAATTTTTTTTTTCAATTTTTTTTTCAATTTTTTTTTGGTTTTTTTTTAAAATTTTTTTTTCAATTTTTTTTGAAAATTTTTTTCTTGAAATTTTTTTTTCAATTTTTTTTTCAATTTTTTTTTCAATTTTTTTGGATTGTTTTTTTAAATTTTTTTTAAAATTTTTTTTTGAATTTTTTTTTGAAAATTTTTTTTGATTTTTTTTTCGAAAATTTTTTTTTGAAATTTTTTTTTTTGAAAATTTTTTTGGAAATTTTTTTTTCAATTTTATTTGAAAATTTTTTTCTTGAATTTTTTTTTTCAATTTTTTTTTTCAATTTTTTTTAAATTTTTTTTTTCAATTTTTTTGGATTTTTTTTTTCAATTTTTTTTTGAAAATTTTTTTTTCGAAATTTTTTTTTTCAATTTTTTTTTCAATTTTTTTTTCAATTTTTTTTCAATTTTTTTTTTCAATTTTTTTTTCAATTTTTTTTTTCAATTTTTTTTTGAAATTTTTTTTAAATTTTTTTTTTGAAATTTTTTTTTCAATTTTTTTTTGAAATTTTTTTTTTGAAAATTTTTTTCCGAAAATTTTTTTTTTCAATTTTTTTTCGAAAATTTTTTTGGAAATTTTTTTTTTTGAAAATTTTTTTGGAAATTTTTTTTTCAATTTTTTTTCGAAATTTTTTTTTTGATTTTTTTTTTCTATTTTTGTTTGATTTTTTTTCAATTTTTTTTTGAATTTTTTTTGATTTTTTTTTCGAAAATCTTTTTTTGAAAATTTTTTTCTTGAAATTTTTTTTTCAATTTTTTTTTTCAATTTTTTTTCAATTTTTTTTTTAATTTTTTTTCGAATTTTTTTTTTTAAATTTTTCTTTCAATTTTTTTTTGAAATTTTTTTTTTGAAAATTTTTTTGGAAATTTTTTTTTTTGAAAATTTTTTTTTTCAATTTTTTTTTCAATTTTTTTTTGAATTTTTTTTTTTAATTTTCTTTTGATTTTTTTTTCGAAAATTTTTTTGGAAATTTTTTTTTCAATTTTTTTTGAAAATTTTTTCTTGAAATTTTTTTTCAATTTTTTTTTGATTTTTTTTTTCAATTTTTTTTTGAATGTTTTTTTGAAAATTTTTTTTTTCAATTTTTTTTCGAAAATTTCTTTTTGAAATTTTTTTTTCAATTTTTTTTTCAATTTTTTTTTCAATTTTTTTTTGAAATTTTTTTTTTGAAAATTTTTTTGGATTTTTTTTGAAATTTTTTTTTTGAAAATTTTTTTGGAAATTTTTTTTCAATTTTTTTTCGAAAATTTTTTTTTGAAATTTTTTCAATTTTTTTTTGAAAATTTTTTTTTTGAAAATTTTTTTGGAATTTTTTTTTTCAATTTTTTTTCGAATTTTTTTTTTTTAATTTTTTTTTTCAATTTTTTTTTCAATTTTTTTTTGAAATTTTTTTTGAAAATTTTTTTGGAAATTTTTTTTCGAAAATTTTTTTTTGAAATTTTTTTTTTTCAATTTTTTTTCGAAAATTTTTTTTTGAAATTTTTTCAATTTTTTTTTCAATTTTTTTTTGAAATTTTTTTTTAAATTTTTTTTTTCATTTTTTTTTTCAATTTTTTTTTGAAATTTTTTTTTGAAAATTTTTTTGGAAATTTTTTTTTCAATTTTTTTTCGAAAATTTTTTTTCGAAAATTTTTTTGGATTTTTTTTTTCAATTTTTTTTTGAAATTTTTTTTTTTTTTTAAATTTTTTTTTTCATTTTTTTTTCAATTTTTTTTTCAATTTTTTTTTTCAATTTTTTTTTCAATTTTTTTTTGAATTTTTTTTTTTGAAAATTGTTTTGGAAATTTTTTTTTCAATTTTTTTTGAAAATTTTTTTTTCAATTTTTTTTTCAATTTTTTTTGAAAATTTTTTTGGATTTTTTTTTTCAATTTTTTTTTGAAAATTGTTTATTTGAAATTTTTTTTTTCAATTTTTTTTTGATTTTTTTTTTCAATTTTTTTTTGAAAATTTTTTTTTTCAATTTTTTTTTGAAAATTTTTTTTTCAATTTTTTTTTCAATTTTTTTGAAAATTTTTTTGGAAATTTTTTTTTCAATTTTTTTTCGAAAATTTTTTTTTGAAATTTTTTTTTCAATTTTTTTTTGAAATTTTTTTTTTTGAAAATTTTTTTGGATTTTTTTTTCAATTTTTTTTTGAAAATTTTTTTTTTTGAAAATTTTTTTGGAAATTTTTTTTTCAATTTTTTTTCGAAAATTTTTTTTTGAAATTTTTTTTTCAATTTTTTTTTGAAAAATTTTTTTTTCTATTTTTTTTTGAAAATTTTTTTGGATTTTTTTTTTCAATTTTTTTTTGAAAATTTTTTTGGAATTTTTTTTTTCAATTTTTTTTCGAAAATTTTTTTTTGAAATTTTTATTCAATTTTTTTTTGAAATTTTTTTTTTCGAAAATTTTTTTGGAAATTTTTTTTTTGAAAATTTTTTTGGAAATTTTTTTTTCAATTTTTTTTCGAAATTTTTTTTTTTAATTTTTTTTTCAATTTTTGTTTGATTTTTTTTCAATTTTTTTTTGAAAATTTTTTTTGATTTTTTTTTCGAAATTTTTTTTTTGAAATTTTTTTGTTTGAAAATTTTTTTGGAAATTTTTTTTTCAATTTTTTTTGGAATTTTTTTTCTTGAAATTTTTTTTTCAATTTTTTTTTTCAATTTTTTTGGTTTTTTTTTTCAATTTTTTTTGAAAATTTTTCTGGAATTTTTTTTTTCAATTTTTTTCGAAATTTTTTTTTTGAATTTTTTTTTCAATTTTTGTTTGATTTTTTTTCAATTTTTTTTTGAATTTTTTTTTGAAAATTTTTTTTGATTTTTTTTTCGAAAATTTTTTTTTGAAATTTTTTTTTTTGAAAATTTCTTTGGAAATTTTTTTTTTCAATTTTTTTTTCAATTTTTTTCTTGAAATTTTTTTTTCAATTTTTTTTTTCAATTTTTTTTTCAATTTTTTTTTTCAATTTTTTTGGATTTTTTTTTTCAATTTTTTTTTGAAAATTTTTTTTTTGAAATTTTTTTTTTCAATTTTTTTTTTTCAATTTTTTTTTCAGTTTTTTTTTGTTTTTTTTTTTCAATTTTTTTTCAATTTTTTTTGAAAATTTTTTTCTTGAAATTTTTTTTTCAATTTTTTTTTTCAATTTTTTTGGATTTTTTTTTTCAATTTTTTTTTGAAAATTTTTTTGGAAATTTTTTTTTCAATTTTTTTTGAAAATTTTTTTCTTGAAATTTTTTTTTCAATTTTTTTTCAATTTTTTTTTCAATTTTTTTTTAAATTTTTTTCCGAAATTTTTTTTTTTTAATTTTTTTTTCAATTTTTTTTTGAAATTTTTTTTTTCGAAATTTTTTTTTTTGAAAATTTTTTTTTAAAATTTTTTTTTCAATTTTTTTTCAAAAATTTTTTTTTGATTTTTTTTTCGAAAATTTTTTTGGAAATTTTTTTTTCAATTTTTTTTGAAAATTTTTTTTCTTGAAATTTTTTTTCAATTTTTTTTTGATTTTTTTTTTCAATTTTTTTTTGAATTTTTTTTTGAAATTTTTTTTTTTCAATTTTTATTCGAAAATTTTTTTTTGAAATTTTTTTTTCAATTTTTTTTTCAATTTTTTTTTCAATTTTTTTTGAAATTTTTTTTTTGAAAATTTTTTTGGATTTTTTTTTGAATTTTTTTTTGAAAATTTTTTTTTTTAAATTTTTTTTTTCATTTTTTTTTTCATTTTTTTTTCAATTTTTCTTTGAATTTTTTTTTTCAATTTTTTTTTTAAATTTTTTTTTGAAAATTTTTTTGGAAATTTTTTTTTTAATTTTTTTTCGAAAATTTTTTTTTGAAATTTTTTCAATTCTTTTTTGAAAATTTTTTTTTTTAAAATTTTTTTGGAAATTTTTTTTTCAATTTTTTTTGAAATTTTTTTTTGAAATTTTTTTTTCAATTTTTTTTTCAATTTTTTTTTTAAATTTTTTTTTGAAAATTTTTTTGGAAATTTTTTTTTCAATTTTTTTTCGAAAATTTTTTTTTGAAATTTTTTTTTCAATTTTTTTTCGAAAAATTTTTTTTGAAATTTTTTCAATTTTTTTTTGAAAATTTTTTTTTTGAAAATTTTTTTGGAAATTTTTTTTTCAATTTTTTTTTGAAATTTTTTTTTTTTTATTTTTTTTTTCAATTTTTTTTTCAATTTTTTTTTGAAATTTTTTTTTGAAAAGTTTTTTGGAAATTTTTTTTTCAATTTTTTTTCGAAAATTTTTTTTTGAAATTTTTTTTTCAATTTTTTTTCGAAAATTTTTTTTTTCAATTTTTTTTTCAATTTTTTTTTCAATTTTTTTTAATTTTTTTTGAAATTTTTTTTTGAAAATTTTCTTGGATTTTTTTTTTCAATTTTTTTTTGAAATTTTTTTTTTTTTTTAATTTTTTTTTTCATTTTTTTTTCAATTTTTTTTTTCAATTTTTTTTTTCAATTTTTTTTTCAATTTTTTTTTGAAATTTTTTTTTTGAAAATTTTTTTGGAAATTTTTTTTTCAATTTTTTTTTTCAATTTTTTTTTCAATTTTTTTTTCAATTTTTTTTTTCATTTTTTTTTCAATTTTTTTTTCAATTTTTTTTTTCAATTTTTTTTTCAATTTTTTTTTTCATTTTTTTTTCAATTTTTTTGATTTTTTTTTCAATTTTTTTTTGAAAATTTTTTTTTGAAATTTTTATTCAATTTTTTTTTGAAATTTTTTTTTTCGAAAATTTTTTTGGAAATTTTTTTTTTGAAAATTTTTTTGGAAATTTTTTTTTCAATTTTTTTTTTGAATTTTTTTTTCAATTTTTGTTTGATTTTTTTTTCAATTTTTTTTTGAAAATTTTTTTTGATTTTTTTTTCGAAAATTTTTTTTTGAAATTTTTTTGTTTGAAAATTTTTTTGGAAATTTTTTTTTCAATTTTTTTTGGAAATTTTTTTCTTGAAATTTATTTTTCAATTTTTTTTTTAAATTTTTTTTTCAATTTTTTTTTTTCAATTTTTTTGGATTTTTTTTTTTCAATTTTTTTTTGAAAATTTTTTTGGAATTTTTTTTTTCAATTTTTTTCGAAATTTTTTTTTTGAATTTTTTTTTCAATTTTTGTTTGATTTTTTTTTCAATTTTTTTTTGAATTTTTTTTTGAAAATTTTTTTTGATTTTTTTTTCGAAAATTTTTTTTTGAAATTTTTTTTTTTGAAAATTTTTTGGAAATTTTTTTTTCAATTTTTTTTGAAAATTTTTTTCTTGAAATTTTTTTTTCAATTTTTTTTTTCAATTTTTTTTTCAATTTTTTTTTTCAATTTTTTTGGATTTTTTTTTTCAATTTTTTTTTGAAAATTTTTTTTTTGAAATTTTTTTTTGAAATTTTTTTTTTCAATTTTTTTTTCAATTTTTTTTTGTTTTTTTTTTTCAATTTTTTTTCAATTTTTTTTGAAAATTTTTTTCTTGAAATTTTTTTTTCAATTTTTTTTTTCAATTTTTTTTTCAATTTTTTTTTCAATTTTTTTGGATTTTTTTTTTCAATTTTTTTTTGAAAATTTTTTTGGAAATTTTTTTTTCAATTTTTTTTGAAAATTTTTTCTTGAAATTTTTTTTTCAATTTTTTTTTCAATTTTTTTTTCAATTTTTTTTTTAATTTTTTTTCGAAATTTTTTTTTTTTAATTTTTTTTTCAATTTTTTTTTGAAATTTTTTTTTTGAAAGTTTTTTTGGATTTTTTTTGAAATTTTTTTTTTCATTTTTTTTTTCAATTTTTTTTCAATTTTTTTTTGAAATTTTTTTTTCAATTTTTTTTTGAATTTTTTTTTTGAAAATTTTTTTGGAAATTTTTTTTTTAATTTTTTTTCGAAAATTTTTTTTTGAAATTTTTTCAATTCTTTTTTGAAAATTTTTTTTTTGAAAATTTTTTTGGAAATTTTTTTTTCAATTTTTTTTGAAATTTTTTTTTGAAATTTTTTTTTCAATTTTTTTTTCAATTTTTTTTTTAAATTTTTTTTTGAAAATTTTTTTGGAAATTTTTTTTTCAATTTTTTTTCGAAAATTTTTTTTTGAAATTTTTTTTTCAATTTTTTTTCGAAAAATTTTTTTTGAAATTTTTTCAATTTTTTTTTGAAAATTTTTTTTTTGAAAATTTTTTTGGAAATTTTTTTTTCAATTTTTTTTTGAAATTTTTTTTTTTTAATTTTTTTTTTCAATTTTTTTTTCAATTTTTTTTTGAAATTTTTTTTTGAAAAGTTTTTTGGAAATTTTTTTTTCAATTTTTTTTCGAAAATTTTTTTTTGAAATTTTTTTTTCAATTTTTTTTCGAAAATTTTTTTTTTCAATTTTTTTTTCAATTTTTTTTTCAATTTTTTTCAATTTTTTTTGAAATTTTTTTTTGAAAATTTTCTTGGATTTTTTTTTTCAATTTTTTTTTGAAATTTTTTTTTTTTTTTAATTTTTTTTTTCATTTTTTTTTCAATTTTTTTTTTCAATTTTTTTTTTCAATTTTTTTTTCAATTTTTTTTTGAAATTTTTTTTTTGAAAATTTTTTTGGAAATTTTTTTTTCAATTTTTTTTTTCAATTTTTTTTTTCAATTTTTTTTTCAATTTTTTTTTTCATTTTTTTTTCAATTTTTTTTTCAATTTTTTTTTTCAATTTTTTTTTCAATTTTTTTTTTCATTTTTTTTTCAATTTTTTTGATTTTTTTTTCAATTTTTTTTTGAAAATTTTTTTTTGAAATTTTTATTCAATTTTTTTTTGAAATTTTTTTTTTCGAAAATTTTTTTGGAAATTTTTTTTTTGAAAATTTTTTTGGAAATTTTTTTTTCAATTTTTTTTTTGAATTTTTTTTTCAATTTTTGTTTGATTTTTTTTTCAATTTTTTTTTGAAAATTTTTTTTGATTTTTTTTTCGAAAATTTTTTTTTGAAATTTTTTTGTTTGAAAATTTTTTTGGAAATTTTTTTTTCAATTTTTTTTGGAAATTTTTTTCTTGAAATTTTTTTTTCAATTTTTTTTTTAAATTTTTTTTTCAATTTTTTTTTTTCAATTTTTTTGGATTTTTTTTTTCAATTTTTTTTTGAAAATTTTTTTGGAATTTTTTTTTTCAATTTTTTTCGAAATTTTTTTTTTGAATTTTTTTTTCAATTTTTGTTTGATTTTTTTTTCAATTTTTTTTTGAATTTTTTTTTGAAAATTTTTTTTGATTTTTTTTTCGAAAATTTTTTTTTGAAATTTTTTTTTTTGAAAATTTTTTGGAAATTTTTTTTTCAATTTTTTTTGAAAATTTTTTTCTTGAAATTTTTTTTTCAATTTTTTTTTTCAATTTTTTTTTCAATTTTTTTTTTCAATTTTTTTGGATTTTTTTTTTCAATTTTTTTTTGAAAATTTTTTTTTTGAAATTATTTTTTTCAATTTTTTTTTTCAATTTTTTTTTCAATTTTTTTTTGTTTTTTTTTTTCAATTTTTTTTCAATTTTTTTTGAAAATTTTTTTCTTGAAATTTTTTTTTCAATTTTTTTTTTCAATTTTTTTTTCAATTTTTTTTTCAATTTTTTTGGATTTTTTTTTTCAATTTTTTTTTGAAAATTTTTTTGGAAATTTTTTTTTCAATTTTTTTTGAAAATTTTTTCTTGAAATTTTTTTTTCAATTTTTTTTTCAATTTTTTTTTCAATTTTTTTTTTAATTTTTTTTTCGAAATTTTTTTTTTTTAATTTTTTTTTCAATTTTTTTTTGAAATTTTTTTTTTGAAAATTTTTTTGGATTTTTTTTGAAATTTTTTTTTTCATTTTTTTTTTCAATTTTTTTTCAATTTTTTTTTGAAATTTTTTTTTCAATTTTTTTTTGAATTTTTTTTTTGAAAATTTTTTTGGAAATTTTTTTTTCAATTTTTTTTCGAAAATTTTTTTTTGAAATTTTTTCAATTTTTTTTGAAAATTTTTTTTTTGAAAATTTTTTTGGAAATTTTGTTTTCAATTTTTTTTTGAAATTTTTTTTTTTTTATTTTTTTTTCAATTTTTTTTTCAATTTTTTTTTGAAATTTTTTTTTGAAAATTTTTTTGGAAATTTTTTTTTCAATTTTTTTTCGAAAATTTTTTTTTGAAATTTTTTTTTCAATTTTTTTTCGAAAATTTTTTTTTGAAATTTTTTCAATTTTTTTTTGAAAATTTTTTTTTTGAAAATTTTTTTTTCAATTTTTTTTGGAAATTTTTTTCTTGAAATTTTTTTTTCAATTTTTTTTTTCAATTTTTTTTTCAATTTTTGTTTTCAATTTTTTTGGATTTTTTTTTCAATTTTTTTTTGAAAATTTTTTTTTTGAAATTTTTTTTTTCAATTTTTTTTTTCAATTTTTTTTTCAATTTTTTTTTGGTTTTTTTTTAAAATTTTTTTTTCAATTTTTTTTGAAAATTTTTTTCTTGAAATTTTTTTTTCAATTTTTTTTTCAATTTTTTTTTCAATTTTTTTGGATTTTTTTTTTTAATTTTTTTTAAAATTTTTTTTTGAATTTTTTTTTGAAAATTTTTTTTTCGAAAATTTTTTTTTGAAATTTTTTTTTTTGAAAATTTTTTTGGAAATTTTTTTTTCAATTTTATTTGAAAATTTTTTTCTTGAATTTTTTTTTTCAATTTTTTTTTTCAATTTTTTTTAAATTTTTTTTTTCAATTTTTTTGGATTTTTTTTTTCAATTTTTTTTTGAAAATTTTTTTTTCGAAATTTTTTTTTTCAATTTTTTTTTCAATTTTTTTTCAATTTTTTTTTTCAATTTTTTTTTCAATTTTTTTTTGAAATTTTTTTTGAAATTTTTTTTAAATTTTTTTTTGAAATTTTTTTTTCAATTTTTTTTTGAAATTTTTTTTTTTGAAAATTTTTTTCCGAAAATTTTTTTTTTCAATTTTTTTTTGAAATTTTTTTTTTAAATTTTTTTTCGAAAATTTTTTTTTGAAATTTTTTATTCAATTTTTTTTTGAAATTTTTTTTTTCGAAAATTTTTTTGGAAATTTTTTTTTTTGAAAATTTTTTTGGAAATTTTTTTTCAATTTTTTTTCGAAATTTTTTTTTTGATTTTTTTTTTCTATTTTTGTTTGATTTTTTTTCAATTTTTTTTTGAATTTTTTTTTGAAAATTTTTTTTGATTTTTTTTTCGAAAATCTTTTTTTGAAAATTTTTTTCTTGAAATTTTTTTTTCAATTTTTTTTTTCAATTTTTTTTCAATTTTTTTTTTAATTTTTTTTCGAATTTTTTTTTTTAAATTTTTTTTTCAATTTTTTTTTGAAATTTTTTTTTTTGAAAATTTTTTTGGAAATTTTTTTTTTTGAAAATTTTTTTTTTAAATTTTTTTTTCAATTTTTTTTTTAATTTTCTTTTGATTTTTTTTTCGAAAATTTTTTTGGAAATTTTTTTTTCAATTTTTTTTGAAAATTTTTTTCTTGAAATTTTTTTTCAATTTTTTTTTGATTTTTTTTTTCAATTTTTTTTTGAATTTTTTTTTGAAAATTTTTTTTTTCAATTTTTTTTCGAAAATTTCTTTTTGAAATTTTTTTTTCAATTTTTTTTTCAATTTTTTTTTCAATTTTTTTTTCAATTTTTTTTTGAAATTTTTTTTTTGAAAATTTTTTTGGATTTTTTTTGAAATTTTTTTTTTGAAAATTTTTTTGGAAATTTTTTTTTCAATTTTTTTTCGAAAATTTTTTTTTGAAATTTTTTCAATTTTTTTTTGAAAATTTTTTTTTTGAAAATTTTTTTGGAAATTTTTTTTTCAATTTTTTTTCGAATCTTTTTTTTTTAATTTTTTTTTTCAATTTTTTTTTCAATTTTTTTTGAAATTTTTTTTGAAAATTTTTTTGGAAATTTTTTTTTTCAATTTTTTTTCGAAAATTTTTTTTTGAAATTTTTTTTTCAATTTTTTTTCGAAAATTTTTTTTTGAAATTTTTTCAATTTTTTTTTGAAAATTTTTTTTTTGAAAATTTTTTTGGAAATTTTTTTTTCAATTTTTTTTCGAAAATTTTTTTTTGAATTTTTTTTTCAATTTTTGTCTGATTTTTTTTTCAACTTTTTTTTCAATTTTTTTTTGAAATTTTTTTTAAATTTTTTTTTAAAATTTTTTTTTCAATTTTTTTTTGAATTTTTTTTTTTTGAAAATTTTTTTGGAAATTTTTTTCCGAAAATTTTTTTTTTTCAATTTTTTTTTCAATTTTTTTTCGAAAATTTTTTTTTGAAATTTTTATTCAATTTTTTTTTGAAATTTTTTTTTTCGAAAATTTTTTTGGAAATTTTTTTTTTGAAAATTTTTTTGGAAATTTTTTTTTCAATTTTTTTTCGAAATTTTTTTTTTGAATTTTTTTTTCAATTTTTGTTTGATTTTTTTTTCAATTTTTTTTGAAAATTTTTTTTGATTTTTTTTTCGAAAATTTTTTTTTGAAATTTTTTTGTTTGAAAATTTTTTTTTCAATTTTTTTTGGAAATTTTTTTCTTGAAATTTTTTTTTCAATTTTTTTTTTTAATTTTTTATTCAATTTTTTTTTTCAATTTTTTTGGATTTTTCTTTTCAATTTTTTTTTGAAAATTTTTTTGGAATTTTTTTTTTAATTTTTTTCGTAATTTTTTTTTTGAATTTTTTTTTCAATTTTTGTTTGATTTTTTTTTCAATTTTTTTTTGAATTTTTTTTTGAATATTTTTTTTGATTTTTTTTTCGAAAATTTTTTTTTGAAATTTTTTTTTTTGAAAATTTTTTTGGAATTTTTTTTTTCAATTTTTTTTGAAAATTTTTTTCTTGAAATTTTTTTTTCAATTTTTTTTTTCAATTTTTTTTTCAATTTTTTTTTTCAATTTTTTTGGATTTTTTTTTTCAATTTTTTTTTGAAAAATTTTTTTTTGAAATTTTTTTTTTCAATTTTTTTTTTCAATTTTTTTTTCAATTTTTTTTTGGTTTTTTTTTTCAATTTTTTTTTCAATTTTTTTTGAAAATTTTTTTCTTGAAATTTTTTTTTCAATTTTTTTTTTCAATTTTTTTTTCAATTTTTTTTTTCAATTTTTTTGGATTTTTTTTTTCAATTTTTTTTTGAAAATTTTTTTGGAAATTTTTTTTTCAATTTTTTTTGAAAATTTTTTTCTTGAAATTTTTTTTTCAATATTTTTTTCAATTTTTTTTTCAATTTTTTTTTTAATTTTTTTTCGAAATTTTTTTTTTTAAATTTTTTTTTCAATTTTTTTTTAAATTTTTTTTTTCGAAATTTTTTTTTTTGAAATTTTTTTTTTTTAATTTTTTTTTCAATTTTTTTTTGAAATTTTTTTTTTGAAAATTTTTTTGGATTTTTTTTGAAATTTTTTTTTTCATTTTTTTTTTCAATTTTTTTTCAATTTTTTTTTGAAATTTTTTTTTCAATTTTTTTTTGAATTTTTTTTTTGAAAATTTTTTTGGAAATTTTTTTTTCAATTTTTTTTCGAAAATTTTTTTTGAAAATTTTTTTTTGAAATTTTTTTTTTTTAATTTTTTTTTTCAATTTTTTTTTCAATTTTTTTTTGAAATTTTTTTTTGAAAATTTTTTTGGAAATTTTTTTTTCAATTTTTTTTCGAAAATTTTTTTTTGAAATTTTTTTTTCAATTTTTTTTCGAAAATTTTTTTTTGAAATTTTTTCAATTTTTTTTTGAAAATTTTTTTTTTGAAAATTTTTTTTTCAATTTTTTTTGGAAATTTTTTTTTTGAAAATTTTTTTGGAAATTTTGTTTTCAATTTTTTTTTGAAATTTTTTTTTTTTAATTTTTTTTTTCAATTTTTTTTTCAATTTTTTTTTGAAATTTTTTTTTGAAAATTTTTTTGGAAATTTTTTTTTCAATTTTTTTTCGAAAATTTTTTTTTGAAATTTTTTTTTCAATTTTTTTTCGAAAATTTTTTTTTGAAATTTTTTCAATTTTTT
The DNA here is from genome assembly GCA_944452925.2 of Chrysolina oricalcia. NCBI lineage: Eukaryota > Metazoa > Arthropoda > Insecta > Coleoptera > Chrysomelidae > Chrysolina > Chrysolina oricalcia. The sequence goes on along the minus strand of OX101828.2, from coordinate 26,926,007 downwards.
TTTGAAAATTTTTTTTTTGAAAATTTTTTTTTCAATTTTTTTTGGAAATTTTTTTCTTGAAATTTTTTTTTCAATTTTTTTTTTCAATTTTTTTTTCAATTTTTGTTTTCAATTTTTTTGGATTTTTTTTTTCAATTTTTTTTTGAAAATTTTTTTTTTTAAATTTTTTTTTTCAATTTTTTTTTTCAATTTTTTTTTCAATTTTTTTTGGTTTTTTTTTTAAATTTTTTTTTCAATTTTTTTTGAAAATTTTTTTCTTGAAATTTTTTTTTCAATTTTTTTTTCAATTTTTTTTTCAATTTTTTTGGATTGTTTTTTTAAATTTTTTTTAAAATTTTTTTTTGAATTTTTTTTTGAAAATTTTTTTTGATTTTTTTTTCGAAAATTTTTTTTTGAAATTTTTTTTTTTGAAAATTTTTTTGGAAATTTTTTTTTCAATTTTATTTGAAAATTTTTTTCTTGAATTTTTTTTTTCAATTTTTTTTTTCAATTTTTTTTAAATTTTTTTTTTCAATTTTTTTGGATTTTTTTTTTCAATTTTTTTTTGAAAATTTTTTTTTCGAAATTTTTTTTTTCAATTTTTTTTTCAATTTTTTTTTCAATTTTTTTTCAATTTTTTTTTTCAATTTTTTTTTCAATTTTTTTTTGAAATTTTTTTTTGAAATTTTTTTTAAATTTTTTTTTGAAATTTTTTTTTCAATTTTTTTTTGAAATTTTTTTTTTGAAAATTTTTTTCCGAAAATTTTTTTTTTCAATTTTTTTTTGAAATTTTTTTTTTATTTTTTTTTCGAAAATTTTTTTTTGAAATTTTTTATTCAATTTTTTTTTGAAATTTT
>OX101828.2:26917671-26920171 GCA_944452925.2 Chrysolina oricalcia | reverse complement strand
AATTTTTTTTTCAATTTTTTTTTCAATTTTTTTTTTAATTTTTTTTCGAAATTTTTTTTTTTAAATTTTTTTTTCAATTTTTTTTTGAAATTTTTTTTTTGAAAATTTTTTTGGATTTTTTTTGAAATTTTTTTTTTCATTTTTTTTTTCAATTTTTTTTCAATTTTTTTTTGAAATTTTTTTTTCAATTTTTTTTTGAATTTTTTTTTTGAAAATTTTTTTGGAAATTTTTTTTTCAATTTTTTTTCGAAAATTTTTTTTTGAAATTTTTTCAATTTTTTTTGAAAATTTTTTTTTTGAAAATTTTTTTGGAAATTTTGTTTTCAATTTTTTTTTGAAATTTTTTTTTTTAAATTTTTTTTTCAATTTTTTTTTCAATTTTTTTTTGAAATTTTTTTTTGAAAATTTTTTTGGAAATTTTTTTTTCAATTTTTTTTCGAAAATTTTTTTTTGAAATTTTTTTTTCAATTTTTTTTCGAAAATTTTTTTTTGAAATTTTTTCAATTTTTTTTTGAAAATTTTTTTTTTGAAAATTTTTTTTTCAATTTTTTTTGGAAATTTTTTTCTTGAAATTTTTTTTTCAATTTTTTTTTTCAATTTTTTTTTCAATTTTTGTTTTCAATTTTTTTGGATTTTTTTTTTCAATTTTTTTTTGAAAATTTTTTTTTTGAAATTTTTTTTTTCAATTTTTTTTTTCAATTTTTTTTTCAATTTTTTTTTGGTTTTTTTTTAAAATTTTTTTTTCAATTTTTTTTGAAAATTTTTTTCTTGAAATTTTTTTTTCAATTTTTTTTTCAATTTTTTTTTCAATTTTTTTGGATTTTTTTTTTCAATTTTTTTTAAAATTTTTTTTTGAATTTTTTTTTGAAAATTTTTTTTTCGAAAATTTTTTTTTGAAATTTTTTTTTTTGAAAATTTTTTTGGAAATTTTTTTTTCAATTTTATTTGAAAATTTTTTTCTTGAATTTTTTGTTTCAATTTTTTTTTTCAATTTTTTTTAAATTTTTTTTTTCAATTTTTTTGGATTTTTTTTTTCAATTTTTTTTTGAAAATTTTTTTTTCGAAATTTTTTTTTTCAATTTTTTTTTCAATTTTTTTTCAATTTTTTTTTTCAATTTTTTTTTCAATTTTTTTTTGAAATTTTTTTTTGAAATTTTTTTTAAATTTTTTTTTGAAATTTTTTTTTCAATTTTTTTTTGAAATTTTTTTTTTTGAAAATTTTTTTCCGAAAATTTTTTTTTTCAATTTTTTTTTGAAATTTTTTTTTTAAATTTTTTTTCGAAAATTTTTTTTTGAAATTTTTTATTCAATTTTTTTTTGAAATTTTTTTTTTCGAAAATTTTTTTGGAAATTTTTTTTTTTGAAAATTTTTTTGGAAATTTTTTTTCAATTTTTTTTCGAAATTTTTTTTTTGATTTTTTTTTTCTATTTTTGTTTGATTTTTTTTCAATTTTTTTTTGAATTTTTTTTTGAAAATTTTTTTTGATTTTTTTTTCGAAAATCTTTTTTTGAAAATTTTTTTCTTGAAATTTTTTTTTCAATTTTTTTTTTCAATTTTTTTTCAATTTTTTTTTTAATTTTTTTTCGAATTTTTTTTTTTGAAATTTTTTTTTCAATTTTTTTTTGAAATTTTTTTTTTTGAAAATTTTTTTGGAAATTTTTTTTTTTGAAAATTTTTTTTTTAAATTTTTTTTTCAATTTTTTTTTAAATTTTCTTTTGATTTTTTTTTCGAAAATTTTTTTGGAAATTTTTTTTTCAATTTTTTTTGAAAATTTTTTTCTTGAAATTTTTTTTCAATTTTTTTTTGATTTTTTTTTTCAATTTTTTTTTGAATTTTTTTTTGAAAATTTTTTTTTTCAATTTTTTTTCGAAAATTTCTTTTTGAAATTTTTTTTTCAATTTTTTTTTCAATTTTTTTTTCAATTTTTTTTTCAATTTTTTTTTGAAATTTTTTTTTTGAAAATTTTTTTGGATTTTTTTTGAAATTTTTTTTTTGAAAATTTTTTTGGAAATTTTTTTTTCAATTTTTTTTCGAAAATTTTTTTTTGAAATTTTTTCAATTTTTTTTTGAAAATTTTTTTTTTGAAAATTTTTTTGGAAATTTTTTTTTCAATTTTTTTTCGAATCTTTTTTTTTTAATTTTTTTTTTCAATTTTTTTTTCAATTTTTTTTTGAAATTTTTTTTGAAAATTTTTTTGGAAATTTTTTTTTTCAATTTTTTTTCGAAAATTTTTTTTTGAAATTTTTTTTTCAATTTTATTTCGAAAATTTTTTTTTGAAATTTTTTCAATTTTTTTTTGAAAATTTTTTTTTTGAAAATTTTTTTGGAAATTTTTTTTTCAATTTTTTTTTGAAATTTTTTTTTTAATTTTTTTTTTCATTTTTTTTTCAATTTTTTTTTGAAATTTTTTTTTGAAAATTTTTTTGGAAATTTTTTTTTCAATTTTTTTTCGAAAATTTTTCTTCGAAAATTTTTTTGGATTTTTTTTTTCAATTTTT
>OX101828.2:26882671-26900171 GCA_944452925.2 Chrysolina oricalcia | reverse complement strand
TTTTTTTAAATTTTTTTTTCAATTTTTTTTTGAAATTTTTTTTTTCGAAATTTTTTTTTTTGAAAATTTTTTTTTAAAATTTTTTTTTCAATTTTTTTTTTGAATTTTTTTTCAAAAATTTTTTTTTGATTTTTTTTTCGAAAATTTTTTTGGAAATTTTTTTTTCAATTTTTTTTGAAAATTTTTTTTCTTGAAATTTTTTTTCAATTTTTTTTTGATTTTTTTTTTCAATTTTTTTTTGAATTTTTTTTTGAAAATTTTTTTTTTCAATTTTTATTCGAAAATTTTTTTTTGAAATTTTTTTTTCAATTTTTTTTTCAATTTTTTTTTCAATTTTTTTTTCAATTTTTTTTGAAATTTTATTTTTGAAAATTTTTTTGGATTTTTTTTTCAATTTTTTTTTGAAAATTTTTTTTTTTGAAATTTTTTTTTTCATTTTTTTTTTTATTTTTTTTTCAATTTTTCTTTGAATTTTTTTTTTCAATTTTTTTTTAAATTTTTTTTTGAAAATTTTTTTGGAAATTTTTTTTTTAATTTTTTTTCGAAAATTTTTTTTTGAAATTTTTTCAATTCTTTTTTGAAAATTTTTTTTTTGAAAATTTTTTTGGAAATTTTTTTTTCAATTTTTTTTGAAATTTTTTTTTTTTTATTTTTTTTTCAATTTTTTTTTCAATTTTTTTTTTAAATTTTTTTTTGAAAATTTTTTTGGAAATTTTTTTTTCAATTTTTTTTCGAAAATTTTTTTTTGAAATTTTTTTTTCAATTTTTTTTCGAAAAATTTTTTTTGAAATTTTTTCAATTTTTTTTTGAAAATTTTTTTTTTGAAAATTTTTTTGGAAATTTTTTTTTCAATTTTTTTTTGAAATTTTTTTTTTTTAATTTTTTTTTTCAATTTTTTTTTCAATTTTTTTTTGAAATTTTTTTTTGAAAAGTTTTTTGGAAATTTTTTTTCAATTTTTTTTCGAAAATTTTTTTTTGAAATTTTTTTTTCAATTTTTTTTCGAAATTTTTTTTTTGAAATTTTTTTTTCAATTTTTTTTTCAATTTTTTTCAATTTTTTTTGAAATTTTTTTTTGAAAATTTTTTTGGATTTTTTTTTCAATTTTTTTTTGAAATTTTTTTTTTTTTTTTATTTTTTTTTTCATTTTTTTTTCAATTTTTTTTTTGAAAATTTTTTTGGAAATTTTTTTTTCAATTTTTTTTCGAAAATTTTTTTTTGAAATTTTTATTAAATTTTTTTTTGAAATTTTTTTTTTCGAAAATTTTTTTGGAAATTTTTTTTTTGAAAATTTTTTTGGAAATTTTTTTTTCAATTTTTTTTCGAAATTTTTTTTTTGAATTTTTTTTTCAATTTTTGTTTGATTTTTTTTTCAATTTTTTTTTGAAAATTTTTTTTGATTTTTTTTTCGAAATTTTTTTTTTGAAATTTTTTTGTTTGAAAATTTTTTTGGAAATTTTTTTTTCAATTTTTTTTGGAAATTTTTTTCTTGAAATTTTTTTTTCAATTTTTTTTTTAAATTTTTTTTTCAATTTTTTTTTTCAATTTTTTTGGATTTTTTTTTCAATTTTTTTTTGAAAATTTTTTTGGAATTTTTTTTTTCAATTTTTTTCGAAATTTTTTTTTTGAATTTTTTTTTCAATTTTTGTTTGATTTTTTTTTCAATTTTTTTTTGAATTTTTTTTTGAAAAATTTTTTTGATTTTTTTTTCGAAATTTTTTTTTGAAATTTTTTTTTTTGAAAATTTTTTTGGAAATTTTTTTTTTCAATTTTTTTTGAAAATTTTTTTCTTGAAATTTTTTTTTCAATTTTTTTTTTTCAATTTTTTTTTCAATTTTTTTTTTAAATTTTTTTTTGAAAATTTTTTTGGAAATTTTTTTTTCAATTTTTTTTCGAAAATTTTTTTTTGAAATTTTTTTTTCAATTTTTTTTCGAAAAATTTTTTTTGAAATTTTTTCAATTTTTTTTTGAAAATTTTTTTTTTGAAAATTTTTTTGGAAATTTTTTTTTCAATTTTTTTTTGAAATTTTTTTTTTTTAATTTTTTTTTTCAATTTTTTTTTCAATTTTTTTTTGAAATTTTTTTTTGAAAAGTTTTTTGGAAATTTTTTTTCAATTTTTTTTCGAAAATTTTTTTTTGAAATTTTTTTTTCAATTTTTTTTCGAAATTTTTTTTTTGAAATTTTTTTTTCAATTTTTTTTTCAATTTTTTTCAATTTTTTTTGAAATTTTTTTTTGAAAATTTTTTTGGATTTTTTTTTCAATTTTTTTTTGAAATTTTTTTTTTTTTTTTATTTTTTTTTTCATTTTTTTTTCAATTTTTTTTTTGAAAATTTTTTTGGAAATTTTTTTTTCAATTTTTTTTCGAAAATTTTTTTTTGAAATTTTTATTAAATTTTTTTTTGAAATTTTTTTTTTCGAAAATTTTTTTGGAAATTTTTTTTTTGAAAATTTTTTTGGAAATTTTTTTTTCAATTTTTTTTCGAAATTTTTTTTTTGAATTTTTTTTTCAATTTTTGTTTGATTTTTTTTTCAATTTTTTTTTGAAAATTTTTTTTGATTTTTTTTTCGAAATTTTTTTTTTGAAATTTTTTTGTTTGAAAATTTTTTTGGAAATTTTTTTTTCAATTTTTTTTGGAAATTTTTTTCTTGAAATTTTTTTTTCAATTTTTTTTTTTAATTTTTTTTTCAATTTTTTTTTTCAATTTTTTTGGATTTTTTTTTCAATTTTTTTTTGAAAATTTTTTTGGAATTTTTTTTTTCAATTTTTTTCGAAATTTTTTTTTTGAATTTTTTTTTCAATTTTTGTTTGATTTTTTTTTCAATTTTTTTTTGAATTTTTTTTTGAAAAATTTTTTTGATTTTTTTTTCGAAATTTTTTTTTGAAATTTTTTTTTTTGAAAATTTTTTTGGAAATTTTTTTTTTCAATTTTTTTTGAAAATTTTTTTCTTGAAATTTTTTTTTCAATTTTTTTTTTTCAATTTTTTTTTCAATTTTTTTTTTCAATTTTTTTGGATTTTTTTTTTCAATTTTTTTTTGAAAATTTTTTTTTTGAAATTTTTTTTTTCAATTTTTTTTTTCAATTTTTTTTTCAATTTTTTTTTTTTGGTTTTTTTTTTCAATTTTTTTTTCAATTTTTTTTGAAAATTTTTTTCTTGAAATTTTTTTTTCAATTTTTTTTTTCAATTTTTTTTTCAATTTTTTTTTTCAATTTTTTTGGATTTTTTTTTTCAATTTTTTTTTGAAAATTTTTTTGGAAATTATTTTTTCAATTTTTTTTGAAAATTTTTTTCTTGAAATTTTTTTTTCAATTTTTTTTTCAATTTTTTTTTCAATTTTTTTTTAAATTTTTTTTCGAAATTTTTTTTTTTAAATTTTTTTTTCAATTTTTTTTTGAAATTTTTTTTTTCGAAATTTTTTTTTTTGAAAATTTTTTTTTAAAATTTTTTTTTCAATTTTTTTTTTGAATTTTTTTTCAAAAATTTTTTTTTGATTTTTTTTTCGAAAATTTTTTTGGAAATTTTTTTTTCAATTTTTTTTGAAAATTTTTTTTCTTGAAATTTTTTTTCAATTTTTTTTTGATTTTTTTTTTCAATTTTTTTTTGAATTTTTTTTTGAAAATTTTTTTTTTCAATTTTTATTCGAAAATTTTTTTTTGAAATTTTTTTTTCAATTTTTTTTTCAATTTTTTTTTCAATTTTTTTTTCAATTTTTTTTGAAATTTTATTTTTGAAAATTTTTTTGGATTTTTTTTTCAATTTTTTTTTGAAAATTTTTTTTTTTGAAATTTTTTTTTTCATTTTTTTTTTTATTTTTTTTTCAATTTTTCTTTGAATTTTTTTTTTCAATTTTTTTTTAAATTTTTTTTTGAAAATTTTTTTGGAAATTTTTTTTTTAATTTTTTTTCGAAAATTTTTTTTTGAAATTTTTTCAATTCTTTTTTGAAAATTTTTTTTTTGAAAATTTTTTTGGAAATTTTTTTTTCAATTTTTTTTGAAATTTTTTTTTTTTTATTTTTTTTTCAATTTTTTTTTCAATTTTTTTTTTAAATTTTTTTTTGAAAATTTTTTTGGAAATTTTTTTTTCAATTTTTTTTCGAAAATTTTTTTTTGAAATTTTTTTTTCAATTTTTTTTCGAAAAATTTTTTTTGAAATTTTTTCAATTTTTTTTTGAAAATTTTTTTTTTGAAAATTTTTTTGGAAATTTTTTTTTCAATTTTTTTTTGAAATTTTTTTTTTTTAATTTTTTTTTTCAATTTTTTTTTCAATTTTTTTTTGAAATTTTTTTTTGAAAAGTTTTTTGGAAATTTTTTTTCAATTTTTTTTCGAAAATTTTTTTTTGAAATTTTTTTTTCAATTTTTTTTCGAAATTTTTTTTTTGAAATTTTTTTTTCAATTTTTTTTTCAATTTTTTTCAATTTTTTTTGAAATTTTTTTTTGAAAATTTTTTTGGATTTTTTTTTCAATTTTTTTTTGAAATTTTTTTTTTTTTTTTATTTTTTTTTTCATTTTTTTTTCAATTTTTTTTTTCAATTTTTTTTGTTCAATTTTTTTTTCAATTTTTTTTTGAAATTTTTTTTTTGAAAATTTTTTTGGAAATTTTTTTTTCAATTTTTTTTTTCAATTTTTTTTTTCAATTTTTTTTTCAATTTTTTTTTTCATTTTTTTTTCAATTTTTTTTTCAATTTTTTTTTGAAATTTTTTTTTCAATTTTTTTTTCAATTTTTTTTTCAATTTTTTTTTCAATTTTTTTGATTTTTTTTCAATTTTTTTTTGAAAATTTTTTTTTTGAAATTTTTTTTTTTCAATTTTTTTTTTCAATTTTTTTTTCAATTTTTTTTTTCATTTTTTTCAATTTTTTTTTGAATTTTTTTTTCAATTTTTTTTCGAAAAATTTTTTTTTCAATTTTTTTTTGAAAATTTTTTTGGAATTTTTTTTTTAAATTTTTTTCGAAATTTTTTTTTTGAATTTTTTTTCAATTTCTGTTTGATTTTTTTTCAATTTTTTTTTTGAAATTTTTTTTTTTTTAATTTTTTTTTGAATTTTTTTTTGAAAATTTTTTTTGATTTTTTTTTCGAAAATTTTTTTGGAATTTTTTTTTTCAATTTTTTTTGAAAATTTTTTTCTTGAAATTTTTTTTCAATTTTTTTTGATTTTTTTTTCAATTTTTTTTTGAATTTTTTTTTGAAAATTTTTTTTTGAAATTTTTTTTTCAATTTTTTTTTTCAATTTTTTTTTCAATTTTTTTTAAAAATTTTTTTCTTGAAATTTTTTTTTCAATTTTTTTTTCAATTTTTTTTTCAATTTTTTTTAAAATTTTTTTTCGAAATTTTTTTTTTTTAATTTTTTTTTCATTTTTTTTTTGAAATTTTTTTTTTCGAAATTTTTTTTTTGAAAATTTTTTTTTAAAATTTTTTTTTCAATTTTTTTTTTGAATTTTTTTTCAAAAATTTTTTTTTGATTTTTTTTTCGAAAATTTTTTTGGAAATTTTTTTTTCAATTTTTTTTGAAAATTTTTTTTCTTGAAATTTTTTTTCAATTTTTTTTTTCAATTTTTTTTTTTTCATTTTTTTTTTGAAAATTTTTTTGGAATTTTTTTTTTCAATTTTTTTTGAAATTTTTTTTTTCAATTTTTTTTCAATTTTTTTTTGAAAATTTTTTGGGATTTTCTTTTTCAATTTTTTTTTGAAAATTGTTTATTTGAAATTTTTTTTTTCAATTTTTTTTTGATTTTTTTTTCAATTTTTTTTTGAAAATTTTTTTTTTCAATTTTTTTTTGAAAATTTTTTTGGATTTTTTTTTTCAATTTTTTTTTTGAAAATTTTTTTTTTGAAATTTTTTTTTCAATTTTTTTTTTTCAATTTTTTTTTCAATTTTTTTTAAAAAATTTTTTTTTTGAAAATTTTTTTGGAAATTTTTTTTTCAATTTTTTTTCGAAAATTTTTTTTTGATTTTTTTTTTCAATTTTTTTTTGAAATTTTTTTTTTGAAAATTTTTTTGGATTTTTTTTTTCAATTTTTTTTTTGAAAATTTTTTTGGAAATTTTTTTTTCAATTTTTTTTCGAAAATTTTTTTTTGAAATTTTTATTCAATTTTTTTTTGAAATTTTTTTTTTCGAAAATTTTTTTGGAAATTTTTTTTTTGAAAATTTTTTTGGAAATTTTTTTTTCAATTTTTTTTCGAAATTTTTTTTTTGAATTTTTTTTTCAATTTTTGTTTGATTTTTTTTTCAATTTTTTTTTGAAAATTTTTTTTGATTTTTTTTTCGAAATTTTTTTTTTGAAATTTTTTTGTTTGAAAATTTTTTTGGAAATTTTTTTTTCAATTTTTTTTGGAAATTTTTTTCTTGAAATTTTTTTTTCAATTTTTTTTTTAAATTTTTTTTTCAATTTTTTTTTTCAATTTTTTTGGATTTTTTTTTCAATTTTTTTTTGAAAATTTTTTTGGAATTTTTTTTTTCAATTTTTTTCGAAATTTTTTTTTGAATTTTTTTTTCAATTTTTGTTTGATTTTTTTTTCAATTTTTTTTTGAATTTTTTTTTGAAAAATTTTTTTGATTTTTTTTTCGAAATTTTTTTTTGAAATTTTTTTTTTTGAAAATTTTTTTGGAAATTTTTTTTTTCAATTTTTTTTGAAAATTTTTTTCTTGAAATTTTTTTTTCAATTTTTTTTTTTCAATTTTTTTTTCAATTTTTTTTTTCAATTTTTTTGGATTTTTTTTTTCAATTTTTTTTTGAAAATTTTTTTTTTGAAATTTTTTTTTTCAATTTTTTTTTTCAATTTTTTTTTCAATTTTTTTTTTTTGGTTTTTTTTTTCAATTTTTTTTTCAATTTTTTTTGAAAATTTTTTTCTTGAAATTTTTTTTTCAATTTTTTTTTTCAATTTTTTTTTCAATTTTTTTTTTCAATTTTTTTGGATTTTTTTTTTCAATTTTTTTTTGAAAATTTTTTTGGAAATTATTTTTTCAATTTTTTTTGAAAATTTTTTTCTTGAAATTTTTTTTTCAATTTTTTTTTCAATTTTTTTTTCAATTTTTTTTTAAATTTTTTTTCGAAATTTTTTTTTTAAATTTTTTTTTCAATTTTTTTTTGAAATTTTTTTTTTCGAAATTTTTTTTTTTGAAAATTTTTTTTTAAAATTTTTTTTTCAATTTTTTTTTTGAATTTTTTTTCAAAAATTTTTTTTTGATTTTTTTTTCGAAAATTTTTTTGGAAATTTTTTTTTCAATTTTTTTTGAAAATTTTTTTTCTTGAAATTTTTTTTCAATTTTTTTTTGATTTTTTTTTTCAATTTTTTTTTGAATTTTTTTTTGAAAATTTTTTTTTTCAATTTTTATTCGAAAATTTTTTTTTGAAATTTTTTTTTCAATTTTTTTTTCAATTTTTTTTTCAATTTTTTTTTCAATTTTTTTTGAAATTTTATTTTTGAAAATTTTTTTGGATTTTTTTTTCAATTTTTTTTTGAAAATTTTTTTTTTTGAAATTTTTTTTTTCATTTTTTTTTTTATTTTTTTTTCAATTTTTCTTTGAATTTTTTTTTTCAATTTTTTTTTTAATTTTTTTTTGAAAATTTTTTTGGAAATTTTTTTTTTAATTTTTTTTCGAAAATTTTTTTTTGAAATTTTTTCAATTCTTTTTTGAAAATTTTTTTTTTGAAAATTTTTTTGGAAATTTTTTTTTCAATTTTTTTTGAAATTTTTTTTTTTTTATTTTTTTTTCAATTTTTTTTTCAATTTTTTTTTTAAATTTTTTTTTGAAAATTTTTTTGGAAATTTTTTTTTCAATTTTTTTTCGAAAATTTTTTTTTGAAATTTTTTTTTCAATTTTTTTTCGAAAAATTTTTTTTGAAATTTTTTCAATTTTTTTTTGAAAATTTTTTTTTTGAAAATTTTTTTGGAAATTTTTTTTTCAATTTTTTTTTGAAATTTTTTTTTTTTAATTTTTTTTTTCAATTTTTTTTTCAATTTTTTTTTGAAATTTTTTTTTGAAAAGATTTTGGAAATTTTTTTTCAATTTTTTTTCGAAAATTTTTTTTTGAAATTTTTTTTTCAATTTTTTTTCGAAATTTTTTTTTTGAAATTTTTTTTTCAATTTTTTTTTCAATTTTTTTCAATTTTTTTTGAAATTTTTTTTTGAAAATTTTTTTGGATTTTTTTTTCAATTTTTTTTTGAAATTTTTTTTTTTTTTTTATTTTTTTTTTCATTTTTTTTTCAATTTTTTTTTTCAATTTTTTTTGTTCAATTTTTTTTTCAATTTTTTTTTGAAATTTTTTTTTTGAAAATTTTTTTGGAAATTTTTTTTTCAATTTTTTTTTTCAATTTTTTTTTTCAATTTTTTTTTCAATTTTTTTTTTCATTTTTTTTTCAATTTTTTTTTCAATTTTTTTTTGAAATTTTTTTTTCAATTTTTTTTTCAATTTTTTTTTCAATTTTTTTTTCAATTTTTTTGATTTTTTTTCAATTTTTTTTTGAAAATTTTTTTTTTGAAATTTTTTTTTTTCAATTTTTTTTTTCAATTTTTTTTTCAATTTTTTTTTTCATTTTTTTCAATTTTTTTTTTAATTTTTTTTTCAATTTTTTTTCGAAAAATTTTTTTTTCAATTTTTTTTTGAAAATTTTTTTGGAATTTTTTTTTTAAATTTTTTTCGAAATTTTTTTTTTGAATTTTTTTTCAATTTCTGTTTGATTTTTTTTCAATTTTTTTTTTGAAATTTTTTTTTTTTAAATTTTTTTTTGAATTTTTTTTTGAAAATTTTTTTTGATTTTTTTTTCGAAAATTTTTTTGGAATTTTTTTTTTCAATTTTTTTTGAAAATTTTTTTCTTGAAATTTTTTTTCAATTTTTTTTGATTTTTTTTTCAATTTTTTTTTGAATTTTTTTTTGAAAATTTTTTTTTGAAATTTTTTTTTCAATTTTTTTTTTCAATTTTTTTTTCAATTTTTTTTAAAAATTTTTTTCTTGAAATTTTTTTTTCAATTTTTTTTTCAATTTTTTTTTCAATTTTTTTTAAAATTTTTTTTCGAAATTTTTTTTTTTAATTTTTTTTTCATTTTTTTTTTGAAATTTTTTTTTTCGAAATTTTTTTTTTGAAAATTTTTTTTTTAAATTTTTTTTTCAATTTTTTTTTTGAATTTTTTTTCAAAAATTTTTTTTTGATTTTTTTTTCGAAAATTTTTTTGGAAATTTTTTTTTCAATTTTTTTTGAAAATTTTTTTTCTTGAAATTTTTTTTCAATTTTTTTTTGATTTTTTTTTTCAATTTTTTTTTAAATTTTTTTTTGAAAATTTTTTTGGAATTTTTTTTTTTAATTTTTTTTCGAAAATTTTTTTTTGAAATTTTTTCAATTCTTTTTTGAAAATTTTTTTTTTGAAAATTTTTTTGGAAATTTTTTTTTCAATTTTTTTTGAAATTTTTTTTTTAAAATTTTTTTTTCAATTTTTTTTTCAATTTTTTTTTTCAATTTTTTTTTGAAAATTTTTTTGGAAATTTTTTTTTCAATTTTTTTTCGAAAATTTTTTTTTGAAATTTTTTTTTCAATTTTTTTTCGAAAAATTTTTTTTGAAATTTTTTCAATTTTTTTTTGAAAATTTTTTTTTTGAAAATTTTTTTGGAAATTTTTTTTTCAATTTTTTTTTGAAATTTTTTTTTTTTAATTTTTTTTTTTAATTTTATTTTCAATTTTTTTTTGAAATTTTTTTTTGAAAAGTTTTTTGGAAATTTTTTTTTCAATTTTTTTTCGAAAATTTTTTTTTGAAATTTTTTTTTCAATTTTTTTTCGAAAATTTTTTTTTGAAATTTTTTTTTCAATTTTTTTTTCAATTTTTTTCAATTTTTTTTGAAATTTTTTTTTGAAAATTTTTTTGGATTTTTTTTTTCAATTTTTTTTTGAAATTTTTTTTTTTTTTTAATTTTTTTTTTCATTTTTTTTTCAATTTTTTTTTTCAATTTTTTTTTTTCAATTTTTTTTTCAATTTTTTTTTGAAATTTTTTTTTTGAAAATTTTTTTGGAATTTTTTTTTTCAACTTTTTTTTTCAATTTTTTTTTCAATTTTTTTTTGAAATTTTTTTTTCAATTTTTTTTTCAATTTTTTTTTCAATTTTTTTTTTTCAATTTTTTTTTCAATTTTTTTTTGAAATTTTTTTTTTGAAAATTTTTTTGGAATTTTTTTTTTCATTTTTTTTTTCAATTTTTTTTTCAATTTTTTTTTGAAATTTTTTTTTCAATTTTTTTTTCAATTTTTTTTTCAATTTTTTTGATTTTTTTTTCAATTTTTTTTTGAAAATTTTTTTTTTTAAATTTTTTTTTTCAATTTTTTTTTTCAATTTTTTTTTCAATTTTTTTTTTCATTTTTTTCAATTTTTTTTTTAATCTTTTTTTCAATTTTTTTTCGAAAAATTTTTTTTTCAATTTTTTTTTGAAATTTTTTTTGGAATTTTTTTTTTCAATTTTTTTCGAAATTTTTTTTTTGAATTTTTTTTCAATTTCTGTTTGATTTTTTTTCAATTTTTTTTTGAAATTTTTTTTTTGAAATTTTTTTTTCAATTTTTTTTTTCAATTTTTTTTCAATTTTTTTTTTAATTTTTTTTCGAATTTTTTTTTTTTAAATTTTTTTTTCAATTTTTTTTTGAAATTTTTTTTTTTGAAAATTTTTTTGGAAATTTTTTTTTTTAAATTTTTTTTTTTAATTTTTTTTTCAATTTTTTTTTGAATTTTTTTTTTTAAATTTTCTTTTGATTTTTTTTTCGAAAATTTTTTTGGAAATTTTTTTTTCAATTTTTTTTGAAAATTTTTTTCTTGAAATTTTTTTTCAATTTTTTTTTGATTTTTTTTTTCAATTTTTTTTTGAATTTTTTTTTGAAAATTTTTTTTTTCAATTTTTTTTCGAAAATTTCTTTTTGAAATTTTTTTTTCAATTTTTTTTTCAATTTTTTTTTCAATTTTTTTTTCAATTTTTTTTTGAAATTTTTTTTTTGAAAATTTTTTTGGATTTTTTTTGAAATTTTTTTTTTGAAAATTTTTTTGGAAATTTTTTTTTCAATTTTTTTTCGAAAATTTTTTTTTGAAATTTTTTCAATTTTTTTTTGAAAATTTTTTTTTTGAAAATTTTTTTGGAAATTTTTTTTTCAATTTTTTTTCGAATCTTTTTTTTTTAATTTTTTTTTCAATTTTTTTTTCAATTTTTTTTTGAAATTTTTTTTGAAAATTTTTTTGGAAATTTTTTTTTTCAATTTTTTTTCGAAAATTTTTTTTTGAAATTTTTTTTTCAATTTTTTTTCGAAAATTTTTTTTTGAAATTTTTTCAATTTTTTTTTGAAAATTTTTTTTTTGAAAATTTTTTTGGAAATTTTTTTTTCAATTTTTTTTTGAAATTTTTTTTTAAATTTTTTTTTTCATTTTTTTTTCAATTTTTTTTTGAAATTTTTTTTTGAAAATTTTTTTGGAAATTTTTTTTTCAATTTTTTTTTGAAATTTTTTTTTAAATTTTTTTTTTCAATTTTTTTTTCAATTTTTTTTTGAAATTTTTTTTTGAAAATTTTTTTGGAAATTTTTTTTTCAATTTTTTTTCGAAAATTTTTTTTTGAAATTTTTTTTTCAATTTTTTTTCGAAAATTTTTTTTGATTTTTTTTTCGAAATTTTTTTTTTGAAATTTTTTTGTTTGAAAATTTTTTTGGAAATTTTTTTTTCAATTTTTTTTGGAAATTTTTTTCTTGAAATTTTTTTTTCAATTTTTTTTTTTAATTTTTTTTTCAATTTTTTTTTTCAATTTTTTTGGATTTTTTTTTCAATTTTTTTTTGAAAATTTTTTTGGAATTTTTTTTTTCAATTTTTTTCGAAATTTTTTTTTTGAATTTTTTTTTCAATTTTTGTTTGATTTTTTTTTCAATTTTTTTTTGAATTTTTTTTTGAAAAATTTTTTTGATTTTTTTTTCGAAATTTTTTTTTGAAATTTTTTTTTTTGAAAATTTTTTTGGAAATTTTTTTTTTCAATTTTTTTTGAAAATTTTTTTCTTGAAATTTTTTTTTCAATTTTTTTTTTTCAATTTTTTTTTCAATTTTTTTTTTCAATTTTTTTGGATTTTTTTTTTCAATTTTTTTTTGAAAATTTTTTTTTTGAAATTTTTTTTTTCAATTTTTTTTTTCAATTTTTTTTTCAATTTTTTTTTTTTGGTTTTTTTTTTCAATTTTTTTTTCAATTTTTTTTGAAAATTTTTTTCTTGAAATTTTTTTTTCAATTTTTTTTTTCAATTTTTTTTTCAATTTTTTTTTTCAATTTTTTTGGATTTTTTTTTTCAATTTTTTTTTGAAAATTTTTTTGGAAATTATTTTTTCAATTTTTTTTGAAAATTTTTTTCTTGAAATTTTTTTTTCAATTTTTTTTTCAATTTTTTTTTCAATTTTTTTTTAAATTTTTTTTCGAAATTTTTTTTTTTAAATTTTTTTTTCAATTTTTTTTTGAAATTTTTTTTTTCGAAATTTTTTTTTTTGAAAATTTTTTTTTAAAATTTTTTTTTCAATTTTTTTTTTGAATTTTTTTTCAAAAATTTTTTTTTGATTTTTTTTTCGAAAATTTTTTTGGAAATTTTTTTTTCAATTTTTTTTGAAAATTTTTTTTCTTGAAATTTTTTTTCAATTTTTTTTTGATTTTTTTTTTCAATTTTTTTTTGAATTTTTTTTTGAAAATTTTTTTTTTCAATTTTTATTCGAAAATTTTTTTTTGAAATTTTTTTTTCAATTTTTTTTTCAATTTTTTTTTCAATTTTTTTTTCAATTTTTTTTGAAATTTTATTTTTGAAAATTTTTTTGGATTTTTTTTTCAATTTTTTTTTGAAAATTTTTTTTTTTGAAATTTTTTTTTTCATTTTTTTTTTTATTTTTTTTTCAATTTTTCTTTGAATTTTTTTTTTCAATTTTTTTTTAAATTTTTTTTTGAAAATTTTTTTGGAAATTTTTTTTTTAATTTTTTTTCGAAAATTTTTTTTTTGAAATTTTTTCAATTCTTTTTTGAAAATTTTTTTTTTGAAAATTTTTTTGGAAATTTTTTTTTCAATTTTTTTTGAAATTTTTTTTTTTTTATTTTTTTTTCAATTTTTTTTTCAATTTTTTTTTTAAATTTTTTTTTGAAAATTTTTTTGGAAATTTTTTTTTCAATTTTTTTTCGAAAATTTTTTTTTGAAATTTTTTTTTCAATTTTTTTTCGAAAAATTTTTTTTGAAATTTTTTCAATTTTTTTTTGAAAATTTTTTTTTTGAAAATTTTTTTGGAAATTTTTTTTTCAATTTTTTTTTGAAATTTTTTTTTTTTAATTTTTTTTTTCAATTTTTTTTTCAATTTTTTTTTGAAATTTTTTTTTGAAAAGTTTTTTGGAAATTTTTTTTCAATTTTTTTTCGAAAATTTTTTTTTGAAATTTTTTTTTCAATTTTTTTTCGAAATTTTTTTTTTGAAATTTTTTTTTCAATTTTTTTTTCAATTTTTTTCAATTTTTTTTGAAATTTTTTTTTGAAAATTTTTTTGGATTTTTTTTTCAATTTTTTTTTGAAATTTTTTTTTTTTTTTTATTTTTTTTTTCATTTTTTTTTCAATTTTTTTTTTCAATTTTTTTTGTTCAATTTTTTTTTCAATTTTTTTTTGAAATTTTTTTTTTGAAAATTTTTTTGGAAATTTTTTTTTCAATTTTTTTTTTCAATTTTTTTTTTCAATTTTTTTTTCAATTTTTTTTTTCATTTTTTTTTCAATTTTTTTTTCAATTTTTTTTTGAAATTTTTTTTTCAATTTTTTTTTCAATTTTTTTTTCAATTTTTTTTTCAATTTTTTTGATTTTTTTTCAATTTTTTTTTGAAAATTTTTTTTTTGAAATTTTTTTTTTTCAATTTTTTTTTTCAATTTTTTTTTCAATTTTTTTTTTCATTTTTTTCAATTTTTTTTTGAATTTTTTTTTCAATTTTTTTTCGAAAAATTTTTTTTTCAATTTTTTTTTGAAAATTTTTTTGGAATTTTTTTTTTAAATTTTTTTCGAAATTTTTTTTTTGAATTTTTTTTCAATTTCTGTTTGATTTTTTTTCAATTTTTTTTTTGAAATTTTTTTTTTTTAAATTTTTTTTTGAATTTTTTTTTGAAAATTTTTTTTGATTTTTTTTTCGAAAATTTTTTTGGAATTTTTTTTTTCAATTTTTTTTGAAAATTTTTTTCTTGAAATTTTTTTTCAATTTTTTTTGATTTTTTTTTCAATTTTTTTTTGAATTTTTTTTTGAAAATTTTTTTTTGAAATTTTTTTTGAAATTTTTTTTTTCAATTTTTTTTTCAATTTTTTTTAAAAATTTTTTTCTTGAAATTTTTTTTTCAATTTTTTTTTCAATTTTTTTTTCAATTTTTTTTAAAATTTTTTTTCGAAATTTTTTTTTTTTTAATTTTTTTTTCATTTTTTTTTTGAAATTTTTTTTTTCGAAATTTTTTTTTTGAAAATTTTTTTTTAAAATTTTTTTTTCAATTTTTTTTTTGAATTTTTTTTCAAAAATTTTTTTTTGATTTTTTTTTCGAAAATTTTTTTGGAAATTTTTTTTTCAATTTTTTTTGAAAATTTTTTTTCTTGAAATTTTTTTTCAATTTTTTTTTTCAATTTTTTTTTTTTCATTTTTTTTTTGAAAATTTTTTTGGAATTTTTTTTTTCAATTTTTTTTGAAATTTTTTTTTTCAATTTTTTTTCAATTTTTTTTTGAAAATTTTTTGGGATTTTCTTTTTCAATTTTTTTTTGAAAATTGTTTATTTGAAATTTTTTTTTTCAATTTTTTTTTGATTTTTTTTTCAATTTTTTTTTGAAAATTTTTTTTTTCAATTTTTTTTTGAAAATTTTTTTGGATTTTTTTTTTCAATTTTTTTTTTGAAAATTTTTTTTTTGAAATTTTTTTTTCAATTTTTTTTTTTCAATTTTTTTTTCAATTTTTTTTAAAAAATTTTTTTTTTGAAAATTTTTTTGGAAATTTTTTTTTCAATTTTTTTTCGAAAATTTTTTTTTGATTTTTTTTTTCAATTTTTTTTGAATTTTTTTTTGAAAATTTTTTTTTTCAATTTTTTTTCGAAAATTTCTTTTTGAATTTTTTTTTTCAATTTTTTTTTCAATTTTTTTTTCAATTTTTTTTTGAAATTTTTTTTTTGAAAATTTTTTTGGATTTTTTTTTTCAATTTTTTTTTTGAAAATTTTTTTGGAAATTTTTTTTTCAATTTTTTTTCGAAAATTTTTTTTTGAAATTTTTATTCAATTTTTTTTTGAAATTTTTTTTTTCGAAAATTTTTTTGGAAATTTTTTTTTTGAAAATTTTTTTGGAAATTTTTTTTTCAATTTTTTTTCGAAATTTTTTTTTTGAATTTTTTTTTCAATTTTTGTTTGATTTTTTTTTCAATTTTTTTTTGAAAATTTTTTTTGATTTTTTTTTCGAAATTTTTTTTTTGAAATTTTTTTGTTTGAAAATTTTTTTGGAAATTTTTTTTTCAATTTTTTTTGGAAATTTTTTTCTTGAAATTTTTTTTTCAATTTTTTTTTTTAATTTTTTTTTCAATTTTTTTTTTCAATTTTTTTGGATTTTTTTTTCAATTTTTTTTTGAAAATTTTTTTGGAATTTTTTTTTTCAATTTTTTTCGAAATTTTTTTTTGAATTTTTTTTTCAATTTTTGTTTGATTTTTTTTTCAATTTTTTTTTGAATTTTTTTTTGAAAAATTTTTTTGATTTTTTTTTCGAAATTTTTTTTTGAAATTTTTTTTTTTGAAAATTTTTTTGGAAATTTTTTTTTTCAATTTTTTTTGAAAATTTTTTTCTTGAAATTTTTTTTTCAATTTTTTTTTTTCAATTTTTTTTTCAATTTTTTTTTTCAATTTTTTTGGATTTTTTTTTTCAATTTTTTTTTGAAAATTTTTTTTTTGAAATTTTTTTTTTCAATTTTTTTTTTCAATTTTTTTTTCAATTTTTTTTTTTTGGTTTTTTTTTTCAATTTTTTTTTCAATTTTTTTTGAAAATTTTTTTCTTGAAATTTTTTTTTCAATTTTTTTTTTCATTTTTTTTTCAATTTTTTTTTTCAATTTTTTTGGATTTTTTTTTTCAATTTTTTTTTGAAAATTTTTTTGGAAATTATTTTTTCAATTTTTTTTGAAAATTTTTTTCTTGAAATTTTTTTTTCAATTTTTTTTTCAATTTTTTTTTCAATTTTTTTTTAAATTTTTTTTCGAAATTTTTTTTTTTAAATTTTTTTTTCAATTTTTTTTTGAAATTTTTTTTTTCGAAATTTTTTTTTTTGAAAATTTTTTTTTAAAATTTTTTTTTCAATTTTTTTTTTGAATTTTTTTTCAAAAATTTTTTTTTGATTTTTTTTTCGAAAATTTTTTTGGAAATTTTTTTTTCAATTTTTTTTGAAAATTTTTTTTCTTGAAATTTTTTTTCAATTTTTTTTTGATTTTTTTTTTCAATTTTTTTTTGAATTTTTTTTTGAAAATTTTTTTTTTCAATTTTTATTCGAAAATTTTTTTTTGAAATTTTTTTTTCAATTTTTTTTTCAATTTTTTTTTCAATTTTTTTTTCAATTTTTTTTTCAATTTTTTTTGAAATTTTATTTTTGAAAATTTTTTTGGATTTTTTTTTCAATTTTTTTTTGAAAATTTTTTTTTTTGAAATTTTTTTTTTCATTTTTTTTTTTATTTTTTTTTCAATTTTTCTTTGAATTTTTTTTTTCAATTTTTTTTTTAATTTTTTTTTGAAAATTTTTTTGGAAATTTTTTTTTTAATTTTTTTTCGAAAATTTTTTTTTGAAATTTTTTCAATTCTTTTTTGAAAATTTTTTTTTTGAAAATTTTTTTGGAAATTTTTTTTTCAATTTTTTTTGAAATTTTTTTTTTTTTATTTTTTTTCAATTTTTTTTTCAATTTTTTTTTTAAATTTTTTTTTGAAAATTTTTTTGGAAATTTTTTTTTCAATTTTTTTTCGAAAATTTTTTTTTGAAATTTTTTTTTCAATTTTTTTTCGAAAAATTTTTTTTTAAATTTTTTCAATTTTTTTTTGAAAATTTTTTTTTTGAAAATTTTTTTGGAAATTTTTTTTTCAATTTTTTTTTGAAATTTTTTTTTTTTAATTTTTTTTTTCAATTTTTTTTTCAATTTTTTTTTGAAATTTTTTTTTGAAAAGATTTTGGAAATTTTTTTTCAATTTTTTTTCGAAAATTTTTTTTTGAAATTTTTTTTTCAATTTTTTTTCGAAATTTTTTTTTTGAAATTTTTTTTTCAATTTTTTTTTCAATTTTTTTCAATTTTTTTTGAAATTTTTTTTTGAAAATTTTTTTGGATTTTTTTTTCAATTTTTTTTTGAAATTTTTTTTTTTTTTTTATTTTTTTTTTCATTTTTTTTTCAATTTTTTTTTTCAATTTTTTTTGTTCAATTTTTTTTTCAATTTTTTTTTGAAATTTTTTTTTTGAAAATTTTTTTGGAAATTTTTTTTTCAATTTTTTTTTTCAATTTTT
>OX101828.2:26875171-26877671 GCA_944452925.2 Chrysolina oricalcia | reverse complement strand
TTTTTTTGAAATTTTTTTTTTTTAATTTTTTTTT
Source organism: Chrysolina oricalcia (assembly GCA_944452925.2). Taxonomy (NCBI): domain Eukaryota; kingdom Metazoa; phylum Arthropoda; class Insecta; order Coleoptera; family Chrysomelidae; genus Chrysolina; species Chrysolina oricalcia. Next base: position 26,877,637 of record OX101828.2, on the reverse strand, counting down.
TCAATTTTTTTTTCAATTTTTTTTTGAAATTTTTTTTTGAAAATTTTTTTGGAAATTTTTTTTTCAATTTTTTTTCGAAAATTTTTTTTTGAAATTTTTTTTTCAATTTTTTTTCGAAAATTTTTTTTTGAAATTTTTTCAATTTTTTTTTGAAAATTTTTTTTTTGAAAATTTTTTTTTCAATTTTTTTTGGAAATTTTTTTTTTGAAAATTTTTTTGGAAATTTTGTTTTCAATTTTTTTTTGAAATTTTTTTTTTTAAATTTTTTTTTTCAATTTTTTTTTCAATTTTTTTTTGAAATTTTTTTTTGAAAATTTTTTTGGAAATTTTTTTTTCAATTTTTTTTCGAAAATTTTTTTTTGAAATTTTTTTTTCAATTTTTTTTCGAAAATTTTTTTTTGAAATTTTTTCAATTTTTTTTTGAAAATTTTTTTTTTGAAAATTTTTTTTTCAATTTTTTTTGGAAATTTTTTTCTTGAAATTTTTTTTTCAATTTTTTTTTTCAATTTTTTTTTCAATTTTTGTTTTCAATTTTTTTGGATTTTTTTTTTCAATTTTTTTTTGAAAATTTTTTTTTTTAAATTTTTTTTTTCAATTTTTTTTTTCAATTTTTTTTTCAATTTTTTTTGGTTTTTTTTTAAAATTTTTTTTTCAATTTTTTTTGAAAATTTTTTTCTTGAAATTTTTTTTTCAATTTTTTTTTCAATTTTTTTTTCAATTTTTTTGGATTGTTTTTTTAAATTTTTTTTAAAATTTTTTTTTGAATTTTTTTTTGAAAATTTTTTTTGATTTTTTTTTCGAAAATTTTTTTTTGAAATTTTTTTTTTTGAAAATTTTTTTGGAAATTTTTTTTTCAATTTTATTTGAAAATTTTTTTCTTGAATTTTTTTTTTCAATTTTTTTTTTCAATTTTTTTTAAATTTTTTTTTTCAATTTTTTTGGATTTTTTTTTTCAATTTTTTTTTGAAAATTTTTTTTTCGAAATTTTTTTTTTCAATTTTTTTTTCAATTTTTTTTTCAATTTTTTTTCAATTTTTTTTTTCAATTTTTTTTTCAATTTTTTTTTGAAATTTTTTTTTGAAATTTTTTTTAAATTTTTTTTTGAAATTTTTTTTTCAATTTTTTTTTGAAATTTTTTTTTTGAAAATTTTTTTCCGAAAATTTTTTTTTTCAATTTTTTTTTGAAATTTTTTTTTTAATTTTTTTTCGAAAATTTTTTTTTGAAATTTTTTATTCAATTTTTTTTTGAAATTTTTTTTTTCGAAAATTTTTTTGGAAATTTTTTTTTTTGAAAATTTTTTTGGAAATTTTTTTTTCAATTTTTTTTCGAAATTTTTTTTTTGATTTTTTTTTTCTATTTTTGTTTGATTTTTTTTCAATTTTTTTTTGAATTTTTTTTGAAAATTTTTTTTGATTTTTTTTTCGAAAATCTTTTTTTGAAAATTTTTTTCTTGAAATTTTTTTTTCAATTTTTTTTTTCAATTTTTTTTCAATTTTTTTTTTAATTTTTTTTCGAATTTTTTTTTTTAAATTTTTTTTTCAATTTTTTTTTGAAATTTTTTTTTTGAAAATTTTTTTGGAAATTTTTTTTTTTGAAAATTTTTTTTTTCAATTTTTTTTTCAATTTTTTTTTGAATTTTTTTTTAAATTTTCTTTTGATTTTTTTTTCGAAAATTTTTTTGGAAATTTTTTTTTCAATTTTTTTTGAAAATTTTTTCTTGAAATTTTTTTTCAATTTTTTTTTGATTTTTTTTTTCAATTTTTTTTTGAATTTTTTTTTGAAAATTTTTTTTTTCAATTTTTTTTCGAAAATTTCTTTTTGAAATTTTTTTTTCAATTTTTTTTTCAATTTTTTTTTCAATTTTTTTTTGAAATTTTTTTTTTGAAAATTTTTTTGGATTTTTTTTGAAATTTTTTTTTTGAAAATTTTTTTGGAAATTTTTTTTCAATTTTTTTTCGAAAATTTTTTTTTGAAATTTTTTCAATTTTTTTTGAAAATTTTTTTTTTGAAAATTTTTTTGGAATTTTTTTTTTCAATTTTTTTTCGAATTTTTTTTTTTTAATTTTTTTTTTCAATTTTTTTTTGAAATTTTTTTTGAAAATTTTTTTGGAAATTTTTTTTCCAAAATTTTTTTTTGAAATTTTTTTTTTCAATTTTTTTTCGAAAATTTTTTTTTGAAATTTTTTCAATTTTTTTTTCAATTTTTTTTTGAAATTTTTTTTTAAATTTTTTTTTTCATTTTTTTTTTCAATTTTTTTTTGAAATTTTTTTTTGAAAATTTTTTTGGAAATTTTTTTTTCAATTTTTTTTCGAAAATTTTTTTTCGAAAATTTTTTTTCGAAAATTTTTTTGGATTTTTTTTTTCAATTTTTTTTTGAAATTTTTTTTTTTTTTTTAATTTTTTTTTTCATTTTTTTTTCAATTTTTTTTTCAATTTTTTTTTTCAATTTATTTTTCAATTTTTT
>OX101828.2:26865171-26872671 GCA_944452925.2 Chrysolina oricalcia | reverse complement strand
TTTTTTCGAAAATTTTTTTTTTCAATTTTTTTTTCAATTTTTTTTTCAATTTTTTTCAATTTTTTTTGAAATTTTTTTTTGAAAATTTTCTTGGATTTTTTTTTTCAATTTTTTTTTGAAATTTTTTTTTTTTTTAAATTTTTTTTTTCATTTTTTTTTCAATTTTTTTTTTCAATTTTTTTTTTCAATTTTTTTTTCAATTTTTTTTTGAAATTTTTTTTTTGAAAATTTTTTTGGAAATTTTTTTTTCAATTTTTTTTTTCAATTTTTTTTTTCAATTTTTTTTTCAATTTTTTTTTTCATTTTTTTTCAATTTTTTTTTCAATTTTTTTTTTTCAATTTTTTTTTCAATTTTTTTTTTCATTTTTTTTTCAATTTTTTTGATTTTTTTTTCAATTTTTTTTTGAAATTTTTTTTTTCGAAAATTTTTTTGGAAATTTTTTTTTTGAAAATTTTTTTGGAAATTTTTTTTTCAATTTTTTTTTGAATTTTTTTTTCAATTTTTGTTTGATTTTTTTTTCAATTTTTTTTTGAAAATTTTTTTTGATTTTTTTTTCGAAAATTTTTTTTTGAAATTTTTTTGTTTGAAAATTTTTTTGGAAATTTTTTTTTCAATTTTTTTTGGAAATTTTTTTCTTGAAATTTTTTTTTCAATTTTTTTTTAAAATTTTTTTTTCAATTTTTTTTTTTCAATTTTTTTGGATTTTTTTTTTCAATTTTTTTTTGAAAATTTTTTTGGAATTTTTTTTTTCAATTTTTTTCGAAATTTTTTTTTTGAATTTTTTTTTCAATTTTTGTTTGATTTTTTTTTCAATTTTTTTTTGAATTTTTTTTTGAAAATTTTTTTTGATTTTTTTTTCGAAAATTTTTTTTTGAAATTTTTTTTTTTGAAAATTTTTTGGAAATTTTTTTTTCAATTTTTTTTGAAAATTTTTTTCTTGAAATTTTTTTTTCAATTTTTTTTTTCAATTTTTTTTTCAATTTTTTTTTTCAATTTTTTTTTGAAAATTTTTTTTTTGAAATTTTTTTTTTCAATTTTTTTTTTCAATTTTTTTTTCAATTTTTTTTTGGTTTTTGTTTTCAATTTTTTTTCAATTTTTTTTGAAAATTTTTTTCTTGAAATTTTTTTTTCAATTTTTTTTTTCAATTTTTTTTTCAATTTTTTTTTCAATTTTTTTGGATTTTTTTTTTCAATTTTTTTTTGAAAATTTTTTTGGAAATTTTTTTTTCAATTTTTTTTGAAAATTTTTTCTTGAAATTTTTTTTTCAATTTTTTTTTCAATTTTTTTTTCAATTTTTTTTTTAATTTTTTTTCGAAATTTTTTTTTTTTAATTTTTTTTTCAATTTTTTTTTGAAATTTTTTTTTTGAAAATTTTTTTGGATTTTTTTTGAAATTTTTTTTTTCATTTTTTTTTTCAATTTTTTTTCAATTTTTTTTTGAAATTTTTTTTTCAATTTTTTTTTGAATTTTTTTTTTGAAAATTTTTTTGGAAATTTTTTTTTCAATTTTTTTTCGAAAATTTTTTTTTGAAATTTTTTCAATTTTTTTTGAAAATTTTTTTTTTGAAAATTTTTTTGGAAATTTTGTTTTCAATTTTTTTTTGAAATTTTTTTTTTTTAATTTTTTTTTCAATTTTTTTTTCAATTTTTTTTTGAAATTTTTTTTTGAAAATTTTTTTGGAAATTTTTTTTTCAATTTTTTTTCGAAAATTTTTTTTTGAAATTTTTTTTTCAATTTTTTTTCGAAAATTTTTTTTTGAAATTTTTTCAATTTTTTTTTGAAAATTTTTTTTTTGAAAATTTTTTTTTCAATTTTTTTTGGAAATTTTTTTCTTGAAATTTTTTTTTCAATTTTTTTTTTCAATTTTTTTTTCAATTTTTGTTTTCAATTTTTTTGGATTTTTTTTTTCAATTTTTTTTTGAAAATTTTTTTTTTGAAATTTTTTTTTTCAATTTTTTTTTTCAATTTTTTTTTCAATTTTTTTTTGGTTTTTTTTTTAAATTTTTTTTTCAATTTTTTTTGAAAATTTTTTTCTTGAAATTTTTTTTTCAATTTTTTTTTCAATTTTTTTTTCAATTTTTTTGGATTTTTTTTTTCAATTTTTTTTAAAATTTTTTTTTGAATTTTTTTTTGAAAATTTTTTTTTCGAAAATTTTTTTTTGAAATTTTTTTTTTTGAAAATTTTTTTGGAAATTTTTTTTTCAATTTTATTTGAAAATTTTTTTCTTGAATTTTTTTTTTCAATTTTTTTTTTCAATTTTTTTTAAATTTTTTTTTTCAATTTTTTTGGATTTTTTTTTTCAATTTTTTTTTGAAAATTTTTTTTTCGAAATTTTTTTTTTCAATTTTTTTTTCAATTTTTTTTCAATTTTTTTTTTCAATTTTTTTTTCAATTTTTTTTTGAAATTTTTTTTTGAAATTTTTTTTAAATTTTTTTTTGAAATTTTTTTTTCAATTTTTTTTTGAAATTTTTTTTTTTGAAAATTTTTTTCCGAAAATTTTTTTTTTCAATTTTTTTTTGAAATTTTTTTTTAAAATTTTTTTTCGAAAATTTTTTTTTGAAATTTTTTATTCAATTTTTTTTTGAAATTTTTTTTTTCGAAAATTTTTTTGGAAATTTTTTTTTTTGAAAATTTTTTTGGAAATTTTTTTTCAATTTTTTTTCGAAATTTTTTTTTTGATTTTTTTTTTCTATTTTTGTTTGATTTTTTTTCAATTTTTTTTTGAATTTTTTTTTGAAAATTTTTTTTGATTTTTTTTTCGAAAATCTTTTTTTGAAAATTTTTTTCTTGAAATTTTTTTTTCAATTTTTTTTTTCAATTTTTTTTCAATTTTTTTTTTAATTTTTTTTCGAATTTTTTTTTTTGAAATTTTTTTTTCAATTTTTTTTTGAAATTTTTTTTTTTGAAAATTTTTTTGGAAATTTTTTTTTTTGAAAATTTTTTTTTTAAATTTTTTTTTCAATTTTTTTTTAAATTTTCTTTTGATTTTTTTTTCGAAAATTTTTTTGGAAATTTTTTTTTCAATTTTTTTTGAAAATTTTTTTCTTGAAATTTTTTTTCAATTTTTTTTTGATTTTTTTTTTCAATTTTTTTTTGAATTTTTTTTTGAAAATTTTTTTTTTCAATTTTTTTTCGAAAATTTCTTTTTGAAATTTTTTTTTCAATTTTTTTTTCAATTTTTTTTTCAATTTTTTTTTCAATTTTTTTTTGAAATTTTTTTTTTGAAAATTTTTTTGGATTTTTTTTGAAATTTTTTTTTTGAAAATTTTTTTGGAAATTTTTTTTTCAATTTTTTTTCGAAAATTTTTTTTTGAAATTTTTTCAATTTTTTTTTGAAAATTTTTTTTTTGAAAATTTTTTTGGAAATTTTTTTTTCAATTTTTTTTCGAATCTTTTTTTTTTAATTTTTTTTTTCAATTTTTTTTTCAATTTTTTTTTGAAATTTTTTTTGAAAATTTTTTTGGAAATTTTTTTTTTCAATTTTTTTTCGAAAATTTTTTTTTGAAATTTTTTTTTCAATTTTTTTTCGAAAATTTTTTTTTGAAATTTTTTCAATTTTTTTTTGAAAATTTTTTTTTTGAAAATTTTTTTGGAAATTTTTTTTTCAATTTTTTTTTGAAATTTTTTTTTAAATTTTTTTTTTCATTTTTTTTTCAATTTTTTTTTGAAATTTTTTTTTGAAAATTTTTTTGGAAATTTTTTTTTCAATTTTTTTTCGAAAATTTTTCTTCGAAAATTTTTTTGGATTTTTTTTTTCAATTTTTTTTTGAAATTTTTTTTTTTTTTTTTAAATTTTTTTTTCAATTTTTTTTTCAATTTTTTTTGAAAATTTTTTTGGATTTTTTTTTTCAATTTTTTTTGAAAATTTTTTTTTCAATTTTTTTTTCAATTTTTTTTGAAAATTTTTTTGGATTTTTTTTTCAATTTTTTTTTGAAAATTGTTTATTTGAATTTTTTTTTTTTCAATTTTTTTTTGATTTTTTTTTTCAATTTTTTTTTGATAATTTTTTTTTTCAATTTTTTTTTGAAAATTTTTTTTTCAATTTTTTTTTTAATTTTTTTTTTTGAAAATTTTTTTGGAAATTTTTTTTTCAATTTTTTTTCGAAAATTTTTTTTTGAAATTTTTTTTTCAATTTTTTTTTGAAATTTTTTTTTTTGAAAATTTTTTTGGATTTTTTTTTCAATTTTTTTTTGAAAATTTTTTTTTTTGAAAATTTTTTTGGAAATTTTTTTTTCAATTTTTTTTCGAAAATTTTTTTTTGAAATTTTTTTTTCAATTTTTTTTTGAAAAATTTTTTTTTCTATTTTTTTTTGAAAATTTTTTTGGATTTTTTTTTTCAATTTTTTTTTGAAAATTTTTTTGGAAATTTTTTTTTCAATTTTTTTTCGAAAATTTTTTTTTGAAATTTTTATTCAATTTTTTTTTGAAATTTTTTTTTTCGAAAATTTTTTTGGAAATTTTTTTTTTGAAAATTTTTTTGGAAATTTTTTTTTCAATTTTTTTTCGAAATTTTTTTTTTGAATTTTTTTTTCAATTTTTGTTTGATTTTTTTTTTCAATTTTTTTTTGAAAATTTTTTTTGATTTTTTTTTCGAAATTTTTTTTTTGAAATTTTTTTGTTTGAAAATTTTTTTGGAAATTTTTTTTTCAATTTTTTTTGGAAATTTTTTTCTTGAAATTTTTTTTTCAATTTTTTTTTTAATTTTTTTTTCAATTTTTTTTTTCAATTTTTTTGGATTTTTTTTTCAATTTTTTTTTGAAAATTTTTTTGGAATTTTTTTTTTCAATTTTTTTCGAAATTTTTTTTTTGAATTTTTTTTTCAATTTTTGTTTGATTTTTTTTTCAATTTCATTTTGAATTTTTTTTTGAAAAATTTTTTTGATTTTTTTTTCGAAATTTTTTTTTGAAATTTTTTTTTTTGAAAATTTTTTTGGAAATTTTTTTTTTCAATTTTTTTTGAAAATTTTTTTCTTGAAATTTTTTTTTCAATTTTTTTTTTTCAATTTTTTTTTCAATTTTTTTTTTGAATTTTTTTTTCAATTTTTGTTTGATTTTTTTTTCAATTTTTTTTTGAAAATTTTTTTTGATTTTTTTTTCGAAAATTTTTTTTTGAAATTTTTTTGTTTGAAAATTTTTTTGGAAATTTTTTTTTCAATTTTTTTTGGAAATTTTTTTCTTGAAATTTTTTTTTCAATTTTTTTTTTCAATTTTTTTTTCAATTTTTTTTTTTTCAATTTTTTTGGATTTTTTTTTTCAATTTTTTTTTGAAAATTTTTTTGGAAATTATTTTTTCAATTTTTTTTGAAAATTTTTTTCTTGAAATTTTTTTTTCAATTTTTTTTTCAATTTTTTTTTCAATTTTTTTTTAAATTTTTTTTCGAAATTTTTTTTTTTAAATTTTTTTTTCAATTTTTTTTTGAAATTTTTTTTTTCGAAATTTTTTTTTTTGAAAATTTTTTTTTAAAATTTTTTTTTCAATTTTTTTTTTGAATTTTTTTTCAAAAATTTTTTTTTGATTTTTTTTTCGAAAATTTTTTTGGAAATTTTTTTTTCAATTTTTTTTGAAAATTTTTTTTCTTGAAATTTTTTTTCAATTTTTTTTTGATTTTTTTTTTCAATTTTTTTTTGAATTTTTTTTTGAAAATTTTTTTTTTCAATTTTTATTCGAAAATTTTTTTTTGAAATTTTTTTTTCAATTTTTTTTTCAATTTTTTTTTCAATTTTTTTTGAAATTTTTTTTTTGAAAATTTTTTTGGATTTTTTTTTCAATTTTTTTTTGAAAATTTTTTTTTTTGAAATTTTTTTTTTCATTTTTTTTAAATTTTTTTTCAATTTTTCTTTGAATTTTTTTTTTCAATTTTTTTTTTAATTTTTTTTTGAAAATTTTTTTGGAAATTTTTTTTTTAATTTTTTTTCGAAAATTTTTTTTTGAAATTTTTTCAATTCTTTTTTGAAAATTTTTTTTTTGAAAATTTTTTTGGAAATTTTTTTTTCAATTTTTTTTGAAATTTTTTTTTTTTTATTTTTTTTTCAATTTTTTTTTCAATTTTTTTTTTAAATTTTTTTTTGAAAATTTTTTTGGAAATTTTTTTTTCAATTTTTTTTCGAAAATTTTTTTTTGAAATTTTTTTTTCAATTTTTTTTCGAAAAATTTTTTTTGAAATTTTTTCAATTTTTTTTTGAAAATTTTTTTTTTGAAAATTTTTTTGGAAATTTTTTTTTCAATTTTTTTTTGAAATTTTTTTTTTTTAATTTTTTTTTTCAATTTTTTTTTCAATTTTTTTTTTAAATTTTTTTTTGAAAAGTTTTTTGGAAATTTTTTTTTCAATTTTTTTTCGAAAATTTTTTTTTGAAATTTTTTTTTCAATTTTTTTTCGAAATTTTTTTTTTGAAATTTTTTTTTCAATTTTTTTTTCAATTTTTTTCAATTTTTTTTGAAATTTTTTTTTGAAAATTTTTTTGGATTTTTTTTTTCAATTTTTTTTTGAAATTTTTTTTTTTTTTTTATTTTTTTTTTCATTTTTTTTTCAATTTTTTTTTTCAATTTTTTTTTTTCAATTTTTTTTTCAATTTTTTTTTGAAATTTTTTTTTTGAAAATTTTTTTGGAAATTTTTTTTTCAATTTTTTTTTTCAATTTTTTTTTTCAATTTTTTTTTTCAATTTTTTTTTTCATTTTTTTTTCAATTTTTTTTTCAATTTTTTTTTGAAATTTTTTTTTCAATTTTTTTTTCAATTTTTTTTTCAATTTTTTTGATTTTTTTTTCAATTTTTTTTTGAAAATTTTTTTTTTGAAATTTTTTTTTTTCAATTTTTTTTTTCAATTTTTTTTTCAATTTTTTTTTTCATTTTTTTCAATTTTTTTTTGAATTTTTTTTTCAATTTTTTTTCGAAAAATTTTTTTTTCAATTTTTTTTTGAAAATTTTTTTGTTATTTTTTTTTAAAATTTTTTTCGAAATTTTTTTTTTGAATTTTTTTTCAATTTCTGTTTGATTTTTTTTCAATTTTTTTTTTGAAATTTTTTTTTTTTAATTTTTTTTTGAATTTTTTTTTGAAAATTTTTTTTGATTTTTTTTTCGAAAATTTTTTTGGAATTTTTTTTTTCAATTTTTTTTGAAAATTTTTTTCTTGAAATTTTTTTTCAATTTTTTTTGATTTTTTTTCAATTATTTTTTGAATTTTTTTTTGAAAATTTTTTTTTGAAATTTTTTTTTCAATTTTTTTTTTCAATTTTTTTTTCAATTTTTTTTAAAAATTTTTTTCTTGAAATTTTTTTTTCAATTTTTTTTTCAATTTTTTTTTCAATTTTTTTTTAAATTTTTTTTCGAAATTTTTTTTTTTTAATTTTTTTTTCATTTTTTTTTTGAAATTTTTTTTTTCGAAACTTTTTTTTTTGAAAATTTTTTTTTAAAATTTTTTTTTCAATTTTTTTTTTGAATTTTTTTTCAAAAATTTTTTTTTGATTTTTTTTTCGAAAATTTTTTTGGAAATTTTT
>OX101828.2:26847671-26852671 GCA_944452925.2 Chrysolina oricalcia | reverse complement strand
TTCAATTTTTTTTTCAATTTTTTTTTTCATTTTTTTCAATTTTTTTTTGAATTTTTTTTTCAATTTTTTTTCGAAAAATTTTTTTTTCAATTTTTTTTTGAAAATTTTTTTGGAATTTTTTTTTTAAATTTTTTTCGAAATTTTTTTTTTGAATTTTTTTTCAATTTCTGTTTGATTTTTTTTCAATTTTTTTTTTGAAATTTTTTTTTTTTAAATTTTTTTTTGAATTTTTTTTTGAAAATTTTTTTTGATTTTTTTTTCGAAAATTTTTTTGGAATTTTTTTTTTCAATTTTTTTTGAAAATTTTTTTCTTGAAATTTTTTTTCAATTTTTTTTGATTTTTTTTTCAATTTTTTTTTGAATTTTTTTTTGAAAATTTTTTTTTGAAATTTTTTTTTCAATTTTTTTTTTCAATTTTTTTTTCAATTTTTTTTAAAAATTTTTTTCTTGAAATTTTTTTTTCAATTTTTTTTTCAATTTTTTTTTCAATTTTTTTTAAAATTTTTTTTCGAAATTTTTTTTTTTTAATTTTTTTTTCATTTTTTTTTTGAAATTTTTTTTTTCGAAATTTTTTTTTTGAAAATTTTTTTTTAAAATTTTTTTTTCAATTTTTTTTTTGAATTTTTTTTCAAAAATTTTTTTTTGATTTTTTTTTCGAAAATTTTTTTGGAAATTTTTTTTTCAATTTTTTTTGAAAATTTTTTTTCTTGAAATTTTTTTTCAATTTTTTTTTGATTTTTTTTTTCAATTTTTTTTTAAATTTTTTTTTGAAAATTTTTTTGGAATTTTTTTTTTTAATTTTTTTTCGAAAATTTTTTTTTGAAATTTTTTCAATTCTTTTTTGAAAATTTTTTTTTTGAAAATTTTTTTGGAAATTTTTTTTTCAATTTTTTTTGAAATTTTTTTTTTTAAATTTTTTTTTCAATTTTTTTTTCAATTTTTTTTTTCAATTTTTTTTTGAAAATTTTTTTGGAAATTTTTTTTTCAATTTTTTTTCGAAAATTTTTTTTTGAAATTTTTTTTTCAATTTTTTTTCGAAAAATTTTTTTTGAAATTTTTTCAATTTTTTTTTGAAAATTTTTTTTTTGAAAATTTTTTTGGAAATTTTTTTTTCAATTTTTTTTTGAAATTTTTTTTTTTTAATTTTTTTTTTTAATTTTATTTTCAATTTTTTTTTGAAATTTTTTTTTGAAAAGTTTTTTGGAAATTTTTTTTTCAATTTTTTTTCGAAAATTTTTTTTTGAAATTTTTTTTTCAATTTTTTTTCGAAAATTTTTTTTTGAAATTTTTTTTTCAATTTTTTTTTCAATTTTTTTCAATTTTTTTTGAAATTTTTTTTTGAAAATTTTTTTGGATTTTTTTTTTCAATTTTTTTTTGAAATTTTTTTTTTTTTTTAATTTTTTTTTTCATTTTTTTTTCAATTTTTTTTTTCAATTTTTTTTTTCAATTTTTTTTCAATTTTTTTTTGAAATTTTTTTTTTGAAAATTTTTTTGGAATTTTTTTTTTCAATTTTTTTTTTCAATTTTTTTTTCAATTTTTGTTTGATTTTTTTTTCAATTTTTTTTTGAAAATTTTTTTTGATTTTTTTTTCGAAATTTTTTTTTTGAAATTTTTTTGTTTGAAAATTTTTTTGGAAATTTTTTTTTCAATTTTTTTTGGAAATTTTTTTCTTGAAATTTTTTTTTCAATTTTTTTTTTAAATTTTTTTTTCAATTTTTTTTTTCAATTTTTTTGGATTTTTTTTTCAATTTTTTTTTGAAAATTTTTTTGGAATTTTTTTTTTCAATTTTTTTCGAAATTTTTTTTTTGAATTTTTTTTTCAATTTTTGTTTGATTTTTTTTTCAATTTTTTTTTGAATTTTTTTTTGAAAAATTTTTTTGATTTTTTTTTCGAAATTTTTTTTTGAAATTTTTTTTTTTGAAAATTTTTTTGGAAATTTTTTTTTTCAATTTTTTTTGAAAATTTTTTTCTTGAAATTTTTTTTTCAATTTTTTTTTTTCAATTTTTTTTTCAATTTTTTTTTTCAATTTTTTTGGATTTTTTTTTTCAATTTTTTTTTGAAAATTTTTTTTTTGAATTTTTTTTTTTCAATTTTTTTTTTCAATTTTTTTTTCAATTTTTTTTTTTTGGTTTTTTTTTTCAATTTTTTTTTCAATTTTTTTTGAAAATTTTTTTCTTGAAATTTTTTTTTCAATTTTTTTTTTCAATTTTTTTTTCAATTTTTTTTTTCAATTTTTTTGGATTTTTTTTTTCAATTTTTTTTTGAAAATTTTTTTGGAAATTATTTTTTCAATTTTTTTTGAAAATTTTTTTCTTGAAATTTTTTTTTCAATTTTTTTTTCAATTTTTTTTTCAATTTTTTTTTAAATTTTTTTTCGAAATTTTTTTTTTTAAATTTTTTTTTCAATTTTTTTTTGAAATTTTTTTTTTCGAAATTTTTTTTTTTGAAAATTTTTTTTTTAAATTTTTTTTTCAATTTTTTTTTTGAATTTTTTTTCAAAAATTTTTTTTTGATTTTTTTTTCGAAAATTTTTTTGGAAATTTTTTTTTCAATTTTTTTTGAAAATTTTTTTTCTTGAAATTTTTTTTCAATTTTTTTTTGATTTTTTTTTTCAATTTTTTTTTGAATTTTTTTTTGAAAATTTTTTTTTTCAATTTTTATTCGAAAATTTTTTTTTGAAATTTTTTTTTCAATTTTTTTTTCAATTTTTTTTTCAATTTTTTTTTCAATTTTTTTTGAAATTTTATTTTTGAAAATTTTTTTGGATTTTTTTTTCAATTTTTTTTTGAAAATTTTTTTTTTTGAAATTTTTTTTTTCATTTTTTTTTTTATTTTTTTTTCAATTTTTCTTTGAATTTTTTTTTTCAATTTTTTTTTTAATTTTTTTTTGAAAATTTTTTTGGAAATTTTTTTTTTAATTTTTTTTCGAAAATTTTTTTTTGAAATTTTTTCAATTCTTTTTTGAAAATTTTTTTTTTGAAAATTTTTTTGGAAATTTTTTTTTCAATTTTTTTTGAAATTTTTTTTTTTTATTTTTTTTTCAATTTTTTTTTCAATTTTTTTTTTAAATTTTTTTTTGAAAATTTTTTTGGAAATTTTTTTTTCAATTTTTTTTCGAAAATTTTTTTTTTAAATTTTTTTTTCAATTTTTTTTCGAAAAATTTTTTTTGAAATTTTTTCAATTTTTTTTTGAAAATTTTTTTTTTGAAAATTTTTTTGGAAATTTTTTTTTCAATTTTTTTTTGAAATTTTTTTTTTTTAATTTTTTTTTTCAATTTTTTTTTCAATTTTTTTTTGAAATTTTTTTTTGAAAAGTTTTTTGGAAATTTTTTTTCAATTTTTTTTCGAAAATTTTTTTTTGAAATTTTTTTTTCAATTTTTTTTCGAAATTTTTTTTTTGAAATTTTTTTTTCAATTTTTTTTTCAATTTTTTTCATTTTTTTTTGAAATTTTTTTTTGAAAATTTTTTTGGATTTTTTTTTCAATTTTTTTTTGAAATTTTTTTTTTTTTTTTATTTTTTTTTTCATTTTTTTTTCAATTTTTTTTTTCAATTTTTTTTGTTCAATTTTGTTTTCAATTTTTTTTTGAAATTTTTTTTTTGAAAATTTTTTTGGAAATTTTTTTTTCAATTTTTTTTTTCAATTTTTTTTTTCAATTTTTTTTTCAATTTTTTTTTTCATTTTTTTTTCAATTTTTTTTTCAATTTTTTTTTGAAATTTTTTTTTCAATTTTTTTTTCAATTTTTTTTTCAATTTTTTTTTCAATTTTTTTGATTTTTTTTCAATTTTTTTTTGAAAATTTTTTTTTTGAAATTTTTTTTTTTCAATTTTTTTTTTCAATTTTTTTTTCAATTTTTTTTTTCATTTTTTTCAATTTTTTTTTGAATTTTTTTTTCAATTTTTTTTCGAAAAATTTTTTTTTCAATTTTTTTTTGAAAATTTTTTTGGAATTTTTTTTTTAAATTTTTTTCGAAATTTTTTTTTTGAATTTTTTTTCAATTTCTGTTTGATTTTTTTTCAATTTTTTTTTTGAAATTTTTTTTTTTTAAATTTTTTTTTGAATTTTTTTTTGAAAATTTTTTTTGATTTTTTTTTCGAAAATTTTTTTGGAATTTTTTTTTTCAATTTTTTTTGAAAATTTTTTTCTTGAAATTTTTTTTCAATTTTTTTTGATTTTTTTTTCAATTTTTTTTTGAATTTTTTTTTGAAAATTTTTTTTTGAAATTTTTTTTTCAATTTTTTTTTTCAATTTTTTTTTCAATTTTTTTTAAAAATTTTTTTCTTGAAATTTTTTTTTCAATTTTTTTTTCAATTTTTTTTTCAATTTTTTTTAAAATTTTTTTTCGAAATTTTTTTTTTTTAATTTTTTTTTCATTTTTTTTTTGAAATTTTTTTTTTCGAAATTTTTTTTTTGAAAATTTTTTTTTAAAATTTTTTTTTCAATTTTTTTTTTGAATTTTTTTTCAAAAATTTTTTTTTGATTTTTTTTTCGAAAATTTTTTTGGAAATTTTTTTTTCAATTTTTTTTGAAAATTTTTTTTCTTGAAATTTTTTTTCAATTTTTTTTTGATTTTTTTTTTCAATTTTTTTTTAAATTTTTTTTTGAAAATTTTTTTGGAATTTTTTTTTTTAATTTTTTTTCGAAAATTTTTTTTTGAAATTTTTTCAATTCTTTTTTGAAAATTTTTTTTTTGAAAATTTTTTTGGAAATTTTTTTTTCAATTTTTTTTGAAATTTTTTTTTTTAAATTTTTTTTTCAATTTTTTTTTCAATTTTTTTTTTCAATTTTTTTTTGAAAATTTTTTTGGAAATTTTTTTTTCAATTTTTTTTCGAAAATTTTTTTTTGAAATTTTTTTTTCAATTTTTTTTCGAAAAATTTTTTTTGAAATTTTTTCAATTTTTTTTTGAAAATTTTTTTTTTGAAAATTTTTTTGGAAATTTTTTTTTCAATTTTTTTTTGAAATTTTTTTTTTTTAATTTTTTTTTTTAATTTTA
>OX101828.2:26840171-26842671 GCA_944452925.2 Chrysolina oricalcia | reverse complement strand
TTTCAATTTTTTTTTTCATTTTTTTTTCAATTTTTTTTTCAATTTTTTTTTGAAATTTTTTTTTCAATTTTTTTTTCAATTTTTTTTTCAATTTTTTTTTCAATTTTTTTGATTTTTTTTTCAATTTTTTTTTGAAAATTTTTTTTTTGAAATTTTTTTTTTTCAATTTTTTTTTTCAATTTTTTTTTCAATTTTTTTTTTCATTTTTTTCAATTTTTTTTTGAATTTTTTTTTCAATTTTTTTTCGAAAAATTTTTTTTTCAATTTTTTTTTGAAAATTTTTTTGGAATTTTTTTTTTTAATTTTTTTCGAAATTTTTTTTTTGAATTTTTTTTCAATTTCTGTTTGATTTTTTTTCAATTTTTTTTTTGAAATTTTTTTTTTTTTAATTTTTTTTTGAATTTTTTTTTGAAAATTTTTTTTGATTTTTTTTTCGAAAATTTTTTTGGAATTTTTTTTTTCAATTTTTTTTGAAAATTCTTTTCTTGAAATTTTTTTTCAATTTTTTTTGATTTTTTTTTCAATTTTTTTTTGAATTTTTTTTTGAAAATTTTTTTTTGAAATTTTTTTTTCAATTTTTTTTTTCAATTTTTTTTTCAATTTTTTTTAAAAATTTTTTTCTTGAAATTTTTTTTTCAATTTTTTTTTCAATTTTTTTTTCAATTTTTTTTAAAATTTTTTTTCGAAATTTTTTTTTTTTTATTTTTTTTTCATTTTTTTTTTGAAATTTTTTTTTTCGAAATTTTTTTTTTGAAAATTTTTTTTTCAATTTTTTTTTCAATTTTTTTTTCAATTTTTTTTAAAATTTTTTTTCGAAATTTTTTTTTTTAAATTTTTTTTTCAATTTTTTTTTGAAATTTTTTTTTTCGAAATTTTTTTTTTTGAAAATTTTTTTTTTAAATTTTTTTTTCAATTTTTTTTTTGAATTTTTTTTCAAAAATTTTTTTTTGATTTTTTTTTCGAAAATTTTTTTGGAAATTTTTTTTTCAATTTTTTTTGAAAATTTTTTTTTTGAAATTTTTTTTTTTCAATTTTTTTTTTCAATTTTTTTTTCAATTTTTTTTTTCATTTTTTTCAATTTTTTTTTGAATTTTTTTTTCAATTTTTTTTCGAAAAATTTTTTTTTCAATTTTTTTTTGAAAATTTTTTTGGAATTTTTTTTTTAAATTTTTTTCGAAATTTTTTTTTTGAATTTTTTTTCAATTTCTGTTTGATTTTTTTTCAATTTTTTTTTTGAAATTTTTTTTTTTTAAATTTTTTTTTGAATTTTTTTTTGAAAATTTTTTTTGATTTTTTTTTCGAAAATTTTTTTGGAATTTTTTTTTTCAATTTTTTTTGAAAATTTTTTTCTTGAAATTTTTTTTCAATTTTTTTTGATTTTTTTTTCAATTTTTTTTTGAATTTTTTTTTGAAAATTTTTTTTTGAAATTTTTTTTTCAATTTTTTTTTTCAATTTTTTTTTCAATTTTTTTTAAAAATTTTTTTCTTGAAATTTTTTTTTCAATTTTTTTTTCAATTTTTTTTTCAATTTTTTTTAAAATTTTTTTTCGAAATTTTTTTTTTTTAATTTTTTTTTCATTTTTTTTTTGAAATTTTTTTTTTCGAAATTTTTTTTTTGAAAATTTTTTTTTAAAATTTTTTTTTCAATTTTTTTTTTGAATTTTTTTTCAAAAATTTTTTTTTGATTTTTTTTTCGAAAATTTTTTTGGAAATTTTTTTTTCAATTTTTTTTGAAAATTTTTTTTCTTGAAATTTTTTTTCAATTTTTTTTTGATTTTTTTTTTCAATTTTTTTTTAAATTTTTTTTTGAAAATTTTTTTGGAATTTTTTTTTTTAATTTTTTTTCGAAAATTTTTTTTTGAAATTTTTTCAATTCTTTTTTGAAAATTTTTTTTTTGAAAATTTTTTTGGAAATTTTTTTTTCAATTTTTTTTGAAATTTTTTTTTTTAAATTTTTTTTTCAATTTTTTTTTCAATTTTTTTTTTCAATTTTTTTTTGAAAATTTTTTTGGAAATTTTTTTTTCAATTTTTTTTCGAAAATTTTTTTTTGAAATTTTTTTTTCAATTTTTTTTCGAAAAATTTTTTTTGAAATTTTTTCAATTTTTTTTTGAAAATTTTTTTTTTGAAAATTTTTTTGGAAATTTTTTTTTCAATTTTTTTTTGAAATTTTTTTTTTTTAATTTTTTTTTTTAATTTTATTTTCAATTTTTTTTTGAAATTTTTTTTTGAAAAGTTTTTTGGAAATTTTTTTTTCAATTTTTTTTCGAAAATTTTTTTTTGAAATTTTTTTTTCAATTTTTTTTCGAAAATTTTTTTTTGAAATTTTTTTTTCAATTTTTTTTTCAATTTTTTTCAATTTTTTTTGAAATTTTTTTTTGAAAATTTTTTTGGATTTTTTTTTTCAATTTTTTTTTGAAATTTTTTTTTTTTTTTAATTTTTTTTTTCATTTTTTTTTCAATTTTTTTTTTCAATTTTTTTTTTCAATTTTTTTTCAATT
>OX101828.2:26820171-26830171 GCA_944452925.2 Chrysolina oricalcia | reverse complement strand
TTTTTTTAATTTTTTTTTTTAATTTTATTTTCAATTTTTTTTTGAAATTTTTTTTTGAAAAGTTTTTTGGAAATTTTTTTTTCAATTTTTTTTCGAAAATTTTTTTTTGAAATTTTTTTTTCAATTTTTTTTCGAAAATTTTTTTTTGAAATTTTTTTTTCAATTTTTTTTTCAATTTTTTTCAATTTTTTTTGAAATTTTTTTTTAAAAATTTTTTTGGATTTTTTTTTTCAATTTTTTTTTGAAATTTATTTTTTTTTTTAATTTTTTTTTTCATTTTTTTTTCAATTTTTTTTTTCAATTTTTTTTTTTCAATTTTTTTTTCAATTTTTTTTTGAAATTTTTTTTTTGAAAATTTTTTTGGAATTTTTTTTTTCAATTTTTTTTTTCAATTTTTTTTTTCAATTTTTTTTTCAATTTTTTTTTTCATTTTTTTTTCAATTTTTTTTTCAATTTTTTTTTGAAATTTTTTTTTCAATTTTTTTTTCAATTTTTTTTTCAATTTTTTTTTCAATTTTTTTGATTTTTTTTTCAATTTTTTTTTGAAAATTTTTTTTTTGAAATTTTTTTTTTCAATTTTTTTTTTCAATTTTTTTTTCAATTTTTTTTTTTCATTTTTTTTCGAAAAATTTTTTTTTCAATTTTTTTTTGAAAATTTTTTTGGAATTTTTTTTTTCAATTTTTTTCGAAATTTTTTTTTGAATTTTTTTTCAATTTCTGTTTGATTTTTTTTCAATTTTTTTTTTGAAATTTTTTTTTTTTAATTTTTTTTTGAATTTTTTTTTGAAAATTTTTTTTTGATTTTTTTTTCGAAAATTTTTTTGGAATTTTTTTTTTCAATTTTTTTTGAAAATTTTTTTCTTGAAATTTTTTTTTCAATTTTTTTTTCAATTTTTTTTTCAATTTTTTTTTAAATTTTTTTTCGAAATTTTTTTTTTTAAATTTTTTTTTCAATTTTTTTTTGAAATTTTTTTTTTCGAAATTTTTTTTTTTGAAAATTTTTTTTTTAAATTTTTTTTTCAATTTTTTTTTTGAATTTTTTTTCAAAAATTTTTTTTTGATTTTTTTTTCGAAAATTTTTTTGGAAATTTTTTTTTCAATTTTTTTTGAAAATTTTTTTTCTTGAAATTTTTTTTCAATTTTTTTTTGATTTTTTTTTTCAATTTTTTTTTAAATTTTTTTTTGAAAATTTTTTTGGAATTTTTTTTTTTAATTTTTTTTCGAAAATTTTTTTTTGAAATTTTTTCAATTCTTTTTTGAAAATTTTTTTTTTGAAAATTTTTTTGGAAATTTTTTTTAAAATTTTTTTTGAAATTTTTTTTTTAAATTTTTTTTTCAATTTTTTTTTCAATTTTTTTTTTTTAATTTTTTTTTGAAAATTTTTTTGGAAATTTTTTTTTCAATTTTTTTTCGAAAATTTTTTTTTGAAATTTTTTTTTCAATTTTTTTTCGAAAAATTTTTTTTGAAATTTTTTCAATTTTTTTTTGAAAATTTTTTTTTTGAAAATTTTTTTGGAAATTTTTTTTTCAATTTTTTTTTGAAATTTTTTTTTTTTAATTTTTTTTTAAATTTTTTTTTCAATTTTTTTTTGAAATTTTTTTTTGAAAAGTTTTTTGGAAATTTTTTTTTCAATTTTTTTTCGAAAATTTTTTTTTGAAATTTTTTTTTCAATTTTTTTTCGAAAATTTTTTTTTGAAATTTTTTTTTCAATTTTTTTTTGAAATTTTTTTTTTAAATTTTTTTTTAAATTTTTTTTTCAATTTTTTTTTGAAATTTTTTTTTGAAAAGTTTTTTGGAAATTTTTTTTTCAATTTTTTTTTGAAAATTTTTTTTGGATTTTTTTTTTCAATTTTTTTTTGAAATTTTTTTTTTTTTTTAATTTTTTTTTTCATTTTTTTTTCAATTTTTTTTTTCAATTTTTTTTTTTCAATTTTTTTTTCAATTTTTTTTTGAAATTTTTTTTTTGAAAATTTTTTTGGAAATTTTTTTTTCAATTTTTTTTTTCAATTTTTTTTTTCAATTTTTTTTTCAATTTTTTTTTTCATTTTTTTTTTCAATTTTTTTTTCAATTTTTTTTTGAAATTTTTTTTTCAATTTTTTTTTCAATTTTTTTTTCAATTTTTTTGATTTTTTTTTCAATTTTTTTTTGAAAATTTTTTTTTTGAAATTTTTTTTTTCAATTTTTTTTTTCAATTTTTTTTTCAATTTTTTTTTTCATTTTTTTCAATTTTTTTTTGAATCTTTTTTTCAATTTTTTTTCGAAAAATTTTTTTTTCAATTTTTTTTTGAAATTTTTTTTGGAATTTTTTTTTTCAATTTTTTTCGAAATTTTTTTTTTGAATTTTTTTTCAATTTCTGTTTGATTTTTTTTCAATTTTTTTTTTGAAATTTTTTTTTTTAAATTTTTTTTTGAATTTTTTTTTTCAATTTTTTTTCAATTTTTTTTTTAATTTTTTTTCGAATTTTTTTTTTTTAAATTTTTTTTTCAATTTTTTTTTGAAATTTTTTTTTTTGAAAATTTTTTTGGAAATTTTTTTTTTTTTAAATTTAAATTTTTTTTTCAATTTTTTTTTGAATTTTTTTTTAAATTTTCTTTTGATTTTTTTTTCGAAAATTTTTTTGGAAATTTTTTTTTCAATTTTTTTTGAAAATTTTTTTCTTGAAATTTTTTTTCAATTTTTTTTTGATTTTTTTTTTTCAATTTTTTTTTGAATTTTTTTTTGAAAATTTTTTTTTTCAATTTTTTTTCGAAAATTTCTTTTTGAAATTTTTTTTTCAATTTTTTTTTCAATTTTTTTTTCAATTTTTTTTTCAATTTTTTTTTGAAATTTTTTTTTTGAAAATTTTTTTGGATTTTTTTTGAAATTTTTTTTTTGAAAATTTTTTTGGAAATTTTTTTTTCAATTTTTTTTCGAAAATTTTTTTTTGAAATTTTTTCAATTTTTTTTTGAAAATTTTTTTTTTGAAAATTTTTTTGGAAATTTTTTTTTCAATTTTTTTTCGAATCTTTTTTTTTTAATTTTTTTTTTCAATTTTTTTTTCAATTTTTTTTTGAAATTTTTTTTGAAAATTTTTTTGGAAATTTTTTTTTTCAATTTTTTTTCGAAAATTTTTTTTTTAAATTTTTTTTTCAATTTTTTTTCGAAAATTTTTTTTTGAAATTTTTTCAATTTTTTTTTGAAAATTTTTTTTTTGAAAATTTTTTTGGAAATTTTTTTTTCAATTTTTTTTTGAAATTTTTTTTTTCATTTTTTTTTTCATTTTTTTTTCAATTTTTTTTTGAAATTTTTTTTTGAAAATTTTTTTGGAAATTTTTTTTTCAATTTTTTTTCGAAAATTTTTCTTCGAAAATTTTTTTGGATTTTTTTTTTCAATTTTTTTTTGAAATTTTTTTTTTTTTTTTTAATTTTTTTTTCAATTTTTTTTTCAATTTTTTTTTTCAATTTTTTTTTCAATTTTTTTTTGAATTTTTTTTTTGAAAATTGTTTTGGAAATTTTTTTTTCAATTTTTTTTGAAAATTTTTTTTTCAATTTTTTTTTCAATTTTTTTTGAAAATTTTTTTGGATTTTTTTTTCAATTTTTTTTTGAAAATTGTTTATTTGAATTTTTTTTTTTTCAATTTTTTTTTGATTTTTTTTTTCAATTTTTTTTTGAAAATTTTTTTTTTCATTTTTTTTTTGAAAATTTTTTTTTCAATTTTTTTTTTATTTTTTTTTTTTGAAAATTTTTTTGGAATTTTTTTTTTCAATTTTTTTTCGAAAATTTTTTTTTGAAATTTTTTTTTCAATTTTTTTTTGAAATTTTTTTTTTTGAAAATTTTTTTGGATTTTTTTTTCAATTTTTTTTTGAAAATTTTTTTTTTTGAAAATTTTTTTGGAAATTTTTTTTTCAATTTTTTTTCGAAAATTTTTTTTTGAAATTTTTTTTTCAATTTTTTTTTGAAAAATTTTTTTTTCTATTTTTTTTTGAAAATTTTTTTGGATTTTTTTTTTAAATTTTTTTTTGAAAATTTTTTTGGAAATTTTTTTTTCAATTTTTTTTCGAAAATTTTTTTTTGAAATTTTTATTCAATTTTTTTTTGAAATTTTTTTTTCGAAAATTTTTTTGGAAATTTTTTTTTTGAAAATTTTTTTGGAAATTTTTTTTTCAATTTTTTTTCGAAATTTTTTTTTTGAATTTTTTTTTCAATTTTTGTTTGATTTTTTTTTCAATTTTTTTTTGAAAATTTTTTTGGAATTTTTTTTTTCAATTTTTTTCGAAATTTTTTTTTGAATTTTTTTTCAATTTCTGTTTGATTTTTTTTCAATTTTTTTTTTGAAATTTTTTTTTTTAAATTTTTTTTTGAATTTTTTTTTGAAAATTTTTTTTTGATTTTTTTTTCGAAAATTTTTTTGGAATTTTTTTTTTCAATTTTTTTTGAAAATTTTTTTCTTGAAATTTTTTTTTCAATTTTTTTTTCAATTTTTTTTTCAATTTTTTTTTAAATTTTTTTTCGAAATTTTTTTTTTTAAATTTTTTTTTCAATTTTTTTTTGAAATTTTTTTTTTCGAAATTTTTTTTTTTGAAAATTTTTTTTTTAAATTTTTTTTTCAATTTTTTTTTTGAATTTTTTTTCAAAAATTTTTTTTTGATTTTTTTTTCGAAAATTTTTTTGGAAATTTTTTTTTCAATTTTTTTTGAAAATTTTTTTTCTTGAAATTTTTTTTCAATTTTTTTTTGATTTTTTTTTTCAATTTTTTTTTAAATTTTTTTTTGAAAATTTTTTTGGAATTTTTTTTTTTAATTTTTTTTCGAAAATTTTTTTTTGAAATTTTTTCAATTCTTTTTTGAAAATTTTTTTTTTGAAAATTTTTTTGGAAATTTTTTTTAAAATTTTTTTTGAAATTTTTTTTTTAAATTTTTTTTTCAATTTTTTTTTCAATTTTTTTTTTAATTTTTTTTTGAAAATTTTTTTGGAAATTTTTTTTTCAATTTTTTTTTGAAAATTTTTTTTTTGAAATTTTTTTTTTCAATTTTTTTTTTCAATTTTTTTTTCAATTTTTTTTTTCATTTTTTTCAATTTTTTTTTTAATCTTTTTTTCAATTTTTTTTCGAAAAATTTTTTTTTCAATTTTTTTTTGAAATTTTTTTTGGAATTTTTTTTTTCAATTTTTTTCGAAATTTTTTTTTTGAATTTTTTTTCAATTTCTGTTTGATTTTTTTTCAATTTTTTTTTTGAAATTTTTTTTTTTAAATTTTTTTTTGAATTTTTTTTTTCAATTTTTTTTCAATTTTTTTTTTAATTTTTTTTCGAATTTTTTTTTTTTAAATTTTTTTTTCAATTTTTTTTTGAAATTTTTTTTTTTGAAAATTTTTTTGGAAATTTTTTTTTTTTTAAATTTTTTTTTTAATTTTTTTTTCAATTTTTTTTTGAATTTTTTTTTTAAATTTTCTTTTGATTTTTTTTTCGAAAATTTTTTTGGAAATTTTTTTTCAATTTTTTTTTGATTTTTTTTTTCAATTTTTTTTTGAATTTTTTTTTGAAAATTTTTTTTTTCAATTTTTTTTCGAAAATTTCTTTTTGAAATTTTTTTTTCAATTTTTTTTTCAATTTTTTTTTCAATTTTTTTTTCAATTTTTTTTTGAAATTTTTTTTTTGAAAATTTTTTTGGATTTTTTTTGAAATTTTTTTTTTGAAAATTTTTTTGGAAATTTTTTTTTCAATTTTTTTTCGAAAATTTTTTTTTGAAATTTTTTCAATTTTTTTTTGAAAATTTTTTTTTTGAAAATTTTTTTGGAAATTTTTTTTTCAATTTTTTTTCGAATCTTTTTTTTTTAATTTTTTTTTTCAATTTTTTTTTCAATTTTTTTTTTCATTTTTTTCAATTTTTTTTTGAATTTTTTTTTCAATTTTTTTTCGAAAAATTTTTTTTTCAATTTTTTTTTGAAAATTTTTTTGGAATTTTTTTTTTAAATTTTTTTCGAAATTTTTTTTTTGAATTTTTTTTCAATTTCTGTTTGATTTTTTTTCAATTTTTTTTTTGAAATTTTTTTTTTTTAAATTTTTTTTTGAATTTTTTTTTGAAAATTTTTTTTGATTTTTTTTTCGAAAATTTTTTTGGAATTTTTTTTTTCAATTTTTTTTGAAAATTTTTTTCTTGAAATTTTTTTTCAATTTTTTTTGATTTTTTTTTCAATTTTTTTTTGAATTTTTTTTTGAAAATTTTTTTTTGAAATTTTTTTTTCAATTTTTTTTTTCAATTTTTTTTTCAATTTTTTTTTAAAATTTTTTTCTTGAAATTTTTTTTTCAATTTTTTTTTCAATTTTTTTTTCAATTTTTTTTAAAATTTTTTTTCGAAATTTTTTTTTTTTTATTTTTTTTTCATTTTTTTTTTGAAATTTTTTTTTTCGAAATTTTTTTTTTGAAAATTTTTTTTTTAAATTTTTTTTTCAATTTTTTTTTTGAATTTTTTTTCAAAAATTTTTTTTTGATTTTTTTTTCGAAAATTTTTTTGGAAATTTTTTTTTCAATTTTTTTTGAAAATTTTTTTTCTTGAAATTTTTTTTCAATTTTTTTTTGATTTTTTTTTTCAATTTTTTTTTAAATTTTTTTTTGAAAATTTTTTTGGAAATTTTTTTTTCAATTTTTTTTGAAATTTTTTTTTTTAAATTTTTTTTTCAATTTTTTTTTCAATTTTTTTTTTCAATTTTTTTTTGAAAATTTTTTTGGAAATTTTTTTTTCAATTTTTTTTCGAAAATTTTTTTTTGAAATTTTTTTTTCAATTTTTTTTCGAAAAATTTTTTTTGAAATTTTTTCAATTTTTTTTTGAAAATTTTTTTTTTGAAAATTTTTTTGGAAATTTTTTTTTCAATTTTTTTTTGAAATTTTTTTTTTTTAATTTTTTTTTTTAATTTTATTTTCAATTTTTTTTTGAAATTTTTTTTTGAAAAGTTTTTTGGAAATTTTTTTTTCAATTTTTTTTCGAAAATTTTTTTTTGAAATTTTTTTTTCAATTTTTTTTCGAAAATTTTTTTTTGAAATTTTTTTTTCAATTTTTTTTTCAATTTTTTTCAATTTTTTTTGAAATTTTTTTTTAAAAATTTTTTTGGATTTTTTTTTTCAATTTTTTTTTGAAATTTATTTTTTTTTTTAATTTTTTTTTTCATTTTTTTTTCAATTTTTTTTTTCAATTTTTTTTTTTCAATTTTTTTTTCAATTTTTTTTTGAAATTTTTTTTTTGAAAATTTTTTTGGAATTTTTTTTTTCAATTTTTTTTTTCAATTTTTTTTTTCAATTTTTTTTTCAATTTTTTTTTTCATTTTTTTTTCAATTTTTTTTTCAATTTTTTTTTGAAATTTTTTTTTCAATTTTTTTTTCAATTTTTTTTTCAATTTTTTTTTCAATTTTTTTGATTTTTTTTTCAATTTTTTTTTGAAAATTTTTTTTTTGAAATTTTTTTTTTCAATTTTTTTTTTCAATTTTTTTTTCAATTTTTTTTTTCATTTTTTTTCGAAAAATTTTTTTTTCAATTTTTTTTTGAAAATTTTTTTGGAATTTTTTTTTTCAATTTTTTTCGAAATTTTTTTTTGAATTTTTTTTCAATTTCTGTTTGATTTTTTTTCAATTTTTTTTTTGAAATTTTTTTTTTTAAATTTTTTTTTGAATTTTTTTTTGAAAATTTTTTTTTGATTTTTTTTTCGAAAATTTTTTTGGAATTTTTTTTTTCAATTTTTTTTGAAAATTTTTTTCTTGAAATTTTTTTTTCAATTTTTTTTTCAATTTTTTTTTCAATTTTTTTTTAAATTTTTTTTCGAAATTTTTTTTTTTTAATTTTTTTTTCAATTTTTTTTTGAAATTTTTTTTTTCGAAATTTTTTTTTTTGAAAATTTTTTTTTTAAATTTTTTTTTCAATTTTTTTTTTGAATTTTTTTTCAAAAATTTTTTTTTGATTTTTTTTTCGAAAATTTTTTTGGAAATTTTTTTTTCAATTTTTTTTGAAAATTTTTTTTCTTGAAATTTTTTTTCAATTTTTTTTTGATTTTTTTTTTCAATTTTTTTTTAAATTTTTTTTTGAAAATTTTTTTGGAATTTTTTTTTTTAATTTTTTTTCGAAAATTTTTTTTTGAAATTTTTTCAATTCTTTTTTGAAAATTTTTTTTTTGAAAATTTTTTTGGAAATTTTTTTTAAAATTTTTTTTGAAATTTTTTTTTTAAATTTTTTTTTCAATTTTTTTTTCAATTTTTTTTTTTTAATTTTTTTTTGAAAATTTTTTTGGAAATTTTTTTTTCAATTTTTTTTCGAAAATTTTTTTTTGAAATTTTTTTTTCAATTTTTTTTCGAAAAATTTTTTTTGAAATTTTTTCAATTTTTTTTTGAAAATTTTTTTTTTGAAAATTTTTTTGGAAATTTTTTTTTCAATTTTTTTTTGAAATTTTTTTTTTTTAATTTTTTTTTAAATTTTTTTTTCAATTTTTTTTTGAAATTTTTTTTTGAAAAGTTTTTTGGAAATTTTTTTTTCAATTTTTTTTCGAAAATTTTTTTTTGAAATTTTTTTTTCAATTTTTTTTCGAAAATTTTTTTTTGAAATTTTTTTTTCAATTTTTTTTTGAAATTTTTTTTTTAAATTTTTTTTTAAATTTTTTTTTCAATTTTTTTTTGAAATTTTTTTTTGAAAAGTTTTTTGGAAATTTTTTTTTCAATTTTTTTTTGAAAATTTTTTTTGGATTTTTTTTTTCAATTTTTTTTTGAAATTTTTTTTTTTTTTTAATTTTTTTTTTCATTTTTTTTTCAATTTTTTTTTTCAATTTTTTTTTTTCAATTTTTTTTTCAATTTTTTTTTGAAATTTTTTTTTTGAAAATTTTTTTGGAAATTTTTTTTTCAATTTTTTTTTTCAATTTTTTTTTTCAATTTTTTTTTCAATTTTTTTTTTCATTTTTTTTTTCAATTTTTTTTTCAATTTTTTTTTGAAATTTTTTTTTCAATTTTTTTTTCAATTTTTTTTTCAATTTTTTTGATTTTTTTTTCAATTTTTTTTTGAAAATTTTTTTTTTGAAATTTTTTTTTTCAATTTTTTTTTTCAATTTTTTTTTCAATTTTTTTTTTCATTTTTTTCAATTTTTTTTTGAATCTTTTTTTCAATTTTTTTTCGAAAAATTTTTTTTTCAATTTTTTTTTGAAATTTTTTTTGGAATTTTTTTTTTCAATTTTTTTCGAAATTTTTTTTTTGAATTTTTTTTCAATTTCTGTTTGATTTTTTTTCAATTTTTTTTTTGAAATTTTTTTTTTTAAATTTTTTTTTGAATTTTTTTTTTCAATTTTTTTTCAATTTTTTTTTTAATTTTTTTTCGAATTTTTTTTTTTTAAATTTTTTTTTCAATTTTTTTTTGAAATTTTTTTTTTTGAAAATTTTTTTGGAAATTTTTTTTTTTTTAAATTTAAATTTTTTTTTCAATTTTTTTTTGAATTTTTTTTTAAATTTTCTTTTGATTTTTTTTTCGAAAATTTTTTTGGAAATTTTTTTTTCAATTTTTTTTGAAAATTTTTTTCTTGAAATTTTTTTTCAATTTTTTTTTGATTTTTTTTTTTCAATTTTTTTTTGAATTTTTTTTTGAAAATTTTTTTTTTCAATTTTTTTTCGAAAATTTCTTTTTGAAATTTTTTTTTCAATTTTTTTTTCAATTTTTTTTTCAATTTTTTTTTCAATTTTTTTTTGAAATTTTTTTTTTGAAAATTTTTTTGGATTTTTTTTGAAATTTTTTTTTTGAAAATTTTTTTGGAAATTTTTTTTTCAATTTTTTTTCGAAAATTTTTTTTTGAAATTTTTTCAATTTTTTTTTGAAAATTTTTTTTTTGAAAATTTTTTTGGAAATTTTTTTTTCAATTTTTTTTCGAATCTTTTTTTTTTAATTTTTTTTTTCAATTTTTTTTTCAATTTTTTTTTGAAATTTTTTTTGAAAATTTTTTTGGAAATTTTTTTTTTCAATTTTTTTTCGAAAATTTTTTTTTTAAATTTTT
>OX101828.2:26807671-26810171 GCA_944452925.2 Chrysolina oricalcia | reverse complement strand
TCAATTTTTTTTTTCAATTTTTTTTTCAATTTTTTTTTTCAATTTTTTTGGATTTTTTTTTTCAATTTTTTTTTGAAAATTTTTTTTTTGAAATTTTTTTTTTCAATTTTTTTTTTCAATTTTTTTTTCATTTTTTTTTTTTGGTTTTTTTTTTCAATTTTTTTTTCAATTTTTTTTGAAAATTTTTTTCTTGAAATTTTTTTTTCAATTTTTTTTTTCAATTTTTTTTTCAATTTTTTTTTTCAATTTTTTTGGATTTTTTTTTTCAATTTTTTTTTTGAAAATTTTTTTGGAAATTTTTTTTTCAATTTTTTTTGAAAATTTTTTTTTCAATTTTTTTTTCAATTTTTTTTTCAATTTTTTTTTGAAATTTTTTTTTTCGAAATTTTTTTTTTCGAAATTTTTTTTTTTGAAAATTTTTTTTTTAAATTTTTTTTTCAATTTTTTTTTTGAATTTTTTTTCAAAAATTTTTTTTTGATTTTTTTTTCGAAAATTTTTTTGGAAATTTTTTTTTCAATTTTTTTTGAAAATTTTTTTTGTTGAAATTTTTTTTCAATTTTTTTTTGATTTTTTTTTTCAATTTTTTTTTGAATTTTTTTTTGAAAATTTTTTTTTTCAATTTTTATTCGAAAATTTTTTTTTGAAATTTTTTTTTCAATTTTTTTTTCAATTTTTTTTTCAATTTTTTTTTCAATTTTTTTTGAAATTTTTTTTTTGAAAATTTTTTTGGATTTTTTTTTCAATTTTTTTTTGAAAATTTTTTTTTTGAAATTTTTTTTTTCATTTTTTTTTTTATTTTTTTTTCAATTTTTCTTTGAATTTTTTTTTTCAATTTTTTTTTTAAATTTTTTTTTGAAAATTTTTTTGGAAATTTTTTTTTTAATTTTTTTTCGAAAATTTTTTTTTGAAATTTTTTCAATTCTTTTTTGAAAATTTTTTTTTTGAAAATTTTTTTGGAAATTTTTTTTTCAATTTTTTTTGAAATTTTTTTTTTTTATTTTTTTTTCAATTTTTTTTTCAATTTTTTTTTTAAATTTTTTTTTGTAAATTTTTTTGGAAATTTTTTTTTCAATTTTTTTTCGAAAATTTTTTTTTGAAATTTTTTTTTCAATTTTTTTTCGAAAAATTTTTTTTGAAATTTTTTCAATTTTTTTTTGAAAATTTTTTTTTTGAAAATTTTTTTGGAAATTTTTTTTTCAATTTTTTTTGAAATTTTTTTTTTTAAATTTTTTTTTTCAATTTTTTTTTCAATTTTTTTTGAAATTTTTTTTTGAAAAGTTTTTTGGAAATTTTTTTTTCAATTTTTTTTCGAAAATTTTTTTTTGAAATTTTTTTTTCAATTTTTTTTTCAATTTTTTTTCGAAATTTTTTTTTTGAAATTTTTTTTTCAATTTTTTTTTCAATTTTTTTTTGAAAATTTTTTTGGATTTTTTTTCAATTTTTTTTTGAAATTTTTTATTTTTATTTTTTTTTTTTTATTTTTTTTTCAATTTTTTTTTTCAATTTTTTTTTTCAATTTTTTTTTCAATTTTTTTTGAAATTTTTTTTTTGAAAATTTTTTTGGAAATTTTTTTTTCAATTTTTTTTTTCAATTTTTTTTTTCAATTTTTTTTTCAATTTTTTTTTTCATTTTTTTTTCAATTTTTTTTTCAATTTTTTTTTGAAATTTTTTTTTCAATTTTTTTTTCAATTTTTTTTTCAATTTTTTTGATTTTTTTTTCAATTTTTTTTTGAAAATTTTTTTTTTGAAATTTTTTTTTTCAATTTTTTTTTTCAATTTTTTTTTCAATTTTTTTTTTCATTTTTTTCAATTTTTTTTTGAATTTTTTTTTCAATTTTTTTTAGAAAAATTTTTTTTTCAATTTTTTTTTGAAAATTTTTTTGGAATTTTTTTTTAAAATTTTTTTCGAAATTTTTTTTTTGAATTTTTTTTCAATTTCTGTTTGATTTTTTTTCAATTTTTTTTTTGAAATTTTTTTTTTTTAATTTTTTTTTGAATTTTTTTTTGAAAATTTTTTTTTTATTTTTTTTTCGAAAATTTTTTTGGAATTTTTTTTTTCAATTTTTTTTGAAAATTTTTTTCTTGAAATTTTTTTTCAATTTTTTTTGATTTTTTTTTCAATTTTTTTTCAATTTTTTTTTGAAAATTTTTTTTTGAAATTTTTTTTTCAATTTTTTTTTTCAATTTTTTTTTCAATTTTTTTTAAAAATTTTTTCCTTGAAATTTTTTTTTCAATTTTTTTTTCAATTTTTTTTTCAATTTTTTTTTAAATTTTTTTTCGAAATTTTTTTTTTAAATTTTTTTTTCAATTTTTTTTTGAAATTTTTTTTTTCGAAATTTTTTTTTTGAACATTTTTTTTTAAAATTTTTTTTTCAATTTTTTTTTTGAATTTTTTTTCAAAAATTTTTTTTTGATTTTTTTTTCGAAAATTTTTTTGGAAATTTTTTTTTCAATTTTTTTTGAAAATTTTTTTTTTAAATTTTTTTTTCAATTTTTT
>OX101828.2:26792671-26802671 GCA_944452925.2 Chrysolina oricalcia | reverse complement strand
TGGAAATTTTTTTTTTGAAAATTTTTTTGGAAATTTTTTTTTCAATTTTTTTTCGAAATTTTTTTTTTGAATTTTTTTTTTTTTTTGTTTGATTTTTTTTTCAATTTTTTTTTGAAAATTTTTTTTGATTTTTTTTTCGAAATTTTTTTTTGAAATTTTTATTCAATTTTTTTTTGAAATTTTTTTTTTCGAAAATTTTTTTGGAAATTTTTTTTTTGAAAATTTTTTTGGAAATTTTTTTTTCAATTTTTTTTCGAAATTTTTTTTTTGAATTTTTTTTTCAATTTTGTTTGATTTTTTTTTCAATTTTTTTTTGAAAATTTTTTTTGATTTTTTTGTCGAAATTTTTTTTTTGAAATTTTTTTGTTTGAAAATTTTTTTGGAAATTTTTTTTTCAATTTTTTTTGGAAATTTTTTTCTTGAAATTTTTTTTTCAATTTTTTTTTAAAATTTTTTTTTCAATTTTTTTTTTCAATTTTTCTGGATTTTTTTTTTCAATTTTTTTTTGAAAATTTTTTTGGAATTTTTTTTCAATTTTTTTCGAAATTTTTTTTTTGAATTTTTTTTTCAATTTTTGTTTGATTTTTTTTTCAATTTTTTTTTGAATTTTTTTTTGAAAATTTTTTTTGATTTTTTTTTCGAAAATTTTTTTTTGAAATTTTTTTTTTTGAAAATTTTTTTGGAAATTTTTTTTTTCAATTTTTTTTGAAAATTTTTTTCTTGAAATTTTTTTTTCAATTTTTTTTTTCAATTTTTTTTTCAATTTTTTTTTCAATTTTTTTGGATTTTTTTTTAATTTTTTTTTTGAAAATTTTTTTTTTGAAATTTTTTTTTTCAATTTTTTTTTTCAATTTTTTTTTCAATTTTTTTTTTTTGGTTTTTTTTTTCAATTTTTTTTTCAATTTTTTTTGAAAATTTTTTCTTGAAATTTTTTTTTCAATTTTTTTTTTCAATTTTTTTTCAATTTTTTTTTCAATTTTTTTGGATTTTTTTTTTCAATTTTTTTTTGAAAATTTTTTTGGAAATTTTTTTTTCAATTTTTTTTCGAAATTTTTTTTTTGAAATTTTTTTTTCAATTTTTTTTCGAAAAATTTTTTTTGAAATTTTTTCAATTTTTTTTGAAAATTTTTTTTTTGAAAATTTTTTTGGAAATTTTTTTTTCAATTTTTTTTTGAAATTTTTTTTTTTTAATTTTTTTTTTTAATTTTATTTTCAATTTTTTTTTGAAATTTTTTTTTGAAAAGTTTTTTGGAAATTTTTTTTTCAATTTTTTTTCGAAAATTTTTTTTTGAAATTTTTTTTTCAATTTTTTTTCGAAAATTTTTTTTTGAAATTTTTTTTTCAATTTTTTTTTCAATTTTTTTCAATTTTTTTTGAAATTTTTTTTTGAAAATTTTTTTGGATTTTTTTTTTCAATTTTTTTTTGAAATTTTTTTTTTTTTTTAATTTTTTTTTTCATTTTTTTTTCAATTTTTTTTTTCAATTTTTTTTTTTCAATTTTTTTTTCAATTTTTTTTTGAAATTTTTTTTTTGAAAATTTTTTTGGAAATTTTTTTTTCAATTTTTTTTTTCAATTTTTTTTTTCAATTTTTTTTTCAATTTTTTTTTTCATTTTTTTTTCAATTTTTTTTTCAATTTTTTTTTGAAATTTTTTTTTCAATTTTTTTTTCAATTTTTTTTTCAATTTTTTTGATTTTTTTTTCAATTTTTTTTTGAAATTTTTTTTTTTGAAATTTTTTTTTTCAATTTTTTTTTTCAATTTTTTTTTCAATTTTTTTTTTCATTTTTTTCAATTTTTTTTTGAATTTTTTTTTCAATTTTTTTTCGAAAAATTTTTTTTTCAATTTTTTTTTGAAAATTTTTTTGGAATTTTTTTTTTCAATTTTTTTCGAAATTTTTTTTTTGAATTTTTTTTCAATTTCTGTTTGATTTTTTTTCAATTTTTTTTTTGAAATTTTTTTTTTTAAATTTTTTTTTGAATTTTTTTTTGAAAATTTTTTTTTGATTTTTTTTTCGAAAATTTTTTTGGAATTTTTTTTTTCAATTTTTTTTGAAAATTTTTTTCTTGAAATTTTTTTTTCAATTTTTTTTTCAATTTTTTTTTCAATTTTTTTTTAAATTTTTTTTCGAAATTTTTTTTTTTTTATTTTTTTTTCAATTTTTTTTTGAAATTTTTTTTTTCGAAATTTTTTTTTTTGAAAATTTTTTTTTAAAATTTTTTTTTCAATTTTTTTTTTGAATTTTTTTTCAAAAATTTTTTTTTGATTTTTTTTTCGAAAATTTTTTTGGAAATTTTTTTTTCAATTTTTTTTGAAAATTTTTTTTCTTGAAATTTTTTTTCAATTTTTTTTTGATTTTTTTTTTCAATTTTTTTTTAAATTTTTTTTGAAAATTTTTTTGGAATTTTTTTTTTTAATTTTTTTTCGAAAATTTTTTTTTGAAATTTTTTCAATTCTTTTTTGAAAATTTTTTTTTTGAAAATTTTTTTGGAAATTTTTTTTTCAATTTTTTTTGAAATTTTTTTTTTTAAATTTTTTTTTCAATTTTTTTTTCAATTTTTTTTTTTAATTTTTTTTTGAAAATTTTTTTGGAAATTTTTTTTTCAATTTTTTTTCGAAAATTTTTTTTTGAAATTTTTTTTTCAATTTTTTTTCGAAAAATTTTTTTTGAAATTTTTTCAATTTTTTTTTGAAAATTTTTTTTTTGAAAATTTTTTTGGAAATTTTTTTTTCAATTTTTTTTTGAAATTTTTTTTTTTAAATTTTTTTTTAAATTTTTTTTTCAATTTTTTTTTGAAATTTTTTTTTGAAAAGTTTTTTGGAAATTTTTTTTCAATTTTTTTTCGAAAATTTTTTTTTGAAATTTTTTTTTCAATTTTTTTTCGAAAATTTTTTTTTGAAATTTTTTTTTCATTTTTTTTTCAATTTTTTTCAATTTTTTTTGAAATTTTTTTTTGAAAATTTTTTTGGATTTTTTTTTTCAATTTTTTTTTGAAATTTTTTTTTTTTTTTAATTTTTTTTTTCATTTTTTTTTCAATTTTTTTTTTCAATTTTTTTTTTTCAATTTTTTTTTAAATTTTTTTTTAAATTTTTTTTTTGAAAATTTTTTTGGAAATTTTTTTTTCAATTTTTTTTTTCAATTTTTTTTTTCAATTTTTTTTTCAATTTTTTTTTTCATTTTTTTTTTCAATTTTTTTTTCAATTTTTTTTTGAAATTTTTTTTTCAATTTTTTTTTCAATTTTTTTTTCAATTTTTTTGATTTTTTTTTCAATTTTTTTTTGAAAATTTTTTTTTTGAATTTTTTTTTTTCAATTTTTTTTTTCAATTTTTTTTTCAATTTTTTTTTTCATTTTTTTCAATTTTTTTTTGAATTTTTTTTTCAATTTTTTTTCGAAAAATTTTTTTTTCAATTTTTTTTTGAAATTTTTTTTGGAATTTTTTTTTTCAATTTTTTTCGAATTTTTTTTTTGAATTTTTTTTCAATTTGTTTGATTTTTTTTCAATTTTTTTTTTGAAATTTTTTTTTTTTAATTTTTTTTTGAATTTTTTTTTGAAAATTTTTTTTGATTTTTTTTTCGAAAATTTTTTTGGAATTTTTTTTTTCAATTTTTTTTGAAAATTTTTTTCTTGAAATTTTTTTTCAATTTTTTTTGATTTTTTTTTCAATTTTTTTTTGAATTTTTTTTTGAAAATTTTTTTTTGAAATTTTTTTTTCAATTTTTTTTTCAATTTTTTTTTCAATTTTTTTTTAAAATTTTTTTCTTGAAATTTTTTTTTCAATTTTTTTTTCAATTTTTTTTTCAATTTTTTGTTAAATTTTTTTTCGAAATTTTTTTTTTTTAATTTTTTTTTCAATTTTTTTTTGAAATTTTTTTTTTCGAAATTTTTTTTTTGAAAATTTTTTTTTAAAATTTTTTTTTCAATTTTTTTTTTGAATTTTTTTTCAAAAATTTTTTTTTGATTTTTTTTTCGAAAATTTTTTTGGAAATTTTTTTTTCAATTTTTTTTGAAAATTTTTTTTCTTGAAATTTTTTTTCAATTTTTTTTTGATTTTTTTTTTCAATTTTTTTTTCAATTTTTTTTGAAAATTTTTTTTTTCAATTTTTATTCGAAAATTTTTTTTTGAAATTTTTTTTTCAATTTTTTTTTCAATTTTTTTTTCAATTTTTTTTTCAATTTTTTTTGAAATTTTTTTTTTGAAAATTTTTTTGGATTTTTTTTTCAATTTTTTTTTGAAAATTTTTTTTTTTGAAATTTTTTTTTTCATTTTTTTTTTCATTTTTTTTTCAATTTTTCTTTGAATTTTTTTTTCAATTTTTTTTTAAATTTTTTTTTGAAAATTTTTTTGGAAATTTTTTTCTTAATTTTTTTTCGAAAATTTTTTTTTGAAATTTTTTCAATTCTTTTTTGAAAATTTTTTTTTTGAAAATTTTTTTGGAAATTTTTTTTTCAATTTTTTTTGAAATTTTTTTTTTTTTATTTTTTTTTCAATTTTTTTTTCAATTTTTTTTTTAAATTTTTTTTTGAAAATTTTTTCGGAAATTTTTTTTTCAATTTTTTTTCGAAAATTTTTTTTGAAATTTTTTTTTTCAATTTTTTTCGAAAAATTTTTTTTGAAATTTTTTCAATTTTTTTTTGAAAATTTTTTTTTTGAAAATTTTTTTGGAAATTTTTTTTTCAATTTTTTTTTGAAATTTTTTTTTTTTAATTTTTTTTTTCAATTTTTTTTTCAATTTTTTTTTGAAATTTTTTTTTGAAAAGTTTTTTGGAAATTTTTTTTTCAATTTTTTTTCAAAAATTTTTTTTTGAAATTTTTTTTTCAATTTTTTTTCGAAAATTTTTTTTTGAAATTTTTTTTTCAATTTTTTTTTCAATTTTTTTTTGAAATTTTTTTTTGAAAATTTTTTTGGAAATTTTTTTTTCAATTTTTTTTCGAAAATTTTTTTTCGAAAATTTTTTTGGATTTTTTTTTCAATTTTTTTTTGAAATTTTTTTTTTTTTTTTATTTTTTTTTTCATTTTTTTTTCAATTTTTTTTTCAATTTTTTTTTTCAATTTTTTTTTCAATTTTTTTTTGAATTTTTTTTTTGAAAATTGTTTTGAAAATTTTTTTTTCAATTTTTTTTGAAAATTTTTTTTGAAAATTTTTTTGGATTTTTTTTTTCAATTTTTTTTTGAAAATTGTTTATTTGAATTTTTTTTTTTCAATTTTTTTTTGATTTTTTTTTTCAATTTTTTTTTGAAAAATTTTTTTTTCAATTTTTTTTTGAAAATTTTTTTTTCAATTTTTTTTTCAATTTTTTTTTTTAATTTTTTTTTTTGAAAATTTTTTTGGAAATTTTTTTTTCAATTTTTTTTCGAAAATTTTTTTTTGAAATTTTTTTTTCAATTTTTTTTTGAAATTTTTTTTTTTGAAAATTTTTTTGGATTTTTTTTTCAATTTTTTTTTGAAAATTTTTTTTTTTGAAAATTTTTTTGGAAATTTTTTTTTCAATTTTTTTTCGAAAATTTTTTTTTGAAATTTTTTTTTCAATTTTTTTTTGAAAAATTTTTTTTTCTATTTTTTTTTGAAAATTTTTTTGGATTTTTTTTTTCAATTTTTTTTTGAAAATTT
The DNA here is from genome assembly GCA_944452925.2 of Chrysolina oricalcia. Taxonomy (NCBI): domain Eukaryota; kingdom Metazoa; phylum Arthropoda; class Insecta; order Coleoptera; family Chrysomelidae; genus Chrysolina; species Chrysolina oricalcia. Next base: position 26,797,057 of record OX101828.2, on the reverse strand, counting down.
TTTTGGAAATTTTTTTTTCAATTTTTTTTCGAAAATTTTTTTTTGAAATTTTTATTCAATTTTTTTTTGAAATTTTTTTTTTCGAAAATTTTTTTGGAAATTTTTTTTTTGAAAATTTTTTTGGAATTTTTTTTTTCAATTTTTTTTCGAAATTTTTTTTTTGAATTTTTTTTTCAATTTTGTTTGATTTTTTTTTCAATTTTTTTTTGAAAATTTTTTTTGATTTTTTTGTCGAAATTTTTTTTTTGAAATTTTTTTGTTTGAAAATTTTTTTGGAAATTTTTTTTTCAATTTTTTTTGGAAATTTTTTTCTTGAAATTTTTTTTTCAATTTTTTTTTTAAATTTTTTTTTCAATTTTTTTTTTCAATTTTTCTGGTTTTTTTTTTTCAATTTTTTTTTGAAAATTTTTTTGGAATTTTTTTTTCAATTTTTTTCGAAATTTTTTTTTTGAATTTTTTTTTCAATTTTTGTTTGATTTTTTTTTCAATTTTTTTTTGAATTTTTTTTTGAAAATTTTTTTTGATTTTTTTTTCGAAAATTTTTTTTTGAAATTTTTTTTTTTGAAAATTTTTTTGGAAATTTTTTTTTTCAATTTTTTTTGAAAATTTTTTTCTTGAAATTTTTTTTTCAATTTTTTTTTTCAATTTTTTTTTCAATTTTTTTTTCAATTTTTTTGGATTTTTTTTTAATTTTTTTTTTGAAAATTTTTTTTTTGAAATTTTTTTTTTCAATTTTTTTTTTCAATTTTTTTTTCAATTTTTTTTTTTTGGTTTTTTTTTTCAATTTTTTTTTCAATTTTTTTTGAAAATTTTTTTCTTGAAATTTTTTTTTCAATTTTTTTTTTCAATTTTTTTTTCAATTTTTTTTTTCAATTTTTTTGGATTTTTTTTTTCAATTTTTTTTTGAAAATTTTTTTGGAAATTTTTTTTTCAATTTTTTTTGAAAATTTTTTTCTTGAAATTTTTTTTTCAATTTTTTTTTCAATTTTTTTTTAAATTTTTTTTCGAAATTTTTTTTTTTTAATTTTTTTTTCAATTTTTTTTTGAAATTTTTTTTTTCGAAATTTTTTTTTTTGAAAATTTTTTTTGAAAATTTTTTTTTCAATTTTTTTTTTGAATTTTTTTTCAAAAATTTTTTTTTGATTTTTTTTTCGAAAATTTTTTTGGAAATTTTTTTTTCAATTTTTTTTGAAAATTTTTTTTCTTGAAATTTTTTTTCAATTTTTTTTTGATTTTTTTTTTCAATTTTTTTTTGAATTTTTTTTTGAAAATTTTTTTTTTCAATTTTTATTCGAAAATTTTTTTTTGAATTTTTTTTTTCAATTTTTTTTTCAATTTTTTTTTCAATTTTTTTTTCAATTTTTTTTTCAATTTTTTTTTTGAAAATTTTTTTGGATTTTTTTTTCAATTTTTTTTTGAAAATTTTTTTTTTGAAATTTTTTTTTTCATTTTTTTTTAATTTTTTTTTCAATTTTTCTTTGAATTTTTTTTTTCAATTTTTTTTTAAATTTTTTTTTGAAAATTTTTTTGGAAATTTTTTTTTAAATTTTTTTTCGAAAATTTTTTTTTGAAATTTTTTCAATTCTTTTTTGAAAATTTTTTTTTTTGAAAATTTTTTTGGAAATTTTTTTTTCAATTTTTTTTGAAATTTTTTTTTTAAATTTTTTTTTCAATTTTTTTTTCAATTTTTTTTTTAAATTTTTTTTTGAAAATTTTTTTGGAAATTTTTTTTTCAATTTTTTTTCGAAAATTTTTTTTTGAAATTTTTTTTTCAATTTTTTTTCGAAAAATTTTTTTTGAAATTTTTTCAATTTTTTTTTGAAAATTTTTTTGGAAATTTTTTTTTCAATTTTTTTTTGAAATTTTTTTTTTTAAATTTTTTTTTTCAATTTTTTTTTCAATTTTTTTTTGAAATTTTTTTTTGAAAAGTTTTTTGGAAATTTTTTTTTCAATTTTTTTTCGAAAATTTTTTTTTGAAATTTTTTTTTCAATTTTTTTTCGAAAATTTTTTTTTGAAATTTTTTTTTCAATTTTTTTTTCAATTTTTTTCAATTTTTTTTGAAATTTTTTTTTGAAAATTTTTTTGGATTTTTTTTTTCAATTTTTTTTTGAAATTTTTTTTTTTTTTAATTTTTTTTTTCATTTTTTTTCAATTTTTTTTTTCAATTTTTTTTTTCAATTTTTTTTTCAATTTTTTTTTGAAATTTTTTTTTTGAAATTTTTTTTTCAATTTTTTTCCGAAATTTTTTTTTTGAAAATTTTTTTGGAAATTTTTTTTTCAATTTTTTTCCGAAATTTTTTTTTTGAAAATTTTTTTGGAAATTTTTTTTTCAATTTTTTTTTTCAATTTTTTTTTTCAATTTTTTTTTTCAATTTTTTTTTTCATTTTTTTTTCAATTTTTTTTTCAATTTTTTTTTGAAATTTTTTTTTTCAATTTTTTTGATTTTTTTTTCAATTTTTTTTTGAAATTTTTTTTTTTGAAATTTTTTTTTTCAATTTTTTTTTTCAATTTTTTTTTTCAATTTTTTTTTTCATTTTTTTCAATTTTTTTTTGAATTTTTTTTTGAATTTTTTTTTTCAATTTTTTTTCGAAAAATTTTTTTTTCAATTTTTTTTTGAAAATTTTTTTGGAATTTTTTTTTTCAATTTTTTTCGAAATTTTTTTTTTGAATTTTTTTTCAATTTCTGTTTGATTTTTTTTCAATTTTTTTTTTGAAATTTTTTTTTTCATTTTTTTTTTCAATTTTTTTTTTCAATTTTTTTTTGGAAATTTTTTTTTCAATTTTTTTTTTAAATTTTTTTAAAATTTTTTTTCGAAATTTTTTTTTTTAAATTTTTTTTTGAATTTTTTTTTGAAAATTTTTTTTTGATTTTTTTTTCGAAAATTTTTTTGGAATTTTTTTTTCAATTTTTTTTGAAAATTTTTTTCTTGAAATTTTTTTTCAATTTTTTTTGATTTTTTTTTCAATTTTTTTTGAATTTTTTTTTGAAATTTTTTTTTTTCAATTTTTTTTCGAAAATTTTTTTTTGAAATTTTTTTTTCAATTTTTTTTTTCAATTTTTTTTTCAATTTTTTTTTAAAAATTTTTTTTTTGAAAATTTTTTTGGATTTTTTTTTCAATTTTTTTTTGAAAATTTTTTTTTTTGAAATTTTTTTTTTCAATTTTTTTTCAATTTTTTTTTGAAATTTTTTTTTCAATTTTTTTTTGAATTTTTTTTTTTTGAAAATTCAAAAAAAAATTGAAAAAAAAATTTAAAAAAAATTTCAAAAAAAAATTGAAAAAAAAATTGAAAAAAAAAATTGAAAAAAAATTGAAAAAAAAATTGAAAAAAAAATTGAAAAAAATAATTTCGAAAAAAAAATTTTCAAAAAAAAATTGAAAAAAAATTTCCAAAAAAATTTTCAAAAAAAAAATTTCAAAAAAAAATTGAAAAAAAAATTTCAAAAAAAAATTTTCGAAAAAAAATTGAAAAAAAAATTTCCAAAAAAATTTTCAAAAAAAAATTTCAAAAAAAAATTGAAAAAAAAAAATTTAAAAAAAAATTTCAAAAAAAAATTGAAAAAAAATTTCCAAAAAAATTTTCAAAAAAAAAATTTTCAAAAAAAAATTGAAAAAATTTCAAAAAAAAATTTTCGAAAAAAAATTGAAAAAAAAATTTCCAATAATTTTTTTTTCAATTTTTTTTCGAAAATTTTTTTTTGAAATTTTTTCAATTTTTTTTTGAAAATTTTTTTTTTGAAAATTTTTTTGGAAATTTTTTTTCAATTTTTTTTTTAAATTTTTTTTTAAATTTTTTTTTTCAATTTTTTTTTCAATTTTTTTTTGAAATTTTTTTTTGAAAATTTTTTTGGAAATTTTTTTTTCAATTTTTTTTCGAAAATTTTTTTTTGAAATTTTTTTTTCAACTTTTTTTTGAAATTTTTTTTTTGAAAATTTTTTTGGAAATTTTTTTTCAATTTTTTTTTGAAAATTTTTTTTTCGAAATTATTTTTTTCAATTTTTTTTTCAATTTTTTTTTCAATTTTTTTTCAATTTTTTTTTTTCAATTTTTTTTTCAATTTTTTTTTGAAATTTTTTTTAAATTTTTTTTTAAAATTTTTTTTTCAATTTTTTTTTGAATTTTTTTTTTTTGAAAATTTTTTTCCGAAAATTTTTTTTTTTCAATTTTTTTTGAAAATTTTTTTGGAAATTTTTTTTTCAATTTTTTTTCGAAAATTTTTTTTTGAATTTTTTTTTCAATTTTTGTCTGATTTTTTTTTCAATTTTTTTTTGAAATTTTTTTTTTTTTATTTTTTTTCGAAAATTTTTTTTTGAAATTTTTATTCAATTTTTTTTTGAAATTTTTTTTTTCGAAAATTTTTTTGGAAATTTTTTTTTTGAAAT
>OX101828.2:26772671-26787671 GCA_944452925.2 Chrysolina oricalcia | reverse complement strand
ATTTTTTTTTGAAATTTTTTTTTGAAATTTTTTTAAAATTTTTTTTTGAAATTTTTTTTTCAATTTTTTTTTGAAATTTTTTTTTTTGAAAATTTTTTTCCGAAAATTTTTTTTTTCAATTTTTTTTTAAAATTTTTTTTTTAAATTTTTTTTCGAAAATTTTTTTTTGAAATTTTTTATTCAATTTTTTTTTGAAATTTTTTTTTTCGAAAATTTTTTTGGAAATTTTTTTTTTTGAAAATTTTTTTGGAAATTTTTTTTTCAATTTTTTTTCGAAATTTTTTTTTTGATTTTTTTTTTCTATTTTTGTTTGATTTTTTTTCAATTTTTTTTTGAATTTTTTTTTGAAAATTTTTTTTGATTTTTTTTCGAAAATCTTTTTTTGAAAATTTTTTTCTTGAAATTTTTTTTTCAATTTTTTTTTTCAATTTTTTTTCAATTTTTTTTTTTAATTTTTTTTCGAATTTTTTTTTTAAATTTTTTTTTCAATTTTTTTTTGAAATTTTTTTTTTGAAAATTTTTTTGGAAATTTTTTTTTTTGAAAATTTTTTTTTTCAATTTTTTTTTCAATTTTTTTTTGAATTTTTTTTTTTAATTTTCTTTTGATTTTTTTTTCGAAAATTTTTTTGGAAATTTTTTTTTCAATTTTTTTTTTCAATTTTTTTTTGAATTTTTTTTTGAAAATTTTTTTTTTCAATTTTTTTTCGAAAATTTCTTTTTGAAATTTTTTTTTCAATTTTTTTTTCAATTTTTTTTTCAATTTTTTTTTGAAATTTTTTTTTTGAAAATTTTTTGGATTTTTTTTGAAATTTTTTTTTTGAAAATTTTTTTGGAAATTTTTTTTCAATTTTTTTTCGAAAATTTTTTTTGAAATTTTTTCAATTTTTTTTTGAAAATTTTTTTCTTGAAAATTTTTTTGGAATTTTTTTTTTCAATTTTTTTTCGAATTTTTTTTTTTTAATTTTTTTTTTCAATTTTTTTTTCAATTTTTTTTGAAATTTTTTTTGAAAATTTTTTTGGAAATTTTTTTTTTCAATTTTTTTTCGAAAATTTTTTTTTGAAATTTTTTTTTCAATTTTTTTTCGAAAATTTTTTTTTGAAATTTTTTCAATTTTTTTTTGAAAATTTTTTTTTTGAAAATTTTTTTGGAAATTTTTTTTTCAATTTTTTTTTGAAATTTTTTTTTGAAAATTTTTTTGGAAATTTTTTTTTCAATTTTTTTTCGAAAATTTTTTTTCGAAAATTTTTTTGGATTTTTTTTTTCAATTTTTTTTTGAAATTTTTTTTTTTTTTTTAATTTTTTTTTTCATTTTTTTTTCAATTTTTTTTTCAATTTTTTTTTTCAATTTTTTTTTCAATTTTTTTTTGAATTTTTTTTTTTTGAAAATTGTTTTGGAAATTTTTTTTTCAATTTTTTTTGAAAATTTTTTTTTCAATTTTTTTTTCAATTTTTTTTGAAAATTTTTTTGGATTTTTTTTTTCAATTTTTTTTTGAAAATTGTTTATTTGAAAATTTTTTTTCAATTTTTTTTTGATTTTTTTTTTCAATTTTTTTTTGAAAATTTTTTTTTTCAATTTTTTTTTGAAAATTTTTTTTTCAATTTTTTTTTTAAATTTTTTTTTTTGAAAATTTTTTTGGAAATTTTTTTTTCAATTTTTTTTCGAAAATTTTTTTTTGAAATTTTTTTTTCAATTTTTTTTTGAAATTTTTTTTTTTGAAAATTTTTTTGGATTTTTTTTTCAATTTTTTTTTGAAAATTTTTTTTTTTGAAAATTTTTTTGGAAATTTTTTTTTCAATTTTTTTTCGAAAATTTTTTTTTGAAATTTTTTTTTCAATTTTTTTTTGAAAAATTTTTTTTTCTATTTTTTTTTGAAAATTTTTTTGGATTTTTTTTTTCAATTTTTTTTTGAAAATTTTTTTGGAAATTTTTTTTTCAATTTTTTTTCGAAAATTTTTTTTTGAAATTTTTATTCAATTTTTTTTTGAAATTTTTTTTTTCGAAAATTTTTTTGGAAATTTTTTTTTTGAAAATTTTTTTGGAAATTTTTTTTTCAATTTTTTTTCGAAATTTTTTTTTTGAATTTTTTTTTCAATTTTTGTTTGTTTTTTTTTCAATTTTTTTTTGAAAATTTTTTTTGATTTTTTTTTCGAAATTTTTTTTTTGAAATGTTTTTGTTTGAAAATTTTTTTGGAAATTTTTTTTTCAATTTTTTTTGGAATTTTTTTTCTTGAAATTTTTTTTTCAATTTTTTTTTTCAATTTTTTTGGTTTTTTTTTTCAATTTTTTTTGAAAATTTTTTTGGAATTTTTTTTTTCAATTTTTTTCGAAATTTTTTTTTTGAATTTTTTTTTCAATTTTTGTTTGATTTTTTTTCAATTTTTTTTTGAATTTTTTTTTGAAAATTTTTTTTGATTTTTTTTTCGAAAATTTTTTTTTGAAATTTTTTTTTTTGAAAATTTTTTTGGAAATTTTTTTTTTCAATTTTTTTTTCAGTTTTTTTTTGTTTTTTTTTTTCAATTTTTTTTTCAATTTTTTTTTCAATTTTTTTTGAAAATATTTTTCTTGAAATTTTTTTTTCAATTTTTTTTTTCAATTTTTTTGGATTTTTTTTTTCAATTTTTTTTTGAAAATTTTTTTGGAAATTTTTTTTTCAATTTTTTTTGAAAATTTTTTTCTTGAAATTTTTTTTTCAATTTTTTTTTCAATTTTTTTTTCAATTTTTTTTTAAATTTTTTTTCGAAATTTTTTTTTTTTAATTTTTTTTTCAATTTTTTTTTGAAATTTTTTTTTTCGAAATTTTTTTTTTTGAAAATTTTTTTTTTAAATTTTTTTTTCAATTTTTTTTCAAAAATTTTTTTTTGATTTTTTTTTCGAAAATTTTTTTGGAAATTTTTTTTTCAATTTTTTTTGAAAATTTTTTTTCTTGAAATTTTTTTTCAATTTTTTTTTGATTTTTTTTTTCAATTTTTTTTTGAATTTTTTTTTGAAAATTTTTTTTTTCAATTTTTATTCGAAAATTTTTTTTTGAAATTTTTTTTTCAATTTTTTTTTCAATTTTTTTTTCAATTTTTTTTGAAATTTTTTTTTTGAAAATTTTTTTGGATTTTTTTTTCAATTTTTTTTTGAAAATTTTTTTTTTGAAATTTTTTTTTTCATTTTTTTTTTTCATTTTTTTTTCAATTTTTCTTTGAATTTTTTTTTTCAATTTTTTTTTTTAATTTTTTTTTGAAAATTTTTTTGGAAATTTTTTTTTAAATTTTTTTTCGAAAATTTTTTTTTGAAATTTTTTCAATTCTTTTTTGAAAATTTTTTTTTTGAAAATTTTTTTGGAAATTTTTTTTTCAATTTTTTTTGAAATTTTTTTTTGAAATTTTTTTTTCAATTTTTTTTTCAATTTTTTTTTAAAATTTTTTTTTGAAAATTTTTTTGGAAATTTTTTTTTCAATTTTTTTTCGAAAATTTTTTTTTGAAATTTTTTTTTCAATTTTTTTTCGAAAAATTTTTTTTGAAATTTTTTCAATTTTTTTTTGAAAATTTTTTTTTTGAAAATTTTTTTGGAAATTTTTTTTTCAATTTTTTTTTGAAATTTTTTTTTTTTAATTTTTTTTTTCAATTTTTTTTTCAATTTTTTTTTGAAATTTTTTTTTGAAAAGTTTTTTGGAAATTTTTTTTTCAATTTTTTTTCGAAAATTTTTTTTTGAAATTTTTTTTTCAATTTTTTTTCGAAAATTTTTTTTTCAATTTTTTTCAATTTTTTTTGAAATTTTTTTTTGAAAATTTTTTTGGATTTTTTTTTTCAATTTTTTTTTGAAATTTTTTTTTTTTTTAATTTTTTTTTTCATTTTTTTTTCAATTTTTTTTTTCAATTTTTTTTTTCAATTTTTTTTTCAATTTTTTTTTGAAATTTTTTTTTTGAAAATTTTTTTGGAAATTTTTTTTTCAATTTTTTTTTTCAATTTTTTTTTTTTCAATTTTTTTTTCAATTTTTTTTTTCATTTTTTTTTCAAATTTTTTTTCAATTTTTTTTTTCAATTTTTTTTTCAATTTTTTTTTTCATTTTTTTTTCAATTTTTTTGATTTTTTTTTCAATTTTTTTTTGAAAATTTTTTTTTGAAATTTTTATTCAATTTTTTTTTGAAATTTTTTTTTTCGAAAATTTTTTTGGAAATTTTTTTTTTGAAAATTTTTTTGGAAATTTTTTTTTCAATTTTTTTTTTGAATTTTTTTTTCAATTTTTGTTTGATTTTTTTTTCAATTTTTTTTTGAAAATTTTTTTTGATTTTTTTTTCGAAAATTTTTTTTTGAAATTTTTTTGTTTGAATTTTTTTTTTCAATTTTTTTTTTTAATTTTTTTTTGAAAATTTTTTTGGAAATTTTTTTTTTAATTTTTTTTCGAAAATTTTTTTTTGAAATTTTTTCAATTCTTTTTTGAAAATTTTTTTTTTGAAAATTTTTTTGGAAATTTTTTTTTCAATTTTTTTTGAAATTTTTTTTTGAAATTTTTTTTTCAATTTTTTTTTCAATTTTTTTTTTAAATTTTTTTTTGAAAATTTTTTTGGAAATTTTTTTTTCAATTTTTTTTTTCAATTTTTTTTTGAAATTTTTTTTTCAATTTTTTTTCGAAAAATTTTTTTTGAAATTTTTTCAATTTTTTTTTGAAAATTTTTTTTTTGAAAATTTTTTTGGAAATTTTTTTTTCAATTTTTTTTTGAAATTTTTTTTTTTTAATTTTTTTTTTCAATTTTTTTTTCAATTTTTTTTTGAAACTTTTTTTTGAAAAGTTTTTTGGAAATTTTTTTTTCAATTTTTTTTCGAAAATTTTTTTTTGAAATTTTTTTTTCAATTTTTTTTCGAAAATTTTTTTTCGAAAATTTTTTTTTCAATTTTTTTTTAAATTTTTTTCAATTTTTTTTGAAATTTTTTTTTGAAAATTTTTTTGGATTTTTTTTTTCAATTTTTTTTTGAAATTTTTTTTTTTTTTTTATTTTTTTTTTTCATTTTTTTTTCAATTTTTTTTTTCAATTTTTTTTTTCAATTTTTTTTTCAATTTTTTTTTGAAATTTTTTTTTTGAAAATTTTTTTGGAAATTTTTTTTTCAATTTTTTTTTTCAATTTTTTTTTTTCAATTTTTTTTTCAATTTTTTTTTTCATTTTTTTTTCAAATTTTTTTTCAATTTTTTTTTTCAGTTTTTTTTTCAATTTTTTTTTTCATTTTTTTTTCAATTTTTTTGATTTTTTTTTCAATTTTTTTTTGAAAATTTTTTTTTGAAATTTTTATTCAATTTTTTTTTGAAATTTTTTTTTTCGAAATTTTTTTTGGAAATTTTTTTTTTGAAAATTTTTTTGGAAATTTTTTTTTCAATTTTTTTTTTGAATTTTTTTTTCAATTTTTGTTTGATTTTTTTTTCAATTTTTTTTTGAAAATTTTTTTTGATTTTTTTTTCGAAAATTTTTTTTTGAAATTTTTTTGTTTGAAAATTTTTTTGGAAATTTTTTTTTCAATTTTTTTTGGAAATTTTTTTCTTGAAATTTTTTTTTCAATTTTTTTTTTAAATTTTTTTTTCAATTTTTTTTTTCAATTTTTTTGGATTTTTTTTTGAATTTTTTTTTGAAAATTTTTTTTGATTTTTTTTTCGAAAATTTTTTTTTGAAATTTTTTTTTTTGAAAATTTTTTGGAAATTTTTTTTTCAATTTTTTTTGAAAATTTTTTTCTTGAAATTTTTTTTTCAATTTTTTTTTTCAATTTTTTTTTCAATTTTTTTTTTCAATTTTTTTGGATTTTTTTTTTCAATTTTTTTTTGAAAATTTTTTTTTTGAAATTTTTTTTTTCAATTTTTTTTTTCAATTTTTTTTTCAATTTTTTTTTGGTTTTTTTTTTCAATTTTTTTTTCAATTTTTTTTGAAAATTTTTTTCTTGAAATTTTTTTTTCAATTTTTTTTTTCAATTTTTTTTTCAATTTTTTTTTTCAATTTTTTTGGATTTTTTTTTTCAATTTTTTTTTGAAAATTTTTTTGGAATTTTTTTTTTTCAATTTTTTTTGAAAATTTTTTCTTGAAATTTTTTTTTCAATTTTTTTTCAATTTTTTTTTTAATTTTTTTTCGAAATTTTTTTTTTTTAATTTTTTTTTCAATTTTTTTTTGAAATTTTTTTTTTCGAAATTTTTTTTTTTGAAATTTTTTTTTTTAAATTTTTTTTTCAATTTTTTTTTGAAATTTTTTTTTTGAAATTTTTTTGTTTGAAAATTTTTTTGGAAATTTTTTTTTCAATTTTTTTTGGAATTTTTTTTCTTGAAATTTTTTTTTCAATTTTTTTTTTCAATTTTTTTGGTTTTTTTTTTCAATTTTTTTTGAAAATTTTTTTGGAATTTTTTTTTTAAATTTTTTTCGAAATTTTTTTTTTGAATTTTTTTTTCAATTTTTGTTTGATTTTTTTTCAATTTTTTTTTGAATTTTTTTTGGAAAATTTTTTTTGATTTTTTTTTCGAAATTTTTTTTTTGAAATTTTTTTTTTTGAAAATTTTTTTGGAAATTTTTTTTTTCAATTTTTTTTTCAGTTTTTTTTTGTTTTTTTTTTTCAATTTTTTTTTCAATTTTTTTTTCAATTTTTTTTGAAAATATTTTTCTTGAAATTTTTTTTTCAATTTTTTTTTTCAATTTTTTTGGATTTTTTTTTCAATTTTTTTTTGAAAATTTTTTTGGAAATTTTTTTTTCAATTTTTTTTGAAAATTTTTTTTTGAAATTTTTTTTTTGAAAATTTTTTTGGAAATTTTTTTTTCAATTTTTTTTTTCAATTTTTTTTTTTTCAATTTTTTTTTCAATTTTTTTTTTCATTTTTTTTTCAAATTTTTTTTCAATTTTTTTTTTCAATTTTTTTTTCAATTTTTTTTTTCATTTTTTTTTCAATTTTTTTTTCAATTTTTTTTTGAAAATTTTTTTTTGAAATTTTTATTCAATTTTTTTTTGAAATTTTTTTTTTCGAAAATTTTTTTGGAAATTTTTTTTTTGAAAATTTTTTTGGAAATTTTTTTTTCAATTTTTTTTTTGAATTTTTTTTTCAATTTTTGTTTGATTTTTTTTCAATTTTTTTTTGAAAATTTTTTTTGATTTTTTTTTCGAAAATTTTTTTTTGAAATTTTTTTGTTTGAATTTTTTTTTTCAATTTTTTTTTTTAATTTTTTTTTGAAAATTTTTTTGGAAATTTTTTTTTTAATTTTTTTTCGAAAATTTTTTTTTGAAATTTTTTCAATTCTTTTTTGAAAATTTTTTTTTTGAAAATTTTTTTGGAAATTTTTTTTTCAATTTTTTTTGAAATTTTTTTTTGAAATTTTTTTTTCAATTTTTTTTTCAATTTTTTTTTAAAATTTTTTTTTGAAAATTTTTTTGGAAATTTTTTTTTCAATTTTTTTTCGAAAATTTTTTTTTGAAATTTTTTTTTCAATTTTTTTTCGAAAAATTTTTTTTGAAATTTTTTCAATTTTTTTTTGAAAATTTTTTTTTTGAAAATTTTTTTGGAAATTTTTTTTTCAATTTTTTTTTGAAATTTTTTTTTTTTAATTTTTTTTTTCAATTTTTTTTTCAATTTTTTTTTGAAACTTTTTTTTGAAAAGTTTTTTGGAAATTTTTTTTTCAATTTTTTTTTGAAAATTTTTTTTTGAAATTTTTTTTTCAATTTTTTTTCGAAAATTTTTTTTCGAAAATTTTTTTTTCAATTTTTTTTTAAATTTTTTTCAATTTTTTTTGAAATTTTTTTTTGAAAATTTTTTTGGATTTTTTTTTTCAATTTTTTTTTGAAATTTTTTTTTTTTTTTAATTTTTTTTTTCATTTTTTTTTCAATTTTTTTTTCAATTTTTTTTTTCAATTTTTTTTTCAATTTTTTTTTGAAATTTTTTTTTTGAAAATTTTTTTGGAAATTTTTTTTTCAATTTTTTTTTTCAATTTTTTTTTTCAATTTTTTTTTCAATTTTTTTTTTCATTTTTTTTTCAAATTTTTTTTCAATTTTTTTTTTCAATTTTTTTTTCAATTTTTTTTTCATTTTTTTTTCAATTTTTTTGATTTTTTTTTCAATTTTTTTTTGAAAATTTTTTTTTGAAATTTTTATTCAATTTTTTTTTGAAATTTTTTTTTTCGAAAATTTTTTTGGAAATTTTTTTTTTGAAAATTTTTTTGGAAATTTTTTTTTCAATTTTTTTTTTGAATTTTTTTTTAATTTTTGTTTGATTTTTTTTTCAATTTTTTTTTGAAAATTTTTTTTGATTTTTTTTTCGAAAATTTTTTTTTGAAATTTTTTTGTTTGAAAATTTTTTTGGAAATTTTTTTTTCAATTTTTTTTGGAAATTTTTTTCTTGAAATTTTTTTTTCAATTTTTTTTTTTAATTTTTTTTTCAATTTTTTTTTTCAATTTTTTTGGATTTTTTTTTTCAATTTTTTTTTGAAAATTTTTTTGGAATTTTTTTTTTCAATTTTTTTCGAAATTTTTTTTTTGAATTTTTTTTTCAATTTTTGTTTGATTTTTTTTTCAATTTTTTTTGAATTTTTTTTTGAAAATTTTTTTTGATTTTTTTTTCGAAAATTTTTTTTTGAAATTTTTTTTTTTGAAAATTTTTTGGAAATTTTTTTTTCAATTTTTTTTGAAAATTTTTTTCTTGAAATTTTTTTTTCAATTTTTTTTTTCAATTTTTTTTTCAATTTTTTTTTTCAATTTTTTTGGATTTTTTTTTTCAATTTTTTTTTGAAAATTTTTTTTTTGAAATTTTTTTTTTCAATTTTTTTTTCAATTTTTTTTTCAATTTTTTTATTGGTTTTTTTTTTCAATTTTTTTTTCAATTTTTTTTGAAAATTTTTTTCTTGAAATTTTTTTTTCAATTTTTTTTTTCAATTTTTTTTTCAATTTTTTTTTTCAATTTTTTTGGATTTTTTTTTTCAATTTTTTTTTGAAAATTTTTTTGGAATTTTTTTTTTTCAATTTTTTTTGAAAATTTTTTCTTGAAATTTTTTTTTCAATTTTTTTTTCAATTTTTTTTTTAATTTTTTTTCGAAATTTTTTTTTTTTTATTTTTTTTTCAATTTTTTTTTGAAATTTTTTTTTTCGAAATTTTTTTTTTTGAAATTTTTTTTTTTTAATTTTTTTTTCAATTTTTTTTTGAAATTTTTTTTTTGAAAATTTTTTTGGATTTTTTTTGAAATTTTTTTTTTCATTTTTTTTTTCAATTTTTTTTCAATTTTTTTTTGAAATTTTTTTTTCAATTTTTTTTTGAATTTTTTTTTTGAAAATTTTTTTGGAAATTTTTTTTTCAATTTTTTTTCGAAAATTTTTTTTTGAAATTTTTTCAATTTTTTTTGAAAATTTTTTTTTTGAAAATTTTTTTGGAAATTTTGTTTTCAATTTTTTTTTGAAATTTTTTTTTTTTTAATTTTTTTTTCAATTTTTTTTTCAATTTTTTTTTGAATTTTTTTTTTGAAAATTTTTTTGGAAATTTTTTTTTCAATTTTTTTTCGAAAATTTTTTTTTGAAATTTTTTTTTCAATTTTTTTTCGAAAATTTTTTTTTGAAATTTTTTCAATTTTTTTTTGAAAATTTTTTTTTTGAAAATTTTTTTTTTCAATTTTTTTTGGAAATTTTTTTCTTGAAATTTTTTTTTCAATTTTTTTTTTCAATTTTTTTTTCAATTTTTGTTTTCAATTTTTTTGGATTTTTTTTTCAATTTTTTTTTGAAAATTTTTTTTTTGAAATTTTTTTTTTCAATTTTTTTTTTCAATTTTTTTTTCAATTTTTTTTTGGTTTTTTTTTTAAATTTTTTTTTCAATTTTTTTTGAAAATTTTTTTCTTGAAATTTTTTTTTCAATTTTTTTTTCAATTTTTTTTTCAATTTTTTTGGATTTTTTTTTTCAATTTTTTTTAAAATTTTTTTTTGAATTTTTTTTTGAAAATTTTTTTTGATTTTTTTTTCGAAAATTTTTTTTTGAAATTTTTTTTTTTGAAAATTTTTTTGGAAATTTTTTTTTCAATTTTATTTGAAAATTTTTTTCTTGAATTTTTTTTTTCAATTTTTTTTAAATTTTTTTTTTCAATTTTTTTGGATTTTTTTTTTCAATTTTTTTTTGAAAATTTTTTTTTCGAAATTTTTTTTTTCTATTTTTTTTTCAATTTTTTTTCAATTTTTTTTTTCAATTTTTTTTTCAATTTTTTTTTGAAATTTTTTTTTGAAATTTTTTTTAAATTTATTTTTGAAATTTTTTTTTCAATTTTTTTTTGAAATTTTTTTTTTGAAAATTTTTTTCCGAAAATTTTTTTTTTCAATTTTTTTTTGAAATTTTTTTTTTAAATTTTTTTTCGAAAATTTTTTTTTGAAATTTTTTATTCAATTTTTTTTTGAAATTTTTTTTTTCGAAAATTTTTTTGGAAATTTTTTTTTTTGAAAATTTTTTTGGAAATTTTTTTTCAATTTTTTTTCGAAATTTTTTTTTTGATTTTTTTTTTCTATTTTTGTTTGATTTTTTTTCAATTTTTTTTTGAATTTTTTTTTGAAAATTTTTTTTGATTTTTTTTTCGAAAATCTTTTTTTGAAAATTTTTTTCTTGAAATTTTTTTTTCAATTTTTTTTTTCAATTTTTTTTCAATTTTTTTTTTAATTTTTTTTCGAATTTTTTTTTTTTAAATTTTTTTTTCAATTTTTTTTTGAAATTTTTTTTTTTGAAAATTTTTTTGGAAATTTTTTTTTTTGAAATTTTTTTTTTTAAATTTTTTTTTCAATTTTTTTTTGAATTTTTTTTTTTAAATTTTCTTTTGATTTTTTTTTCGAAAATTTTTTTGGAAATTTTTTTGGAAATTTTTTTTTCAATTTTTTTTGAAAATTTTTTTCTTGAAATTTTTTTTCAATTTTTTTTTGATTTTTTTTTTCAATTTTTTTTTGAATTTTTTTTTGAAAATTTTTTTTTTCAATTTTTTTTCGAAAATTTCTTTTTGAAATTTTTTTTTCAATTTTTTTTTCAATTTTTTTTTTCAATTTTTTTTTCAATTTTTGTTTTCAATTTTTTTGGATTTTTTTTTTCAATTTTTTTTTGAAAATTTTTTTTTTGAAATTTTTTTTTTCAATTTTTTTTTTCAATTTTTTTTTCAATTTTTTTTTGGTTTTTTTTAAAATTTTTTTTTCAATTTTTTTTGAAAATTTTTTTCTTGAAATTTTTTTTTCAATTTTTTTTTCAATTTTTTTGGATTTTTTTTTTCAATTTTTTTTAAAATTTTTTTTTGAATTTTTTTTTGAAAATTTTTTTTGATTTTTTTTTCGAAAATTTTTTTTTGAAATTTTTTTTTTTGAAAATTTTTTTGGAAATTTTTTTTTCAATTTTATTTGAAAATTTTTTTCTTGAATTTTTTTTTTCAATTTTTTTTTTCAATTTTTTTTAAATTTTTTTTTTCAATTTTTTTGGATTTTTTTTTTCAATTTTTTTTTGAAAATTTTTTTTTCGAAATTTTTTTTTTCAATTTTTTTTTCAATTTTTTTTCAATTTTTTTTTTCAATTTTTTTTTCAATTTTTTTTTGAAATTTTTTTTTGAAATTTTTTTTAAATTTTTTTTTGAAATTTTTTTTTCAATTTTTTTTTGAAATTTTTTTTTTTGAAAATTTTTTTCCGAAAATTTTTTTTTTCAATTTTTTTTTGAAATTTTTTTTTTAAATTTTTTTTCGAAAATTTTTTTTTGAAATTTTTTATTCAATTTTTTTTTGAAATTTTTTTTTTCGAAAATTTTTTTGGAAATTTTTTTTTTCGAAATTTTTTTTTTGATTTTTTTTTTCTATTTTTGTTTGATTTTTTTTCAATTTTTTTTTGAATTTTTTTTTGAAAATTTTTTTTGATTTTTTTTTCGAAAATCTTTTTTTGAAAATTTTTTTCTTGAAATTTTTTTTTCAATTTTTTTTTTTCAATTTTTTTTCAATTTTTTTTTAAATTTTTTTTCGAATTTTTTTTTTTTTAATTTTTTTTTCAATTTTTTTTTGAAATTTTTTTTTTTGAAAATTTTTTTGGAAATTTTTTTTTTTGAAAATTTTTTTTTTTAATTTTTTTTTCAATTTTTTTTTGAATTTTTTTTTTTAAATTTTCTTTTGATTTTTTTTTCTAAAATTTTTTTGGAAATTTTTTTTTCAATTTTTTTTGAAAATTTTTTTCTTGAAATTTTTTTTCAATTTTTTTTTGATTTTTTTTTTCAATTTTTTTTTGAATTTTTTTTTGAAAATTTTTTTTTTCAATTTTTTTTCGAAAATTTCTTTTTGAAATTTTTTTTTCAATTTTTTTTTCAATTTTTTTTTCAATTTTTTTTTCAATTTTTTTTTGAAATTTTTTTTTTGAAAATTTTTTTGGATTTTTTTTGAAATTTTTTTTTTGAAAATTTTTTTGGAAATTTTTTTTTCAATTTTTTTTCGAAAATTTTTTTTTGAAATTTTTTCAATTTTTTTTTGAAAATTTTTTTTTTGAAAATTTTTTTGGAAATTTTTTTTTCAATTTTTTTTCGAATCTTTTTTTTTTAATTTTTTTTTTCAATTTTTTTTTCAATTTTTTTTTGAAATTTTTTTTGAAAATTTTTTTGGAAATTTTTTTTTTCAATTTTTTTTCGAAAATTTTTTTTTGAAATTTTTTTTTCAATTTTTTTTCGAAAATTTTTTTTTGAAATTTTTTCAATTTTTTTTTGAAAATTTTTTTTTTGAAAATTTTTTTGGAAATTTTTTTTTCAATTTTTTTTTGAAATTTTTTTTTTAATTTTTTTTTTCATTTTTTTTCAATTTTTTTTTGAAATTTTTTTTTGAAAATTTTTTTGGAATTTTTTTTTTCAATTTTTTTTCGAAAATTTTTCTTCGAAAATTTTTTTGGATTTTTTTTTTCAATTTTTTTTTGAAATTTTTTTTTTTTTTTTTTAATTTTTTTTTTCATTTTTTTTTCAATTTTTTTTCAATTTTTTTTTTCAATTTTTTTTTCAATTTTTTTTTGAATTTTTTTTTTTGAAAATTGTTTTGGAAATTTTTTTTTCAATTTTTTTTGAAAATTTTTTTTTCAATTTTTTTTTCAATTTTTTTTGAAAATTTTTTTGGATTTTTTTTTTCAATTTTTTTTTGAAAATTGTTTATTTGAATTTTTTTTTTTTCAATTTTTTTTGATTTTTTTTTTCAATTTTTTTTTGAAAATTTTTTTTTTCAATTTTTTTTTGAAAATTTTTTTTTCAATTTTTTTTTTAATTTTTTTTTTTGAAAATTTTTTTGGAAATTTTTTTTTCAATTTTTTTTCGAAAATTTTTTTTTGAAATTTTTTTTTCAATTTTTTTTTGAAATTTTTTTTTTTGAAAATTTTTTTGGATTTTTTTTTCAATTTTTTTTTGAAAATTTTTTTTTTTGAAAATTTTTTTGGAAATTTTTTTTTCAATTTTTTTTCGAAAATTTTTTTTTGAAATTTTTTTCAATTTTTTTTTGAAAAATTTTTTTTTCTATTTTTTTTTGAAAATTTTTTTGGATTTTTTTTTTCAATTTTTTTTTGAAAATTTTTTTGGAAATTTTTTTTTCAATTTTTTTTCGAAAATTTTTTTTTGAAATTTTTATTCAATTTTTTTTTGAAATTTTTTTTTTCGAAAATTTTTTTGGAAATTTTTTTTTTGAAAATTTTTTTCGAAATTTTTTTTTTGAATTTTTTTTTCAATTTTTGTTTGATTTTTTTTCAATTTTTTTTTGATTTTTTTTTCGAAATTTTTTTTTTGAAATTTTTTTGTTTGAAAATTTTTTTGGAAATTTTTTTTTCAATTTTTTTTGGAAATTTTTTTCTTGAAATTTTTTTTTCAATTTTTTTTTAAATTTTTTTTTCAATTTTTTTTTTCAATTTTTTTGGATTTTTTTTTCAATTTTTTTTTGAAAATTTTTTTGGAATTTTTTTTTTCAATTTTTTTCGAAATTTTTTTTTTGAATTTTTTTTTCAATTTTTGTTTGATTTTTTTTTCAATTTTTTTTTGAATTTTTTTTTGAAAAATTTTTTTGATTTTTTTTTCGAAAATTTTTTTTTGAAATTTTTTTTTTTGAAAATTTTTTTGGAAATTTTTTTTTTCAATTTTTTTTGAAAATTTTTGTCTTGAAATTTTTTTTTCAATTTTTTTTTTTCAATTTTTTTTTCAATTTTTTTTTTCAATTTTTTTGGATTTTTTTTTTCAATTTTTTTTTGAAAATTTTTTTTTTGAAATTTTTTTTTTCAATTTTTTTTTTCAATTTTTTTTTCAATTTTTTTTTTGGTTTTTTTTTTCAATTTTTTTTTCAATTTTTTTTGAAAATTTTTTTCTTGAAATTTTTTTTTCAATTTTTTTTTTCAATTTTTTTTTCAATTTTTTTTTTCATTTTTTTTTCAATTTTTTTTTCAATTTTTTTTTGAAATTTTTTTTTCAATTTTTTTTTCAATTTTTTTTTCAATTTTTTTGATTTTTTTTTCAATTTTTTTTTGAAAATTTTTTTTTTGAAATTTTTTTTTTCAATTTTTTTTTTCAATTTTTTTTTCAATTTTTTTTTTCATTTTTTTCAATTTTTTTTTGAATTTTTTTTTCAATTTTTTTTCGAAAATTTTTTTTTTCAATTTTTTTTTCAATTTTTTTTTAAATTTTTTTTCGAAATTTTTTTTTTTAAATTTTTTTTTCAATTTTTTTTTGAAATTTTTTTTTTCGAAATTTTTTTTTTTGAAAATTTTTTTTTAAAATTTTTTTTTCAATTTTTTTTTTGAATTTTTTTTCAAAAATTTTTTTTTGATTTTTTTTTCGAAAATTTTTTTGGAAATTTTTTTTTCAATTTTTTTTGAAAATTTTTTTTCTTGAAATTTTTTTTTCAATTTTTTTTTTCAATTTTTTTTTCAATTTTTTTTTTCAATTTTTTTGGATTTTTTTTTTCAATTTTTTTTTGAAAATTTTTTTTTTGAAATTTTTTTTTTCAATTTTTTTTTCAATTTTTTTTTCAATTTTTTTTTTTGGTTTTTTTTTTCA
>OX101828.2:26765171-26770171 GCA_944452925.2 Chrysolina oricalcia | reverse complement strand
TTTTTTTCGAAATTTTTTTTTTTTAATTTTTTTTTCAATTTTTTTTTGAAATTTTTTTTTTCGAAATTTTTTTTTTTGAAAATTTTTTTTTAAAATTTTTTTTTCAATTTTTTTTTTGAATTTTTTTTCAAAAATTTTTTTTTGATTTTTTTTTCGAAAATTTTTTTGGAAATTTTTTTTTCAATTTTTTTTGAAAATTTTTTTTCTTGAAATTTTTTTTCAATTTTTTTTCAATTTTTTTTTTTCAATTTTTTTTTTAATTTTTTTTTGAAAATTTTTTTGGAATTTTTTTTTTTAATTTTTTTTCGAAAATTTTTTTTTGAAATTTTTTCAATTCTTTTTTGAAAATTTTTTTTTTGAAAATTTTTTTGGAAATTTTTTTTTCAATTTTTTTTGAAATTTTTTTTTTTAAATTTTTTTTTCAATTTTTTTTTCAATTTTTTTTTTTAATTTTTTTTTGAAAATTTTTTTGGAAATTTTTTTTTCAATTTTTTTTCGAAAATTTTTTTTTGAAATTTTTTTTTCAATTTTTTTTCGAAAAATTTTTTTTGAAATTTTTTCAATTTTTTTTTGAAAATTTTTTTTTTGAAAATTTTTTTGGAAATTTTTTTTTCAATTTTTTTTTGAAATTTTTTTTTTTTTATTTTTTTTTTAAATTTTATTTTCGATTTTTTTTTTAAATTTTTTTTTGAAAAGTTTTTTGGAAATTTTTTTTTCAATTTTTTTTCGAAAATTTTTTTTTGAAATTTTTTTTTCAATTTTTTTTCGAAAATTTTTTTTTGAAATTTTTTTTTCAATTTTTTTTTCAATTTTTTTCAATTTTTTTTGAATTTTTTTTTTGAAAATTTTTTTGGATTTTTTTTTTCAATTTTTTTTTGAATTTTTTTTTTTTTTAATTTTTTTTTTCATTTTTTTTTCAATTTTTTTTTTCAATTTTTTTTTTTCAATTTTTTTTTCAATTTTTTTTTGAAATTTTTTTTTTGAAAATTTTTTTGGAAATTTTTTTTTCAATTTTTTTTTTCAATTTTTTTTTTCAATTTTTTTTTCAATTTTTTTTTTCATTTTTTTTTCAATTTTTTTTTCAATTTTTTTTTGAAATTTTTTTTTCAATTTTTTTTTCAATTTTTTTTTCAATTTTTTTGATTTTTTTTTCAATTTTTTTTTGAAAATTTTTTTTTTGAAATTTTTTTTTTCAATTTTTTTTTTCAATTTTTTTTTCAATTTTTTTTTTCATTTTTTTCAATTTTTTTTTGAATTTTTTTTTCAATTTTTTTTCGAAAATTTTTTTTTTCAATTTTTTTTTCAATTTTTTTTTAAATTTTTTTTCGAAATTTTTTTTTTTAAATTTTTTTTTCAATTTTTTTTTGAAATTTTTTTTTTCGAAATTTTTTTTTTTGAAAATTTTTTTTTTAAATTTTTTTTTCAATTTTTTTTTTGAATTTTTTTTCAAAAATTTTTTTTTGATTTTTTTTTCGAAAATTTTTTTGGAAATTTTTTTTTCAATTTTTTTTGAAAATTTTTTTTCTTGAAATTTTTTTTTCAATTTTTTTTTTCAATTTTTTTTTCAATTTTTTTTTTCAATTTTTTTGGATTTTTTTTTTCAATTTTTTTTTGAAAATTTTTTTTTTGAAATTTTTTTTTTCAATTTTTTTTTTCAATTTTTTTTTCAATTTTTTTTTTTGGTTTTTTTTTTCAATTTTTATTTGAATTTTTTTTTTCAATTTTTATTCGAAAATTTTTTTTTGAAATTTTTTTTTCAATTTTTTTTTCAATTTTTTTTTCAATTTTTTTTTCAATTTTTTTTGAAATTTTTTTTTTGAAAATTTTTTTGGATTTTTTTTTCAATTTTTTTTTGAAAATTTTTTTTTTGAAATTTTTTTTTTCATTTTTTTTTTTCATTTTTTTTTCAATTTTTCTTTGAATTTTTTTTTTCAATTTTTTTTTTTAATTTTTTTTTGAAAATTTTTTTGGAAATTTTTTTTTAAATTTTTTTTCGAAAATTTTTTTTTGAAATTTTTTCAATTCTTTTTTGAAAATTTTTTTTTTGAAAATTTTTTTGGAATTTTTTTTTTCAATTTTTTTTGAAATTTTTTTTTGAAATTTTTTTTTCAATTTTTTTTTCAATTTTTTTTTAAAATTTTTTTTTGAAAATTTTTTTGGAAATTTTTTTTTCAATTTTTTTTCGAAAATTTTTTTTTGAAATTTTTTTTTCAATTTTTTTTCGAAAAATTTTTTCAATTTTTTTTTGAAAATTTTTTTTTTGAAAATTTTTTTGGAAATTTTTTTTTCAATTTTTTTTTGAAATTTTTTTTTTTTAATTTTTTTTTTCAATTTTTTTTTCAATTTTTTTTTGAAATTTTTTTTTGAAAAGTTTTTTGGAAATTTTTTTTTCAATTTTTTTTCGAAAATTTTTTTTTGAAATTTTTTTTTCAATTTTTTTTCGAAAATTTTTTTTCGAAAATTTTTTTTTCAATTTTTTTTTCAATTTTTTTCAATTTTTTTTGAAATTTTTTTTTGAAAATTTTTTTGGATTTTTTTTTTAAATTTTTTTTTGAAATTTTTTTTTTTTTTTAATTTTTTTTTTCATTTTTTTTTCAATTTTTTTTTTCAATTTTTTTTTTCAATTTTTTTTTCAATTTTTTTTTGAAATTTTTTTTTTGAAAATTTTTTTGGAAATTTTTTTTTCAATTTTTTTTTTCAATTTTTTTTTTTTCAATTTTTTTTTCAATTTTTTTTTTCATTTTTTTTTCAAATTTTTTTTCAATTTTTTTTTTCAATTTTTTTTTCAATTTTTTTTTTCATTTTTTTTTCAATTTTTTTGATTTTTTTTTCAATTTTTTTTTGAAAATTTTTTTTTGAAATTTTTATTCAATTTTTTTTTGAAATTTTTTTTTTCGAAAATTTTTTTGGAAATTTTTTTTTTGAAAATTTTTTTGGAAATTTTTTTTTCAATTTTTTTTTTGAATTTTTTTTTCAATTTTTGTTTGATTTTTTTTTCAATTTTTTTTTGAAAATTTTTTTTGATTTTTTTTTCGAAAATTTTTTTTTGAAATTTTTTTGTTTGAATTTTTTTTTTCAATTTTTTTTTTAATTTTTTTTTGAAAATTTTTTTGGAAATTTTTTTTTTAATTTTTTTTCGAAAATTTTTTTTTGAAATTTTTTCAATTCTTTTTTGAAAATTTTTTTTTTGAAAATTTTTTTGGAAATTTTTTTTTCAATTTTTTTTGAAATTTTTTTTTGAAATTTTTTTTTCAATTTTTTTTTCAATTTTTTTTTGAATTTTTTTTTCAATTTTTTTTCGAAAATTTTTTTTTGAAATTTTTTTTTCAATTTTTTTTTTCAATTTTTTTTTCAATTTTTTTTTGAAATTTTTTTTCGATTTTTTTTTTCAATTTTTTTTTGAAAATTTTTTTTTTCATTTTTTTTTTCATTTTTTTTTCAATTTTTTTTTCAATTTTTTTTTCAATTTTTTTTTCAATTTTGTTTTGAAATTTTTTTTTCAATTTTTTTTCAATTTTTTTTTAAAATTTTTTTTTGAAAATTTTTTTGAAAATTTTTTTGGATTTTTTTTTTTCAATTTTTTTTGAAAATTTTTTCTTGAAATTTTTTTTTCAATTTTTTTTTCAATTTTTTTTTGAAATTTTTTTTTTGAAAATTTTTTTGGATTTTTTTTGAAATTTTTTTTTTCATTTTTTTTTTCAATTTTTTTTCAATTTTTTTTTGAAATTTTTTTTTCAATTTTTTTTTGAATTTTTTTTTTGAAAATTTTTTTGGAAATTTTTTTTTCAATTTTTTTTCGAAAATTTTTTTTTGAAATTTTTTCAATTTTTTTTGAAAATTTTTTTTTTGAAAATTTTTTTGGAAATTTTGTTTTCAATTTTTTTTTGAAATTTTTTTTTTTTAATTTTTTTTTCAATTTTTTTTTCAATTTTTTTTTGAATTTTTTTTTTGAAAATTTTTTTGGAAATTTTTTTTTCAATTTTTTTTCGAAAATTTTTTTTTGAAATTTTTTTTTCAATTTTTTTTCGAAAATTTTTTTTTGAAATTTTTTCAATTTTTTTTTGAAAATTTTTTTTTTGAAAATTTTTTTTTCAATTTTTTTTGGAAATTTTTTTCTTGAAATTTTTTTTTCAATTTTTTTTTTCAATTTTTTTTTCAATTTTTGTTTTCAATTTTTTTGGATTTTTTTTTCAATTTTTTTTTGAAAATTTTTTTTTTGAAATTTTTTTTTTCAATTTTTTTTTTCAATTTTTTTTTCAATTTTTTTTTGGTTTTTTTTTAAAATTTTTTTTTCAATTTTTTTTGAAAATTTTTTTCTTGAAATTTTTTTGGATTTTTTTTTTCAATTTTTTTTAAAATTTTTTTTTGAATTTTTTTTTGAAAATTTTTTTTGATTTTTTTTTCGAAAATTTTTTTTTGAAATTTTTTTTTTTGAAAATTTTTTTGGAAATTTTTTTTTCAATTTTATTTGAAAATTTTTTTCTTGAATTTTTTTTTTCAATTTTTTTTTTCAATTTTTTTTAAATTTTTTTTTTCAATTTTTTTGGATTTTTTTTTTCAATTTTTTTTTGAAAATTTTTTTTTCGAAATTTTTTTTTTTCAATTTTTTTTTCAATTTTTTTTCAATTTTTTTTTTCAATTTTTTTTTCAATTTTTTTTTGAAATTTTTTTTTGAAATTTTTTTAAAATTTTTTTTTGAAATTTTTTTTTCAATTTTTTTTTGAAATTTTTTTTTTGAAAATTTTTTTCCGAAAATTTTTTTTTTCAATTTTTTTTTGAAATTTTTTTTTAAAATTTTTTTTCGAAAATTTTTTTTTGAAATTTTTTATTCAATTTTTTTTTGAAATTTTTTTTTTCGAAAATTTTTTTGGAAATTTTTTTTTTTGAAAATTTTTTTGGAAATTTTTTTTCAATTTTTTTTCGATATTTTTTTTTGATTTTTTTTTTCTATTTTTGTTTGATTTTTTTTCAATTTTTTTTTGAATTTTTTTTTGAAAATT
>OX101828.2:26742671-26760171 GCA_944452925.2 Chrysolina oricalcia | reverse complement strand
ATTTTTTTTCGAAAATTTTTTTTTGAAATTTTTTCAATTTTTTTTGAAAATTTTTTTTTTGAAAATTTTTTTGGAAATTTTGTTTTCAATTTTTTTTTGAAATTTTTTTTTTTTAATTTTTTTTTCAATTTTTTTTTCAATTTTTTTTTGAATTTTTTTTTTGAAAATTTTTTTGGAAATTTTTTTTTCAATTTTTTTTCGAAAATTTTTTTTTGAAATTTTTTTTTCAATTTTTTTTCGAAAATTTTTTTTTGAAATTTTTTCAATTTTTTTTTGAAAATTTTTTTTTTGAAAATTTTTTTTTCAATTTTTTTTGGAAATTTTTTTCTTGAAATTTTTTTTTCAATTTTTTTTTTCAATTTTTTTTTCAATTTTTGTTTTCAATTTTTTTGGATTTTTTTTTCAATTTTTTTTTGAAAATTTTTTTTTTGAAATTTTTTTTTTCAATTTTTTTTTTCAATTTTTTTTCAATTTTTTTTTGTTTTTTTTTTAAATTTTTTTTTAAATTTTTTTTGAAAATTTTTTTCTTGAAATTTTTTTTTTAATTTTTTTTTCAATTTTTTTTTCAATTTTTTTGGATTTTTTTTTTCAATTTTTTTTAAAATTTTTTTTTGAATTTTTTTTTGAAAATTTTTTTTGATTTTTTTTTCGAAAATTTTTTTTTGAAATTTTTTTTTTTGAAAATTTTTTTGGAAATTTTTTTTTCAATTTTATTTGAAAATTTTTTTCTTGAATTTTTTTTTTTCAATTTTTTTTTTCAATTTTTTTTAAATTTTTTTTTTCAATTTTTTTGGATTTTTTTTTTCAATTTTTTTTTGAAAATTTTTTTTTCGAAATTTTTTTTTTTCAATTTTTTTTTCAATTTTTTTTCAATTTTTTTTTTCAATTTTTTTTTTAATTTTTTTTTGAAATTTTTTTTTGAAATTTTTTTTAAATTTTTTTTTGAAATTTTTTTTTCAATTTTTTTTTGAAATTTTTTTTTTGAAAATTTTTTTCCGAAAATTTTTTTTTTCAATTTTTTTTTGAAATTTTTTTTTTAAATTTTTTTTCGAAAATTTTTTTTTGAAATTTTTTATTCAATTTTTTTTTGAAATTTTTTTTTTCGAAAATTTTTTTGGAAATTTTTTTTTTTGAAAATTTTTTTGGAAATTTTTTTTCAATTTTTTTTCGATATTTTTTTTTGATTTTTTTTTTCTATTTTTGTTTGATTTTTTTTCAATTTTTTTTTAAATTTTTTTTTGAAAATTTTTTTTGATTTTTTTTTCGAAAATCTTTTTTTGAAAATTTTTTTCTTGAAATTTTTTTTTCAATTTTTTTTTTCAATTTTTTTTCAATTTTTTTTTTAATTTTTTTTCGAATTTTTTTTTTTAAATTTTTTTTTCAATTTTTTTTTGAAATTTTTTTTTTGAAAATTTTTTTGGAAATTTTTTTTTTTGAAAATTTTTTTTTTAAATTTTTTTTTGAATTTTTTTTTGAATTTTTTTTTTTAAATTTTCTTTTGATTTTTTTTTCGAAAATTTTTTTGGAAATTTTTTTTTCAATTTTTTTTGAAAATTTTTTTTCAATTTTTTTTTGATTTTTTTTTTCAATTTTTTTTTGAATTTTTTTTTGAAAATTTTTTTTTTCAATTTTTTTTCGAAAATTTCTTTTTGAAATTTTTTTTTTCAATTTTTTTTTCAATTTTTTTTTTCAATTTTTTTTTCAATTTTTGTTTTCAATTTTTTTGGATTTTTTTTTTCAATTTTTTTTTGAAAATTTTTTTTTTGAAATTTTTTTTTTCAATTTTTTTTTTTCAATTTTTTTTTCAATTTTTTTTTGGTTTTTTTTAAAATTTTTTTTTCAATTTTTTTTGAAAATTTTTTTCTTGAAATTTTTTTTTCAATTTTTTTTTCAATTTTTTTGGATTTTTTTTTTCAATTTTTTTTAAAATTTTTTTTTGAATTTTTTTTTGAAAATTTTTTTTGATTTTTTTTTCGAAAATTTTTTTTTGAAATTTTTTTTTTTGAAAATTTTTTTGGAAATTTTTTTTTCAATTTTATTTGAAAATTTTTTTCTTGAATTTTTTTTTTCAATTTTTTTTTTCAATTTTTTTTAAATTTTTTTTTTCAATTTTTTTGGATTTTTTTTTTCAATTTTTTTTTGAAAATTTTTTTTTCGAAATTTTTTTTTTCAATTTTTTTTTCAATTTTTTTTCAATTTTTTTTTCAATTTTTTTTTCAATTTTTTTTTGAAATTTTTTTTTGAAATTTTTTTTAAATTTTTTTTTGAAATTTTTTTTTCAATTTTTTTTTGAAATTTTTTTTTTTGAAAATTTTTTTCCGAAAATTTTTTTTTTCAATTTTTTTTTGAAATTTTTTTTTTAAATTTTTTTTCGAAAATTTTTTTTTGAAATTTTTTATTCAATTTTTTTTTGAAATTTTTTTTTTCGAAAATTTTTTTGGAAATTTTTTTTTTTGAAAATTTTTTTGGAAATTTTTTTTCAATTTTTTTTCGAAATTTTTTTTTTGATTTTTTTTTTCTATTTTTGTTTGATTTTTTTTCAATTTTTTTTTGAATTTTTTTTTGAAAATTTTTTTTGATTTTTTTTTCGAAAATCTTTTTTTGAAAATTTTTTTCTTGAAATTTTTTTTTCAATTTTTTTTTTCAATTTTTTTTCAATTTTTTTTTAAATTTTTTTTCGAATTTTTTTTTTTTTAATTTTTTTTTCAATTTTTTTTTGAAATTTTTTTTTTTGAAAATTTTTTTGGAAATTTTTTTTTTTGAAAATTTTTTTTCAAAATTTTTTTTTCAATTTTTTTTTGAATTTTTTTTTTAAATTTTCTTTTGATTTTTTTTTCGAAAATTTTTTTGGAAATTTTTTTTTCAATTTTTTTTGAAAATTTTTTTCTTGAAATTTTTTTTCAATTTTTTTTTGATTTTTTTTTTCAATTTTTTTTTGAATTTTTTTTTGAAAATTTTTTTTTTCAATTTTTTTTCGAAAATTTCTTTTTGAAATTTTTTTTTCAATTTTTTTTTCAATTTTTTTTTCAATTTTTTTTTTAAATTTTTTTTTCAATTTTTTTTTTCAAATTTTTTGGATTTTTTCTTCAATTTTTTTTTTGAAAATTTTTTTGGAAATTTTTTTTTTCAATTTTTTTCGAAATTTTTTTTTTTGAATTTTTTTTTCAATTTTTGTTTGATTTTTTTTTCAATTTTTTTTGAATTTTTTTTTGAAAATTTTTTTTGATTTTTTTTTCGAAAATTTTTTTTTGAAATTTTTTTTTTTTGAAAATTTTTTTGGAAATTTTTTTTTCAATTTTTTAAAAAAATTTTTTTCTTGAAATTTTTTTTTCAATTTTTTTTTTCAATTTTTTTTTCAATTTTTTTTTTCAATTTTTTTGGATTTTTTTTTTCAATTTTTTTTTGAAAATTTTTTTTTTGAAATTTTTTTTTCAATTTTTTTTTTCAATTTTTTTTTCAATTTTTTTTTGGTTTTTTTTTAAATTTTTTTTTCAATTTTTTTTGAAAATTTTTTTTTGAAATTTTTTTTGGAAATTTTTTTTTCAATTTTTTTTCGAAAATTTTTTTTTGAAATTTTTTTTTCAATTTTTTTTCGAAAAATTTTTTTTGAAATTTTTTCAATTTTTTTTTGAAAATTTTTTTTTTGAAAATTTTTTTGGAAATTTTTTTTTCAATTTTTTTTTGAAATTTTTTTTTTTTAATTTTTTTTTTCAATTTTTTTTTCAATTTTTTTTTGAAATTTTTTTTTGAAAAGTTTTTTGGAAATTTTTTTTTCAATTTTTTTTCGAAAATTTTTTTTTGAAATTTTTTTTTCAATTTTTTTTCGAAAATTTTTTTTCGAAAATTTTTTTTTCAATTTTTTTTTTCAATTTTTTTCAATTTTTTTTGAAATTTTTTTTTGAAAATTTTTTTGGATTTTTTTTTTCAATTTTTTTTTGAAATTTTTTTTTTTTTTTAATTTTTTTTTTCATTTTTTTTTCAATTTTTTTTTTCAATTTTTTTTTTCAATTTTTTTTTCAATTTTTTTTTGAAATTTTTTTTTTGAAAATTTTTTTGGAAATTTTTTTTTCAATTTTTTTTTTCAATTTTTTTTTTTTCAATTTTTTTTTCAATTTTTTTTTTCATTTTTTTTTCAAATTTTTTTTCAATTTTTTTTTTCAATTTTTTTTTCAATTTTTTTTTTCATTTTTTTTTCAATTTTTTTGATTTTTTTTTCAATTTTTTTTTGAAAATTTTTTTTTGAAATTTTTATTCAATTTTTTTTTGAAATTTTTTTTTTCGAAAATTTTTTTGGAAATTTTTTTTTTGAAAATTTTTTTGGAAATTTTTTTTTCAATTTTTTTTTTGAATTTTTTTTTCAATTTTTGTTTGATTTTTTTTTCAATTTTTTTTTGAAAATTTTTTTTGATTTTTTTTTCGAAAATTTTTTTTTGAAATTTTTTTGTTTGAAAATTTTTTTGGAAATTTTTTTTTCAATTTTTTTTGGAAATTTTTTTCTTGAAATTTTTTTTTCAATTTTTTTTTAAATTTTTTTTTCAATTTTTTTTTTTCAATTTTTTTGGATTTTTTTTTTCAATTTTTTTTTGAAAATTTTTTTGGAATTTTTTTTTTCAATTTTTTTCGAAATTTTTTTTTTGAATTTTTTTTTCAATTTTTGTTTGATTTTTTTTTCAATTTTTTTTTGAATTTTTTTTTGAAAATTTTTTTTGATTTTTTTTTCGAACATTTTTTTTTGAAATTTTTTTTTTTGAAAATTTTTTGGAAATTTTTTTTTCAATTTTTTTTGAAAATTTTTTTCTTGAAATTTTTTTTTCAA
This sequence comes from Chrysolina oricalcia, assembly GCA_944452925.2. Classification (NCBI taxonomy): domain Eukaryota; kingdom Metazoa; phylum Arthropoda; class Insecta; order Coleoptera; family Chrysomelidae; genus Chrysolina; species Chrysolina oricalcia. The sequence goes on along the minus strand of OX101828.2, from coordinate 26,755,355 downwards.
TTTTTTTTTTCAATTTTTTTTTCAATTTTTTTTTCAATTTTTTTGGATTTTTTTTTTCAATTTTTTTTTGAAAATTTTTTTTTTGAAATTTTTTTTTTCAATTTTTTTTTTCAATTTTTTTTTCAATTTTTTTTTGGTTTTTTTTTTCAATTTTTTTTTCAATTTTTTTTTGAAAATTTTTTTCTTGAAATTTTTTTTTCAATTTTTTTTTTCAATTTTTTTTTCAATTTTTTTTTTCAATTTTTTTGGATTTTTATTTTCAATTTTTTTTTGAAAATTTTTTTGGAATTTTTTTTTTCAATTTTTTTTGAAAATTTTTTCTTGAAATTTTTTTTTCAATTTTTTTTTCAATTTTTTTTTCAATTTTTTTTTTAATTTTTTTTCGAAATTTTTTTTTTTTAATTTTTTTTTCAATTTTTTTTTGAAATTTTTTTTTTCGAAATTTTTTTTTTTGAAATTTTTTTTTTTTAATTTTTTTTTCAATTTTTTTTTGAAATTTTTTTTTTGAAAATTTTTTTGGATTTTTTTTGAAATTTTTTTTTTCATTTTTTTTTTCAATTTTTTTTCAATTTTTTTTTGAAATTTTTTTTTCAATTTTTTTTTGAATTTTTTTTTTGAAAATTTTTTTGGAAATTTTTTTTTCAATTTTTTTTCGAAAATTTTTTTTTGAAATTTTTTCAATTTTTTTTGAAAATTTTTTTTTTGAAAATTTTTTTGGAAATTTTGTTTTCAATTTTTTTTTGAAATTTTTTTTTTTTAATTTTTTTTTCAATTTTTTTTTCAATTTTTTTTTGAATTTTTTTTTTGAAAATTTTTTTGGAAATTTTTTTTTCAATTTTTTTTCGAAAATTTTTTTTTGAAATTTTTTTTTCAATTTTTTTTCGAAAATTTTTTTTTGAAATGTTTTCAATTTTTTTTTGAAAATTTTTTTTTTGAAAATTTTTTTTTCAATTTTTTTTGGAAATTTTTTTCTTGAAATTTTTTTTTCAATTTTTTTTTTCAATTTTTTTTTCAATTTTTGTTTTCAATTTTTTTGGATTTTTTTTTCAATTTTTTTTTGAAAATTTTTTTTTTGAAATTTTTTTTTTCAATTTTTTTTTTCAATTTTTTTTTCAATTTTTTTTTGGTTTTTTTTTTAAATTTTTTTTTCAATTTTTTTTGAAAATTTTTTTCTTGAAATTTTTTTTTAAATTTTTTTTTCAATTTTTTTTTCAATTTTTTTGGATTTTTTTTTTCAATTTTTTTTAAAATTTTTTTTTGAATTTTTTTTTGAAAATTTTTTTTGATTTTTTTTTCGAAAATTTTTTTTTGAAATTTTTTTTTTTGAAAATTTTTTTGGAAATTTTTTTTTCAATTTTATTTGAAAATTTTTTTTTTGAAATTTTTTTTTTCAATTTTTTTTTTCAATTTTTTTTTCAATTTTTTTTTGGTTTTTTTTTTAAATTTTTTTTTCAATTTTTTTTGAAAATTTTTTTCTTGAAATTTTTTTTTAAATTTTTTTTTCAATTTTTTTTTCAATTTTTTTGGATTTTTTTTTTCAATTTTTTTTAAAATTTTTTTTTGAATTTTTTTTTGAAAATTTTTTTTGATTTTTTTTTCGAAAATTTTTTTTTGAAATTTTTTTTTTCGAAAATTTTTTTGGAAATTTTTTTTTCAATTTTTTTTGAAAATTTTTTTCTTGAAATTTTTTTTCAATTTTTTTTTGATTTTTTTTTTCAATTTTTTTTTGAATTTTTTTTTGAAAATTTTTTTTTTCAATTTTTTTTCGAAAATTTCTTTTTGAAATTTTTTTTTCAATTTTTTTTTCAATTTTTTTTTCAATTTTTTTTTCAATTTTTTTTTGAAATTTTTTTTTTGAAAATTTTTTTGGATTTTTTTTGAAATTTTTTTTTTGAAAATTTTTTTGGAAATTTTTTTTTCAATTTTTTTTCGAAAATTTTTTTTTGAAATTTTTTCAATTTTTTTTTGAAAATTTTTTTTTTGAAAATTTTTTTGGTAATTTTTTTTTTCAATTTTTTTTTTTTCAATTTTTTTTTCAATTTTTTTTTTCATTTTTTTTTCAAATTTTTTTTCAATTTTTTTTTTCAATTTTTTTTTCAATTTTTTTTTTCATTTTTTTTTCAATTTTTTTGATTTTTTTTTCAATTTTTTTTTGAAAATTTTTTTTTGAAATTTTTATTCAATTTTTTTTTGAAATTTTTTTTTTCGAAAATTTTTTTGGAAATTTTTTTTTTGAAAATTTTTTTGGAAATTTTTTTTTCAATTTTTTTTTTGAATTTTTTTTTCAATTTTTGTTTGATTTTTTTTTCAATTTTTTTTTGAAAATTTTTTTTGATTTTTTTTTCGAAAATTTTTTTTTGAAATTTTTTTGTTTGAAAATTTTTTTGGAAATTTTTTTTTCAATTTTTTTTGGAAATTTTTTTCTTGAAATTTTTTTTTCAATTTTTTTTTTAAATTTTTTTTTCAATTTTTTTTTTTCAATTTTTTTGGATTTTTTTTTTCAATTTTTTTTTGAAAATTTTTTTGGAATTTTTTTTTTCAATTTTTTTCGAAATTTTTTTTTTGAATTTTTTTTTCAATTTTTGTTTGATTTTTTTTTCAATTTTTTTTTGAATTTTTTTTTGAAAATTTTTTTTGATTTTTTTTTCGAAAATTTTTTTTTGAAATTTTTTTTTTTGAAAATTTTTTGGAAATTTTTTTTTCAATTTTTTTTGAAAATTTTTTTCTTGAAATTTTTTTTTCAATTTTTTTTTTCAATTTTTTTTTCAATTTTTTTTTCAATTTTTTTGGATTTTTTTTTTCAATTTTTTTTTGAAAATTTTTTTTTTGAAATTTTTTTTTTCAATTTTTTTTTTCAATTTTTTTTTCAATTTTTTTTTGGTTTTTTTTTTCAATTTTTTTTTCAATTTTTTTTTGAAAATTTTTTTCTTGAAATTTTTTTTTCAATTTTTTTTTTCAATTTTTTTTTCAATTTTTTTTTTCAATTTTTTTGGATTTTTTTTTTCAATTTTTTTTTGAAAATTTTTTTGGAATTTTTTTTTTCAATTTTTTTTGAAAATTTTTTCTTGAAATTTTTTTTTCAATTTTTTTTTCAATTTTTTTTTCAATTTTTTTTTTAATTTTTTTTCGAAATTTTTTTTTTTTAATTTTTTTTTCAATTTTTTTTTGAAATTTTTTTTTTCGAAATTTTTTTTTTTGAAATTTTTTTTTTTAAATTTTTTTTTCAATTTTTTTTTGAAATTTTTTTTTTGAAAATTTTTTTGGATTTTTTTTGAAATTTTTTTTTCATTTTTTTTTTCAATTTTTTTTCAATTTTTTTTTGAAATTTTTTTTTCAATTTTTTTTTGAATTTTTTTTTTGAAAATTTTTTTGGAAATTTTTTTTTCAATTTTTTTTCGAAAATTTTTTTTTGAAATTTTTTCAATTTTTTTTGAAAATTTTTTTTTTGAAAATTTTTTTGGAAATTTTGTTTTCAATTTTTTTTTGAAATTTTTTTTTTTTTATTTTTTTTTCAATTTTTTTTTCAATTTTTTTTTGAATTTTTTTTTTGAAAATTTTTTTGGAAATTTTTTTTTCAATTTTTTTTCGAAAATTTTTTTTTGAAATTTTTTTTTCAATTTTTTTTCGAAAATTTTTTTTTGAAATTTTTTCAATTTTTTTTTGAAAATTTTTTTTTTGAAAATTTTTTTTTCAATTTTTTTTGGAAATTTTTTTCTTGAAATTTTTTTTTCAATTTTTTTTTTCAATTTTTTTTTCAATTTTTGTTTTCAATTTTTTTGGATTTTTTTTTCAATTTTTTTTTGAAAATTTTTTTTTTGAAATTTTTTTTTTCAATTTTTTTTTTCAATTTTTTTTTCAATTTTTTTTTGTTTTTTTTTTTAAATTTTTTTTTCAATTTTTTTTGAAAATTTTTTTCTTGAAATTTTTTTTTTAATTTTTTTTTCAATTTTTTTTTCAATTTTTTTGGATTTTTTTTTTCAATTTTTTTTAAAATTTTTTTTTGAATTTTTTTTTGAAAATTTTTTTTGATTTTTTTTTCGAAAATTTTTTTTTGAAATTTTTTTTTTTGAAAATTTTTTTGGAAATTTTTTTTTCAATTTTATTTGAAAATTTTTTTCTTGAATTTTTTTTTTTCAATTTTTTTTTTCAATTTTTTTTAAATTTTTTTTTTCAATTTTTTTGGATTTTTTTTTTCAATTTTTTTTTGAAAATTTTTTTTTCGAAATTTTTTTTTTTCAATTTTTTTTTCAATTTTTTTTCAATTTTTTTTTTCAATTTTTTTTTCAATTTTTTTTTGAAATTTTTTTTTGAAATTTTTTTTAAATTTTTTTTTGAAATTTTTTTTTCAATTTTTTTTTGAAATTTTTTTTTTGAAAATTTTTTTCCGAAAATTTTTTTTTTCAATTTTTTTTTGAAATTTTTTTTTTAAATTTTTTTTCGAAAATTTTTTTTTGAAATTTTTTATTCAATTTTTTTTTGAAATTTTTTTTTTCGAAAATTTTTTTGGAAATTTTTTTTTTGAAAATTTTTTTGGAAATTTTTTTTCAATTTTTTTTCGATATTTTTTTTTGATTTTTTTTTTCTATTTTTGTTTGATTTTTTTTCAATTTTTTTTTGAATTTTTTTTTGAAAATTTTTTTTGATTTTTTTTTCGAAAATCTTTTTTTGAAAATTTTTTTCTTGAAATTTTTTTTTCAATTTTTTTTTTCAATTTTTTTTCAATTTTTTTTTTAATTTTTTTTCGAATTTTTTTTTTTTAAATTTTTTTTTCAATTTTTTTTTGAAATTTTTTTTTTGAAAATTTTTTTGGAAATTTTTTTTTTTGAAAATTTTTTTTTTAAATTTTTTTTTGAATTTTTTTTTGAATTTTTTTTTTTAAATTTTCTTTTGATTTTTTTTTCGAAAATTTTTTTGGAAATTTTTTTTTCAATTTTTTTTGAAAATTTTTTTCTTGAAATTTTTTTTCAATTTTTTTTTGATTTTTTTTTTCAATTTTTTTTTGAATTTTTTTTTGAAAATTTTTTTTTTCAATTTTTTTTCGAAAATTTCTTTTTGAAATTTTTTTTTTCAATTTTTTTTTCAATTTTTTTTTTCAATTTTTTTTTCAATTTTTGTTTTCAATTTTTTTGGATTTTTTTTTTCAATTTTTTTTTGAAAATTTTTTTTTTGAAATTTTTTTTTTCAATTTTTTTTTTTCAATTTTTTTTTCAATTTTTTTTTGGTTTTTTTTAAAATTTTTTTTTCAATTTTTTTTGAAAATTTTTTTCTTGAAATTTTTTTTTCAATTTTTTTTTCAATTTTTTTTTCAATTTTTTTGGATTTTTTTTTCAATTTTTTTTAAAATTTTTTTTTGAATTTTTTTTTGAAAATTTTTTTTGATTTTTTTTTCGAAAATTTTTTTTTGAAATTTTTTTTTTTGAAAATTTTTTTGGAAATTTTTTTTTCAATTTTATTTGAAAATTTTTTTCTTGAATTTTTTTTTTCAATTTTTTTTTTCAATTTTTTTTAAATTTTTTTTTTCAATTTTTTTGGATTTTTTTTTTCAATTTTTTTTTGAAAATTTTTTTTTCGAAATTTTTTTTTTCAATTTTTTTTTCAATTTTTTTTCAATTTTTTTTTTCAATTTTTTTTTTCAATTTTTTTTTGAAATTTTTTTTTGAAATTTTTTTTAAATTTTTTTTTGAAATTTTTTTTTCAATTTTTTTTTGAAATTTTTTTTTTTGAAAATTTTTTTCCGAAAATTTTTTTTTTCAATTTTTTTTTGAAATTTTTTTTTTAAATTTTTTTTCGAAAATTTTTTTTTGAAATTTTTTATTCAATTTTTTTTTGAAATTTTTTTTTTCGAAAATTTTTTTGGAAATTTTTTTTTTTGAAAATTTTTTTGGAAATTTTTTTTCAATTTTTTTTCGAAATTTTTTTTTTGATTTTTTTTTTCTATTTTTGTTTGATTTTTTTTCAATTTTTTTTTGAATTTTTTTTTGAAAATTTTTTTTGATTTTTTTTTCGAAAATCTTTTTTTGAAAATTTTTTTCTTGAAATTTTTTTTTCAATTTTTTTTTTCAATTTTTTTTCAATTTTTTTTTAAATTTTTTTTCGAATTTTTTTTTTTTTAATTTTTTTTTCAATTTTTTTTTGAAATTTTTTTTTTTGAAAATTTTTTTGGAAATTTTTTTTTTTGAAAATTTTTTTTCAAAATTTTTTTTTCAATTTTTTTTTGAATTTTTTTTTTTAAATTTTCTTTTGATTTTTTTTTCGAAAATTTTTTTGGAAATTTTTTTTTCAATTTTTTTCTTGAAATTTTTTTTCAATTTTTTTTTGATTTTTTTTTTCAATTTTTTTTTGAATTTTTTTTTGAAAATTTTTTTTTTCAATTTTTTTTCGAAAATTTCTTTTTGAAATTTTTTTTTCAATTTTTTTTTCAATTTTTTTTTCAATTTTTTTTTTAAATTTTTTTTTCAATTTTTTTTTTCAATTTTTTTGGATTTTTTCTTCAATTTTTTTTTTGAAAATTTTTTTGGAAATTTTTTTTTTCAATTTTTTTCGAAATTTTTTTTTTGAATTTTTTTTTCAATTTTTGTTTGATTTTTTTTTCAATTTTTTTTTGAATTTTTTTTTGAAAATTTTTTTTGATTTTTTTTTCGAACATTTTTTTTTGAAATTTTTTTTTTTGAAAATTTTTTGGAAATTTTTTTTTCAATTTTTTTTGAAAATTTTTTTCTTGAAATTTTTTTTTCAATTTTTTTTTTCAATTTTTTTTTCAATTTTTTTTTCAATTTTTTTGGATTTTTTTTTTCAATTTTTTTTTGAAAATTTTTTTTTTGAAATTTTTTTTTTCAATTTTTTTTTTCAATTTTTTTTTCAATTTTTTTTTGGTTTTTTTTTTCAATTTTTTTTTCAATTTTTTTTTGAAAATTTTTTTCTTGAAATTTTTTTTTCAATTTTTTTTTTCAATTTTTTTTTCAATTTTTTTTTTCAATTTTTTTGGATTTTTATTTTCAATTTTTTTTTGAAAATTTTTTTGGAATTTTTTTTTTCAATTTTTTTTGAAAATTTTTTCTTGAAATTTTTTTTTCAATTTTTTTTTCAATTTTTTTTTCAATTTTTTTTTTAATTTTTTTTCGAAATTTTTTTTTTTTAATTTTTTTTTCAATTTTTTTTTGAAATTTTTTTTTTCGAAATTTTTTTTTTTGAAATTTTTTTTTTTTAATTTTTTTTTCAATTTTTTTTTGAAATTTTTTTTTTGAAAATTTTTTTGGATTTTTTTTGAAATTTTTTTTTTCATTTTTTTTTTCAATTTTTTTTCAATTTTTTTTTGAAATTTTTTTTTCAATTTTTTTTTGAATTTTTTTTTTGAAAATTTTTTTGGAAATTTTTTTTTCAATTTTTTTTCGAAAATTTTTTTTTGAAATTTTTTCAATTTTTTTTGAAAATTTTTTTTTTGAAAATTTTTTTGGAAATTTTGTTTTCAATTTTTTTTTGAAATTTTTTTTTTTTAATTTTTTTTTCAATTTTTTTTTCAATTTTTTTTTGAATTTTTTTTTTGAAAATTTTTTTGGAAATTTTTTTTTCAATTTTTTTTCGAAAATTTTTTTTTGAAATTTTTTTTTCAATTTTTTTTCGAAAATTTTTTTTTGAAATGTTTTCAATTTTTTTTTGAAAATTTTTTTTTTGAAAATTTTTTTTTCAATTTTTTTTGGAAATTTTTTTCTTGAAATTTTTTTTTCAATTTTTTTTTTCAATTTTTTTTTCAATTTTTGTTTTCAATTTTTTTGGATTTTTTTTTCAATTTTTTTTTGAAAATTTTTTTTTTGAAATTTTTTTTTTCAATTTTTTTTTTCAATTTTTTTTTCAATTTTTTTTTGGTTTTTTTTTTAAATTTTTTTTTCAATTTTTTTTGAAAATTTTTTTCTTGAAATTTTTTTTTAAATTTTTTTTTCAATTTTTTTTTCAATTTTTTTGGATTTTTTTTTTCAATTTTTTTTAAAATTTTTTTTTGAATTTTTTTTTGAAAATTTTTTTTGATTTTTTTTTCGAAAATTTTTTTTTGAAATTTTTTTTTTTGAAAATTTTTTTGGAAATTTTTTTTTCAATTTTATTTGAAAATTTTTTTTTTGAAATTTTTTTTTTCAATTTTTTTTTTCAATTTTTTTTTCAATTTTTTTTTGGTTTTTTTTTTAAATTTTTTTTTCAATTTTTTTTGAAAATTTTTTTCTTGAAATTTTTTTTTAAATTTTTTTTTCAATTTTTTTTTCAATTTTTTTGGATTTTTTTTTTCAATTTTTTTTAAAATTTTTTTTTGAATTTTTTTTTGAAAATTTTTTTTGATTTTTTTTTCGAAAATTTTTTTTTGAAATTTTTTTTTTCGAAAATTTTTTTGGAAATTTTTTTTTCAATTTTTTTTGAAAATTTTTTTCTTGAAATTTTTTTTCAATTTTTTTTTGATTTTTTTTTTCAATTTTTTTTTGAATTTTTTTTTGAAAATTTTTTTTTTCAATTTTTTTTCGAAAATTTCTTTTTGAAATTTTTTTTTCAATTTTTTTTTCAATTTTTTTTTCAATTTTTTTTTCAATTTTTTTTTGAAATTTTTTTTTTGAAAATTTTTTTGGATTTTTTTTGAAATTTTTTTTTTGAAAATTTTTTTGGAAATTTTTTTTTCAATTTTTTTTCGAAAATTTTTTTTTGAAATTTTTTCAATTTTTTTTTGAAAATTTTTTTTTTGAAAATTTTTTTGGTAATTTTTTTTTTCAATTTTTTTTTTTTCAATTTTTTTTTCAATTTTTTTTTTCATTTTTTTTTCAAATTTTTTTTCAATTTTTTTTTTCAATTTTTTTTTCAATTTTTTTTTTCATTTTTTTTTCAATTTTTTTGATTTTTTTTTCAATTTTTTTTTGAAAATTTTTTTTTGAAATTTTTATTCAATTTTTTTTTGAAATTTTTTTTTTCGAAAATTTTTTTGGAAATTTTTTTTTTGAAAATTTTTTTGGAAATTTTTTTTTCAATTTTTTTTTTGAATTTTTTTTTCAATTTTTGTTTGATTTTTTTTTCAATTTTTTTTTGAAAATTTTTTTTGATTTTTTTTTCGAAAATTTTTTTTTGAAATTTTTTTGTTTGAAAATTTTTTTGGAAATTTTTTTTTCAATTTTTTTTGGAAATTTTTTTCTTGAAATTTTTTTTTCAATTTTTTTTTTAAATTTTTTTTTCAATTTTTTTTTTTCAATTTTTTTGGATTTTTTTTTTCAATTTTTTTTTGAAAATTTTTTTGGAATTTTTTTTTTCAATTTTTTTCGAAATTTTTTTTTTGAATTTTTTTTTCAATTTTTGTTTGATTTTTTTTTCAATTTTTTTTTGAATTTTTTTTTGAAAATTTTTTTTGATTTTTTTTTCGAAAATTTTTTTTTGAAATTTTTTTTTTTGAAAATTTTTTGGAAATTTTTTTTTCAATTTTTTTTGAAAATTTTTTTCTTGAAATTTTTTTTTCAATTTTTTTTTTCAATTTTTTTTTCAATTTTTTTTTCAATTTTTTTGGATTTTTTTTTTCAATTTTTTTTTGAAAATTTTTTTTTTGAAATTTTTTTTTTCAATTTTTTTTTTCAATTTTTTTTTCAATTTTTTTTTGGTTTTTTTTTTCAATTTTTTTTTCAATTTTTTTTTGAAAATTTTTTTCTTGAAATTTTTTTTTCAATTTTTTTTTTCAATTTTTTTTTCAATTTTTTTTTTCAATTTTTTTGGATTTTTTTTTTCAATTTTTTTTTGAAAATTTTTTTGGAATTTTTTTTTTCAATTTTTTTTGAAAATTTTTTCTTGAAATTTTTTTTTCAATTTTTTTTTCAATTTTTTTTTCAATTTTTTTTTTAATTTTTTTTCGAAATTTTTTTTTTTTAATTTTTTTTTCAATTTTTTTTTGAAATTTTTTTTTTCGAAATTTTTTTTTTTGAAATTTTTTTTTTTAAATTTTTTTTTCAATTTTTTTTTGAAATTTTTTTTTTGAAAATTTTTTTGGATTTTTTTTGAAATTTTTTTTTCATTTTTTTTTTCAATTTTTTTTCAATTTTTTTTTGAAATTTTTTTTTCAATTTTTTTTTGAATTTTTTTTTTGAAAATTTTTTTGGAAATTTTTTTTTCAATTTTTTTTCGAAAATTTTTTTTTGAAATTTTTTCAATTTTTTTTGAAAATTTTTTTTTTGAAAATTTTTTTGGAAATTTTGTTTTCAATTTTTTTTTGAAATTTTTTTTTTTTTATTTTTTTTTCAATTTTTTTTTCAATTTTTTTTTGAATTTTTTTTTTGAAAATTTTTTTGGAAATTTTTTTTTCAATTTTTTTTCGAAAATTTTTTTTTGAAATTTTTTTTTCAATTTTTTTTCGAAAATTTTTTTTTGAAATTTTTTCAATTTTTTTTTGAAAATTTTTTTTTTGAAAATTTTTTTTTCAATTTTTTTTGGAAATTTTTTTCTTGAAATTTTTTTTTCAATTTTTTTTTTCAATTTTTTTTTCAATTTTTGTTTTCAATTTTTTTGGATTTTTTTTTCAATTTTTTTTTGAAAATTTTTTTTTTGAAATTTTTTTTTTCAATTTTTTTTTTCAATTTTTTTTTCAATTTTTTTTTGTTTTTTTTTTTAAATTTTTTTTTCAATTTTTTTTGAAAATTTTTTTCTTGAAATTTTTTTTTTAATTTTTTTTTCAATTTTTTTTTCAATTTTTTTGGATTTTTTTTTTCAATTTTTTTTAAAATTTTTTTTTGAATTTTTTTTTGAAAATTTTTTTTGATTTTTTTTTCGAAAATTTTTTTTTGAAATTTTTTTTTTTGAAAATTTTTTTGGAAATTTTTTTTTCAATTTTATTTGAAAATTTTTTTCTTGAATTTTTTTTTTTCAATTTTTTTTTTCAATTTTTTTTAAATTTTTTTTTTCAATTTTTTTGGATTTTTTTTTTCAATTTTTTTTTGAAAATTTTTTTTTCGAAATTTTTTTTTTTCAATTTTTTTTTCAATTTTTTTTCAATTTTTTTTTTCAATTTTTTTTTCAATTTTTTTTTGAAATTTTTTTTTGAAATTTTTTTTAAATTTTTTTTTGAAATTTTTTTTTCAATTTTTTTTTGAAATTTTTTTTTTGAAAATTTTTTTCCGAAAATTTTTTTTTTCAATTTTTTTTTGAAATTTTTTTTTTAAATTTTTTTTCGAAAATTTTTTTTTGAAATTTTTTATTCAATTTTTTTTTGAAATTTTTTTTTTCGAAAATTTTTTTGGAAATTTTTTTTTTTGAAAATTTTTTTGGAAATTTTTTTTCAATTTTTTTTCGATATTTTTTTTTGATTTTTTTTTTCTATTTTTGTTTGATTTTTTTTCAATTTTTTTTTGAATTTTTTTTTGAAAATTTTTTTTGATTTTTTTTTCGAAAATCTTTTTTTGAAAATTTTTTTCTTGAAATTTTTTTTTCAATTTTTTTTTTCAATTTTTTTTCAATTTTTTTTTTAATTTTTTTTCGAATTTTTTTTTTTTAAATTTTTTTTTCAATTTTTTTTTGAAATTTTTTTTTTGAAAATTTTTTTGGAAATTTTTTTTTTTGAAAATTTTTTTTTTTAAATTTTTTTTTGAATTTTTTTTTGAATTTTTTTTTTTAAATTTTCTTTTGATTTTTTTTTCGAAAATTTTTTTGGAAATTTTTTTTTCAATTTTTTTTGAAAATTTTTTTCTTGAAATTTTTTTTCAATTTTTTTTTGATTTTTTTTTTCAATTTTTTTTTGAATTTTTTTTTGAAAATTTTTTTTTTCAATTTTTTTTCGAAAATTTCTTTTTGAAATTTTTTTTTTCAATTTTTTTTTCAATTTTTTTTTTCAATTTTTTTTTCAATTTTTGTTTTCAATTTTTTTGGATTTTTTTTTTCAATTTTTTTTTGAAAATTTTTTTTTTGAAATTTTTTTTTTCAATTTTTTTTTTTCAATTTTTTTTTCAATTTTTTTTTGGTTTTTTTTAAAATTTTTTTTTCAATTTTTTTTGAAAATTTTTTTCTTGAAATTTTTTTTTCAATTTTTTTTTCAATTTTTTTTTCAATTTTTTTGGATTTTTTTTTCAATTTTTTTTAAAATTTTTTTTTGAATTTTTTTTTGAAAATTTTTTTTGATTTTTTTTTCGAAAATTTTTTTTTGAAATTTTTTTTTTTGAAAATTTTTTTGGAAATTTTTTTTTCAATTTTATTTGAAAATTTTTTTCTTGAATTTTTTTTTTCAATTTTTTTTTTCAATTTTTTTTAAATTTTTTTTTTCAATTTTTTTGGATTTTTTTTTTCAATTTTTTTTTGAAAATTTTTTTTTCGAAATTTTTTTTTTCAATTTTTTTTTCAATTTTTTTTCAATTTTTTTTTTCAATTTTTTTTTTCAATTTTTTTTTGAAATTTTTTTTTGAAATTTTTTTTAAATTTTTTTTTGAAATTTTTTTTTCAATTTTTTTTTGAAATTTTTTTTTTGAAAATTTTTTTCCGAAAATTTTTTTTTTCAATTTTTTTTTGAAATTTTTTTTTTAAATTTTTTTTCGAAAATTTTTTTTTGAAATTTTTTATTCAATTTTTTTTTGAAATTTTTTTTTTCGAAAATTTTTTTGGAAATTTTTTTTTTTGAAAATTTTTTTGGAAATTTTTTTTCAATTTTTTTTCGAAATTTTTTTTTTGATTTTTTTTTTCTATTTTTGTTTG
>OX101828.2:26732671-26735171 GCA_944452925.2 Chrysolina oricalcia | reverse complement strand
ATTTTTTTTTCAATTTTTTTTTTGAATTTTTTTTCAAAAATTTTTTTTTGATTTTTTTTTCGAAAATTTTTTTGGAAATTTTTTTTTCAATTTTTTTTGAAAATTTTTTTTCTTGAAATTTTTTTTTCAATTTTTTTTTTCAATTTTTTTTTCAATTTTTTTTTTCAATTTTTTTGGATTTTTTTTTTCAATTTTTTTTTGAAAATTTTTTTTTTGAAATTTTTTTTTTCAATTTTTTTTTTCAATTTTTTTTTCAATTTTTTTTTTTGGTTTTTTTTTCAATTTTTCTTTGAATTTTTTTTTTCAATTTTTATTCGAAAATTTTTTTTTGAAATTTTTTTTTCAATTTTTTTTTCAATTTTTTTTTCAATTTTTTTTGAAATTTTTTTTTTGAAAATTTTTTTGGATTTTTTTTTCAATTTTTTTTTGAAAATTTTTTTTTTGAAATTTTTTTCAATTTTTTTTTGAATTTTTTTTTTGAAAATTTTTTTGGAAATTTTTTTTTCAATTTTTTTTCGAAATTTTTTTTTTTGAAAATTTTTTTTTAAAATTTTTTTTTCAATTTTTTTTTTGAATTTTTTTTCAAAAATTTTTTTTTGATTTTTTTTTCGAAAATTTTTTTGGAAATTTTTTTTTCAATTTTTTTTGAAAATTTTTTTTCTTGAAATTTTTTTTTCAATTTTTTTTTTCAATTTTTTTTTCAATTTTTGTTTTCAATTTTTTTGGATTTTTTTTTCAATTTTTTTTTGAAAATTTTTTTTTTGAAATTTTTTTTTTCAATTTTTTTTTTCAATTTTTTTTTCAATTTTTTTTTTGGTTTTTTTTTTAAATTTTTTTTTCAATTTTTTTTGAAAATTTTTTTCTTGAAATTTTTTTTTTCAATTTTTTTTCAATTTTTTTTTGAAATTTTTTTTTCAATTTTTTTTTGAATTTTTTTTTTGAAAATTTTTTTGGAAATTTTTTTTTCAATTTTTTTTCGAAAATTTTTTTTTGAAATTTTTTCAATTTTTTTTGAAAATTTTTTTTTTGAAAATTTTTTTGGAAATTTTGTTTTCAATTTTTTTTTGAAATTTTTTTTTTTTAATTTTTTTTTCAATTTTTTTTTCAATTTTTTTTTGAATTTTTTTTTTGAAAATTTTTTTGGAAATTTTTTTTTCAATTTTTTTTCGAAAATTTTTTTTTGAAATTTTTTTTTCAATTTTTTTTCGAAAATTTTTTTTTGAAATTTTTTCAATTTTTTTTTGAAAATTTTTTTTTTGAAAATTTTTTTTTCAATTTTTTTTGGAAATTTTTTTCTTGAAATTTTTTTTTCAATTTTTTTTTTCAATTTTTTTTTCAATTTTTGTTTTCAATTTTTTTGGATTTTTTTTTCAATTTTTTTTTGAAAATTTTTTTTTTGAAATTTTTTTTTTCAATTTTTTTTTTCAATTTTTTTTTCAATTTTTTTTTGGTTTTTTTTTTAAATTTTTTTTTCAATTTTTTTTGAAAATTTTTTTCTTGAAATTTTTTTTTTAATTTTTTTTTCAATTTTTTTTTCAATTTTTTTGGATTTTTTTTTTCAATTTTTTTTAAAATTTTTTTTTGAATTTTTTTTTGAAAATTTTTTTTGATTTTTTTTTCGAAAATTTTTTTTTGAAATTTTTTTTTTTGAAAATTTTTTTGGAAATTTTTTTTTCAATTTTATTTGAAAATTTTTTTCTTGAATTTTTTTTTTCAATTTTTTTTTTCAATTTTTTTTAAATTTTTTTTTTCAATTTTTTTGGATTTTTTTTTTCAATTTTTTTTTGGAAATTTTTTTTTCAATTTTTTTTTTCAATTTTTTTTTTCAATTTTTTTTTCAATTTTTTTTTTCATTTTTTTTTCAATTTTTTTTTCAATTTTTTTTTGAAATTTTTTTTTCAATTTTTTTTTCAATTTTTTTTTCAATTTTTTTGATTTTTTTTTCAATTTTTTTTTGAAAATTTTTTTTTTGAAATTTTTTTTTTCAATTTTTTTTTTCAATTTTTTTTTCAATTTTTTTTTTCATTTTTTTCAATTTTTTTTTGAATTTTTTTTTCAATTTTTTTTCGAAAATTTTTTTTTTCAATTTTTTTTTCAATTTTTTTTTAAATTTTTTTTCGAAATTTTTTTTTTTAAATTTTTTTTTCAATTTTTTTTTGAAATTTTTTTTTTCGAAATTTTTTTTTTTGAAAATTTTTTTTTAAAATTTTTTTTTCAATTTTTTTTTTGAATTTTTTTTCAAAAATTTTTTTTTGATTTTTTTTTCGAAAATTTTTTTGGAAATTTTTTTTTCAATTTTTTTTGAAAATTTTTTTTCTTGAAATTTTTTTTTCAATTTTTTTTTTCAATTTTTTTTTCAATTTTTTTTTTCAATTTTTTTGGATTTTTTTTTTCAATTTTTTTTTGAAAATTTTTTTTTTGAAATTTTTTTTTTCAATTTTTTTTTTCAATTTTTTTTTCAATTTTTTTTTTTGGTTTTTTTTTTCAATTTTTCTTTGAA
>OX101828.2:26707671-26727671 GCA_944452925.2 Chrysolina oricalcia | reverse complement strand
TTTTTTTGGAATTTTTTTTTTCAATTTTTTTTGAAAATTTTTTCTTGAAATTTTTTTTTCAATTTTTTTTTCAATTTTTTTTTCAATTTTTTTTTAAATTTTTTTTCGAAATTTTTTTTTTTTAATTTTTTTTTCAATTTTTTTTTGAAATTTTTTTTTTCGAAATTTTTTTTTTGAAATTTTTTTTTTTTAATTTTTTTTTCAATTTTTTTTTGAAATTTTTTTTTTGAAAATTTTTTTGGATTTTTTTTGAAATTTTTTTTTTCATTTTTTTTTTCAATTTTTTTTCAATTTTTTTTTGAAATTTTTTTTTCAATTTTTTTTTGAATTTTTTTTTTGAAAATTTTTTTGGAAATTTTTTTTTCAATTTTTTTTCGAAAATTTTTTTTTGAAATTTTTTCAATTTTTTTTGAAAATTTTTTTTTTGAAAATTTTTTTGGAAATTTTGTTTTCAATTTTTTTTTGAAATTTTTTTTTTTTAATTTTTTTTTCAATTTTTTTTTCAATTTTTTTTTGAATTTTTTTTTTGAAAATTTTTTTGGAAATTTTTTTTTCAATTTTTTTTCGAAAATTTTTTTTTGAAATTTTTTTTTCAATTTTTTTTCGAAAATTTTTTTTTGAAATTTTTTCAATTTTTTTTTGAAAATTTTTTTTTTGAAAATTTTTTTTTCAATTTTTTTTGGAAATTTTTTTCTTGAAATTTTTTTTTCAATTTTTTTTTTCAATTTTTTTTTCAATTTTTGTTTTCAATTTTTTTGGATTTTTTTTTCAATTTTTTTTTGAAAATTTTTTTTTTGAAATTTTTTTTTTCAATTTTTTTTTTCAATTTTTTTTTCAATTTTTTTTTGGTTTTTTTTTTAAATTTTTTTTTCAATTTTTTTTGAAAATTTTTTTCTTGAAATTTTTTTTTAAATTTTTTTTTCAATTTTTTTTTCAATTTTTTTGGATTTTTTTTTTCAATTTTTTTTAAAATTTTTTTTTGAATTTTTTTTTGAAAATTTTTTTTGATTTTTTTTTCGAAAATTTTTTTTTGAAATTTTTTTTTTTGAAAATTTTTTTGGAAATTTTTTTTTCAATTTTATTTGAAAATTTTTTTCTTGAATTTTTTTTTTCAATTTTTTTTTTCAATTTTTTTTAAATTTTTTTTTTCAATTTTTTTGGATTTTTTTTTTCAATTTTTTTTTGAAAATTTTTTTTTCGAAATTTTTTTTTTTCAATTTTTTTTTCAATTTTTTTTCAATTTTTTTTTTCAATTTTTTTTTCAATTTTTTTTTGAAATTTTTTTTTGAAATTTTTTTTAAATTTTTTTTTGAAATTTTTTTTTCAATTTTTTTTTGAAATTTTTTTTTTGAAAATTTTTTTCCGAAAATTTTTTTTTCAATTTTTTTTTGAAATTTTTTTTTTAAATTTTTTTTCGAAAATTTTTTTTTGAAATTTTTTATTCAATTTTTTTTTGAAATTTTTTTTTTCGAAAATTTTTTTGGAATTTTTTTTTTTTGAAAATTTTTTTGGAAATTTTTTTTCAATTTTTTTTCGATATTTTTTTTTGATTTTTTTTTTCTATTTTTGTTTGATTTTTTTTCAATTTTTTTTTGAATTTTTTTTTGAAAATTTTTTTTGATTTTTTTTTCGAAAATCTTTTTTTGAAAATTTTTTTCTTGAAATTTTTTTTTCAATTTTTTTTTTCAATTTTTTTTCAATTTTTTTTTTAATTTTTTTTCGAATTTTTTTTTTTTAAATTTTTTTTTCAATTTTTTTTTGAAATTTTTTTTTTGAAAATTTTTTTGGAAATTTTTTTTTTTGAAAATTTTTTTTTTAAATTTTTTTTTGAATTTTTTTTTGAATTTTTTTTTTTAAATTTTCTTTTGATTTTTTTTTCGAAAATTTTTTTGGAAATTTTTTTTTCAATTTTTTTTGAAAATTTTTTTCTTGAAATTTTTTTTCAATTTTTTTTTGATTTTTTTTTCAATTTTTTTTTGAATTTTTTTTTGAAAATTTTTTTTTTCAATTTTTTTTCGAAAATTTCTTTTTGAAATTTTTTTTTTCAATTTTTTTTTCAATTTTTTTTTTCAATTTTTTTTTCAATTTTTGTTTTCAATTTTTTTGGATTTTTTTTTTCAATTTTTTTTTGAAAATTTTTTTTTTGAAATTTTTTTTTTCAATTTTTTTTTTTCAATTTTTTTTTCAATTTTTTTTTGGTTTTTTTTAAAATTTTTTTTTCAATTTTTTTTGAAAATTTTTTTCTTGAAATTTTTTTTTCAATTTTTTTTTCAATTTTTTTTTCAATTTTTTTGGATTTTTTTTTTCAATTTTTTTTAAAATTTTTTTTTGAATTTTTTTTTGAAAATTTTTTTTGATTTTTTTTTCGAAAATTTTTTTTTGAAATTTTTTTTTTTGAAAATTTTTTTGGAAATTTTTTTTTCAATTTTATTTGAAAATTTTTTTCTTGAATTTTTTTTTTCAATTTTTTTTTTCAATTTTTTTTAAATTTTTTTTTTCAATTTTTTTGGATTTTTTTTTCAATTTTTTTTTGAAAATTTTTTTTTCGAAATTTTTTTTTTCAATTTTTTTTTCAATTTTTTTTCAATTTTTTTTTTCAATTTTTTTTTCAATTTTTTTTTGAAATTTTTTTTTGAAATTTTTTTTAAATTTTTTTTTGAAATTTTTTTTTCAATTTTTTTTTGAAATTTTTTTTTTTGAAAATTTTTTTCCGAAAATTTTTTTTTTCAATTTTTTTTTGAAATTTTTTTTTTAAATTTTTTTTCGAAAATTTTTTTTTGAAATTTTTTATTCAATTTTTTTTTGAAATTTTTTTTTTCGAAAATTTTTTTGGAAATTTTTTTTTTTGAAAATTTTTTTGGAAATTTTTTTTCAATTTTTTTTCGAAATTTTTTTTTTGATTTTTTTTTTCTATTTTTGTTTGATTTTTTTTCAATTTTTTTTTGAATTTTTTTTTTGAAAATTTTTTTTGATTTTTTTTTCGAAAATCTTTTTTTGAAAATTTTTTTCTTGAAATTTTTTTTTCAATTTTTTTTTTCAATTTTTTTTCAATTTTTTTTTAAATTTTTTTTCGAATTTTTTTTTTTTTAATTTTTTTTTCAATTTTTTTTTGAAATTTTTTTTTTTGAAAATTTTTTTGGAAATTTTTTTTTTTGAAAATTTTTTTTTAAAATTTTTTTTTCAATTTTTTTTTGAATTTTTTTTTTTAAATTTTCTTTTGATTTTTTTTTCGAAAATTTTTTTGGAAATTTTTTTTTCAATTTTTTTTGAAAATTTTTTTCTTGAAATTTTTTTTCAATTTTTTTTTGATTTTTTTTTTCAATTTTTTTTTGAATTTTTTTTTGAAAATTTTTTTTTTCAATTTTTTTTCGAAAATTTCTTTTTGAAATTTTTTTTTCAATTTTTTTTTCAATTTTTTTTTCAATTTTTTTTTGAAATTTTTTTTTTGAAAATTTTTTTGGATTTTTTTTGAAATTTTTTTTTTGAAAATTTTTTTGGAAATTTTTTTTTCAATTTTTTTTCGAAAATTTTTTTTTGAAATTTTTTCAATTTTTTTTTGAAAATTTTTTTTTTGAAAATTTTTTTGGAAATTTTTTTTTCAATTTTTTTTCGAATCTTTTTTTTTTAATTTTTTTTTTCAATTTTTTTTTCAATTTTTTTTTGAAATTTTTTTTGAAAATTTTTTTGGAAATTTTTTTTTTCAATTTTTTTTCGAAAATTTTTTTTTGAAATTTTTTTTTCAATTTTTTTTCGAAAATTTTTTTTTGAAATTTTTTCAATTTTTTTTTGAAAATTTTTTTTTTGAAAATTTTTTTGGAAATTTTTTTTTCAATTTTTTTTTGAAATTTTTTTTTTAATTTTTTTTTTCATTTTTTTTTCAATTTTTTTTTGAAATTTTTTTTTGAAAATTTTTTTGGAAATTTTTTTTTCAATTTTTTTTCGAAAATTTTTCTTCGAAAATTTTTTTGGATTTTTTTTTTCAATTTTTTTTTGAAATTTTTTTTTTTTTTTTTTATTTTTTTTTTCATTTTTTTTTCAATTTTTTTTTCAATTTTTTTTTTCAATTTTTTTTTCAATTTTTTTTTGAATTTTTTTTTTTGAAAATTGTTTTGGAAATTTTTTTTTCAATTTTTTTTGAAAATTTTTTTTCAATTTTTTTTTCAATTTTTTTTGAAAATTTTTTTGGATTTTTTTTTCAATTTTTTTTTGAAAATTGTTTATTTGAATTTTTTTTTTTCAATTTTTTTTTGATTTTTTTTTTCAATTTTTTTTTGAAAATTTTTTTTTTTCAATTTTTTTTTGAAAATTTTTTTTTCAATTTTTTTTTTAATTTTTTTTTTTGAAAATTTTTTTGGAATTTTTTTTTTCAATTTTTTTTCGAAAATTTTTTTTTGAAATTTTTTTTTCAATTTTTTTTTGAAATTTTTTTTTTTGAAAATTTTTTTGGATTTTTTTTTCAATTTTTTTTTGAAAATTTTTTTTTTTGAAAATTTTTTTGGAAATTTTTTTTTCAATTTTTTTTCGAAAATTTTTTTTCAATTTTTTTTTGAAATTTTTTTTCGATTTTTTTTTTCAATTTTTTTTTGAAAATTTTTTTTTTGAAATTTTTTTTTTCATTTTTTTTTCAATTTTTTTTTCAATTTTTTTTTCAATTTTTTTTTCAATTTTTTTTTGAAATTTTTTTTTCAATTTTTTTTCAATTTTTTTTTAAAATTTTTTTTTGAAAATTTTTTTTTTGAAATTTTTTTTTTCAATTTTTTTTTTTCAATTTTTTTTTCAATTTTTTTTTGGTTTTTTTTAAAATTTTTTTTTCAATTTTTTTTGAAAATTTTTTTCTTGAAATTTTTTTTTCAATTTTTTTTTCAATTTTTTTTTCAATTTTTTTGGATTTTTTTTTTCAATTTTTTTTAAAATTTTTTTTTGAATTTTTTTTTGAAAATTTTTTTTGATTTTTTTTTCGAAAATTTTTTTTTGAAATTTTTTTTTTGAAAATTTTTTTGGAAATTTTTTTTTCAATTTTATTTGAAAATTTTTTTCTTGAATTTTTTTTTTCAATTTTTTTTTTCAATTTTTTTTAAATTTTTTTTTTCAATTTTTTTGGATTTTTTTTTTCAATTTTTTTTTGAAAATTTTTTTTTCGAAATTTTTTTTTTCAATTTTTTTTTCAATTTTTTTTCAATTTTTTTTTTCAATTTTTTTTTCAATTTTTTTTTGAAATTTTTTTTTGAAATTTTTTTTAAATTTTTTTTTGAAATTTTTTTTTCAATTTTTTTTTGAAATTTTTTTTTTTGAAAATTTTTTTCCGAAAATTTTTTTTTTCAATTTTTTTTTGAAATTTTTTTTTTTAATTTTTTTTCGAAAATTTTTTTTTGAAATTTTTTATTCAATTTTTTTTTGAAATTTTTTTTTTCGAAAATTTTTTTGGAAATTTTTTTTTTTGAAAATTTTTTTGGAAATTTTTTTTCAATTTTTTTTCGAAATTTTTTTTTTGATTTTTTTTTTCTATTTTTGTTTGATTTTTTTTCAATTTTTTTTTGAATTTTTTTTTGAAAATTTTTTTTGATTTTTTTTTCGAAAATCTTTTTTTGAAAATTTTTTTCTTGAAATTTTTTTTTCAATTTTTTTTTTCAATTTTTTTTCAATTTTTTTTTAAATTTTTTTTCGAATTTTTTTTTTTTAAATTTTTTTTTCAATTTTTTTTTGAAATTTTTTTTTTTGAAAATTTTTTTGGAAATTTTTTTTTTTGAAAATTTTTTTTTAAAATTTTTTTTTCAATTTTTTTTTGAATTTTTTTTTTTAAATTTTCTTTTGATTTTTTTTTCGAAAATTTTTTTGGAAATTTTTTTTTCAATTTTTTTTGAAAATTTTTTTCTTGAAATTTTTTTTCAATTTTTTTTTGATTTTTTTTTTCAATTTTTTTTTGAATTTTTTTTTGAAAATTTTTTTTTTCAATTTTTTTTCGAAAATTTCTTTTTGAAATTTTTTTTTCAATTTTTTTTTCAATTTTTTTTTCAATTTTTTTTTCAATTTTTTTTTGAAATTTTTTTTTTGAAAATTTTTTTGGATTTTTTTTGAAATTTTTTTTTTGAAAATTTTTTTGGAAATTTTTTTTTCAATTTTTTTTCGAAAATTTTTTTTTGAAATTTTTTCAATTTTTTTTTGAAAATTTTTTTTTTGAAAATTTTTTTGGAAATTTTTTTTTCAATTTTTTTTCGAATCTTTTTTTTTTAATTTTTTTTTTCAATTTTTTTTTCAATTTATTTTTGAAATTTTTTTTGAAAATTTTTTTGGAAATTTTTTTTTTCAATTTTTTTTCGAAAATTTTTTTTTGAAATTTTTTTTTCAATTTTTTTTCGAAAATTTTTTTTTGAAATTTTTTCAATTTTTTTTTGAAAATTTTTTTTTTGAAAATTTTTTTGGAAATTTTTTTTTCAATTTTTTTTTGAAATTTTTTTTTTAATTTTTTTTTTCATTTTTTTTTCAATTTTTTTTTGAAATTTTTTTTTGAAAATTTTTTTGGAAATTTTTTTTTCAATTTTTTTTCGAAAATTTTTCTTCGAAAATTTTTTTGGATTTTTTTTTTCAATTTTTTTTTGAAATTTTTTTTTTTTTTTTTTATTTTTTTTTTCATTTTTTTTTCAATTTTTTTTTCAATTTTTTTTTTCAATTTTTTTTTCAATTTTTTTTTGAATTTTTTTTTTGAAAATTGTTTTGGAAATTTTTTTTTCAATTTTTTTTGAAAATTTTTTTTCAATTTTTTTTTCAATTTTTTTTGAAAATTTTTTTGGATTTTTTTTTTCAATTTTTTTTTGAAAATTGTTTATTTGAATTTTTTTTTTTCAATTTTTTTTTGATTTTTTTTTTCAATTTTTTTTTGAAAATTTTTTTTTTCAATTTTTTTTTGAAAATTTTTTTTTCAATTTTTTTTTTAATTTTTTTTTTTGAAAATTTTTTTGGAAATTTTTTTTTCAATTTTTTTTCGAAAATTTTTTTTTGAAATTTTTTTTTCAATTTTTTTTTGAAATTTTTTTTTTTGAAAATTTTTTTGGATTTTTTTTTCAATTTTTTTTTGAAAATTTTTTTTTTTGAAAATTTTTTTGGAAATTTTTTTTTCAATTTTTTTTCGAAAATTTTTTTTCAATTTTTTTTTGAAATTTTTTTTCGATTTTTTTTTTCAATTTTTTTTTGAAAATTTTTTTTTTGAAATTTTTTTTTTCATTTTTTTTTCAATTTTTTTTTCAATTTTTTTTTCAATTTTTTTTTCAATTTTTTTTTGAAATTTTTTTTTCAATTTTTTTTCAATTTTTTTTTAAAATTTTTTTTTGAAAATTTTTTTGGAAATTTTTTTTTCAATTTTTTTTCGAAAATTTTTTTTTGAAATTTTTTTTTCAATTTTTTTTCGAAAAATTTTTTTTGAAATTTTTTCAATTTTTTTTTGAAAATTTTTTTTTTGAAAATTTTTTTGGAAATTTTTTTTTCAATTTTTTTTTGAAATTTTTTTTTTTTAATTTTTTTTTTCAATTTTTTTTTCAATTTTTTTTTGAAATTTTTTTTTGAAAAGTTTTTTGGAAATTTTTTTTTCAATTTTTTTTCGAAAATTTTTTTTTGAAATTTTTTTTTCAATTTTTTTTCGAAAATTTTTTTTCGAAAATTTTTTTTTCAATTTTTTTTTCAATTTTTTTCAATTTTTTTTGAAATTTTTTTTTGAAAATTTTTTTGGATTTTTTTTTTCAATTTTTTTTTTCAATTTTTTTTTTTCAATTTTTTTTTCAATTTTTTTTTTCATTTTTTTTTCAAATTTTTTTTCGATTTTTTTTTTCAATTTTTTTTTCAATTTTTTTTTTCATTTTTTTTTCAATTTTTTTGATTTTTTTTTCAATTTTTTTTTGAAAATTTTTTTTTGAAATTTTTATTCAATTTTTTTTTGAAATTTTTTTTTTCGAAAATTTTTTTGGAAATTTTTTTTTTGAAAATTTTTTTGGAAATTTTTTTTTCAATTTTTTTTTTGAATTTTTTTTTCAATTTTTGTTTGATTTTTTTTTCAATTTTTTTTTGAAAATTTTTTTTGATTTTTTTTTCGAAAATTTTTTTTTGAAATTTTTTTGTTTCAAAATTTTTTTGGAAATTTTTTTTTCAATTTTTTTTGGAAATTTTTTTCTTGAAATTTTTTTTTCAATTTTTTTTTTAAATTTTTTTTTCAATTTTTTTTTTCAATTTTTTTGGATTTTTTTTTTCAATTTTTTTTTGAAAATTTTTTTGGAATTTTTTTTTCAATTTTTTTCGAAATTTTTTTTTTGAATTTTTTTTTCAATTTTTGTTTGATTTTTTTTTCAATTTTTTTTTGAATTTTTTTTTGAAAATTTTTTTTGATTTTTTTTTCGAAAATTTTTTTTTGAAATTTTTTTTTTTGAAAATTTTTTGGAAATTTTTTTTTCAATTTTTTTTGAAAATTTTTTTCTTGAAATTTTTTTTTCAATTTTTTTTTTCAATTTTTTTTTCAATTTTTTTTTTCAATTTTTTTGGATTTTTTTTTTCAATTTTTTTTTGAAAATTTTTTTTTTGAAATTTTTTTTTTCAATTTTTTTTTTCAATTTTTTTTTCAATTTTTTTTTGGTTTTTTTTTTCAATTTTTTTTTCAATTTTTTTTGAAAATTTTTTTCTTGAAATTTTTTTTTCAATTTTTTTTTTCAATTTTTTTTTCAATTTTTTTTTTCAATTTTTTTGGATTTTTTTTTTCAATTTTTTTTTGAAAATTTTTTTGGAATTTTTTTTTTCAATTTTTTTTGAAAATTTTTTCTTGAAATTTTTTTTTCAATTTTTTTTTCAATTTTTTTTTCAATTTTTTTTTTAATTTTTTTTCGAAATTTTTTTTTTTTAATTTTTTTTTCAATTTTTTTTTGAAATTTTTTTTTCGAAATTTTTTTTTTTGAAATTTTTTTTTTTAAATTTTTTTTTCAATTTTTTTTTGAAATTTTTTTTTTGAAAATTTTTTTGGATTTTTTTTGAAATTTTTTTTTTCATTTTTTTTTTCAATTTTTTTTCAATTTTTTTTTGAAATTTTTTTTTTCAATTTTTTTTTGAATTTTTTTTTTGAAAATTTTTTTGGAAATTTTTTTTTCAATTTTTTTTCGAAAATTTTTTCAATTTTTTTTGAAAATTTTTTTTTTGAAAATTTTTTTGGAAATTTTGTTTTCAATTTTTTTTTGAAATTTTTTTTTTTTAATTTTTTTTTCAATTTTTTTTTCAATTTTTTTTTGAATTTTTTTTTTGAAAATTTTTTTGGAAATTTTTTTTTCAATTTTTTTTCGAAAATTTTTTTTTGAAATTTTTTTTTCAATTTTTTTTCGAAAATTTTTTTTTGAAATTTTTTCAATTTTTTTTTGAAAATTTTTTTTTTGAAAATTTTTTTTTAAATTTTTTTTGGAAATTTTTTTCTTGAAATTTTTTTTGAAAATTTTTTTTTTCAATTTTTTTTTCAATTTTTGTTTTCAATTTTTTTGGATTTTTTTTTCAATTTTTTTTTGAAAATTTTTTTTTTGAAATTTTTTTTTGAAATTTTTTTTTTCAATTTTTTTTTCAATTTTTTTTGGTTTTTTTTTTAAATTTTTTTTTCAATTTTTTTTGAAAATTTTTTTCTTGAAATTTTTTTTTCAATTTTTTTTTCAATTTTTTTGGATTTTTTTTTTCAATTTTTTTTAAAATTTTTTTTTGAATTTTTTTTTGAAAATTTTTTTTGATTTTTTTTTTCGAAAATTTTTTTTTGAAATTTTTTTTTTTGAAAATTTTTTTGGAAATTTTTTTTTCAATTTTATTTGAAAATTTTTTTCTTTAATTTTTTTTTCAATTTTTTTTTTCAATTTTTTTTAAATTTTTTTTTTCAATTTTTTTGGATTTTTTTTTTCAATTTTTTTTTGAAAATTTTTTTTTCGAAATTTTTTTTTTTCAATTTTTTTTTCAATTTTTTTTCAATTTTTTTTTTCAATTTTTTTTTCAATTTTTTTTTGAAATTTTTTTTTGAAATTTTTTTTAAATTTTTTTTTGAAATTTTTTTTTCAATTTTTTTTTGAAATTTTTTTTTTGAAAATTTTTTTCCGAAAATTTTTTTTTTCAATTTTTTTTTGAAATTTTTTTTTAAAATTTTTTTTCGAAAATTTTTTTTTGAAATTTTTTATTCAATTTTTTTTTGAAATTTTTTTTTTCGAAAATTTTTTTGGAAATTTTTTTTATTGAAAATTTTTTTTGGAAATTTTTTTTCAATTTTTTTTCGAAATTTTTTTTTTGATTTTTTTTTTCTATTTTTGTTTGATTTTTTTTCAATTTTTTTTTGAATTTTTTTTTGAAAATTTTTTTTGATTTTTTTTTCGAAAATCTTTTTTTGAAAATTTTTTTCTTGAAATTTTTTTTTCAATTTTTTTTTTCAATTTTTTTTCAATTTTTTTTTTAATTTTTTTTCGAATTTTTTTTTTTTAAATTTTTTTTTCAATTTTTTTTTGAAATTTTTTTTTTTGAAAATTTTTTTGGAAATTTTTTTTTTTGAAAATTTTTTTTTTAAATTTTTTTTCCATTTTTTTTTTGAATTTTTTTTTTTAAATTTTCTTTTGATTTTTTTTTCGAAAATTTTTTTGGAAATTTTTTTTTCAATTTTTTTTGAAAATTTTTTTCTTGAAATTTTTTTTCAATTTTTTTTTGATTTTTTTTTTCAATTTTTTTTTGAATTTTTTTTTGAAAATTTTTTTTTTCAATTTTTTTTCGAAAATTTCTTTTTGAAATTTTTTTTTCAATTTTTTTTTCAATTTTTTTTTTCAATTTTTTTTTCAATTTTTGTTTTCAATTTTTTTGGATTTTTTTTTCAATTTTTTTTTGAAAATTTTTTTTTTGAAATTTTTTTTTTCAATTTTTTTTTTTCAATTTTTTTTTCAATTTTTTTTTTGGTTTTTTTTTAAATTTTTTTTTCAATTTTTTTTGAAAATTTTTTTCTTGAAATTTTTTTTTCAATTTTTTTTTCAATTTTTTTTTCAATTTTTTTGGATTTTTTTTTTCAATTTTTTTTAAAATTTTTTTTTGAATTTTTTTTTGAAAATTTTTTTTGATTTTTTTTTCGAAAATTTTTTTTTGAAATTTTTTTTTTTGAAAATTTTTTTGGAAATTTTTTTTTCAATTTTATTTGAAAATTTTTTTCTTGAATTTTTTTTTTCAATTTTTTTTTTCAATTTTTTTTAAATTTTTTTTTTCAATTTTTTTGGATTTTTTTTTTCAATTTTTTTTTGAAAATTTTTTTTTCGAAATTTTTTTTTTCAATTTTTTTTTCAATTTTTTTTCAATTTTTTTTTTCAATTTTTTTTTCAATTTTTTTTTGAAATTTTTTTTTGAAATTTTTTTAAAATTTTTTTTTGAAATTTTTTTTTCAATTTTTTTTTGAAATTTTTTTTTTTGAAAATTTTTTTCCGAAAATTTTTTTTTTCAATTTTTTTTTGAAATTTTTTTTTTAAATTTTTTTTCGAAAATTTTTTTTTGAAATTTTTTATTCAATTTTTTTTTGAAATTTTTTTTTTCGAAAATTTTTTTGGAAATTTTTTTTTTTGAAAATTTTTTTGGAAATTTTTTTTCAATTTTTTTTCGAAATTTTTTTTTTGATTTTTTTTTTCTATTTTTGTTTGATTTTTTTTCAATTTTTTTTTGAATTTTTTTTTGAAAATTTTTTTTGATTTTTTTTTCGAAAATCTTTTTTTGAAAATTTTTTTCTTGAAATTTTTTTTTCAATTTTTTTTTTCAATTTTTTTTCAATTTTTTTTTAAATTTTTTTTCGAATTTTTTTTTTTTTAATTTTTTTTTCAATTTTTTTTTGAAATTTTTTTTTTTGAAAATTTTTTTGGAAATTTTTTTTTTTGAAAATTTTTTTTTTTAATTTTTTTTTCAATTTTTTTTTGAATTTTTTTTTTTAATTTTCTTTTGATTTTTTTTTCGAAAATTTTTTTGGAAATTTTTTTTTCAATTTTTTTTGAAAATTTTTTTCTTGAAATTTTTTTTCAATTTTTTTTTGATTTTTTTTTTCAATTTTTTTTTGAATTTTTTTTTGAAAATTTTTTTTTTCAATTTTTTTTCGAAAATTTCTTTTTGAAATTTTTTTTTCAATTTTTTTTTCAATTTTTTTTTCAATTTTTTTTTCAATTTTTTTTTGAAATTTTTTTTTTGAAAATTTTTTTGGATTTTTTTTGAAATTTTTTTTTTGAAAATTTTTTTGGAAATTTTTTTTTCAATTTTTTTTCGAAAATTTTTTTTTGAAATTTTTTCAATTTTTTTTTGAAAATTTTTTTTTTGAAAATTTTTTTGGAAATTTTTTTTTCAATTTTTTTTCGAATCTTTTTTTTTTAATTTTTTTTTTCAATTTTTTTTTCAAT
Organism: Chrysolina oricalcia; assembly: GCA_944452925.2. Lineage (NCBI taxonomy): Eukaryota > Metazoa > Arthropoda > Insecta > Coleoptera > Chrysomelidae > Chrysolina > Chrysolina oricalcia. The sequence goes on along the minus strand of OX101828.2, from coordinate 26,715,273 downwards.
TTTTTTTTGAAATTTTTTTTGAAAATTTTTTTGGAAATTTTTTTTTTCAATTTTTTTTCGAAAATTTTTTTTTGAAATTTTTTTTTCAATTTTTTTTCGAAAATTTTTTTTTGAAATTTTTTCAATTTTTTTTTGAAAATTTTTTTTTTGAAAATTTTTTTGGAAATTTTTTTTTCAATTTTTTTTTGAAATTTTTTTTTAAATTTTTTTTTTCATTTTTTTTTCAATTTTTTTTTGAAATTTTTTTTTGAAAATTTTTTTGGAAATTTTTTTTTCAATTTTTTTTCGAAAATTTTTCTTCGAAAATTTTTTTGGATTTTTTTTTTCAATTTTTTTTTGAAATTTTTTTTTTTTTTTTTTATTTTTTTTTTCATTTTTTTTTCAATTTTTTTTTCAATTTTTTTTTTCAATTTTTTTTTCAATTTTTTTTTGAATTTTTTTTTTTGAAAATTGTTTTGGAAATTTTTTTTCAATTTTTTTTGAAAATTTTTTTTTCAATTTTTTTTTCAATTTTTTTTGAAAATTTTTTTGGATTTTTTTTTTCAATTTTTTTTTGAAAATTGTTTATTTGAATTTTTTTTTTTTCAATTTTTTTTTGATTTTTTTTTTTCAATTTTTTTTTGAAAATTTTTTTTTTCAATTTTTTTTTGAAAATTTTTTTTTCAATTTTTCAAAAAAAAATTGAAAAAAAAAATCCAAAAAAATTGAAAAAAAAAATTGAAAAAAAAATTGAAAAAAAAAATTGAAAAAAAAATTTCAAGAAAAAAATTTTCAAAAAAAATTGAAAAAAAAATTTCCAAAAAATTTTCAAAAAAAAAAATTTCAAAAAAAAATTTTCGAAAAAAAAATCAAAAAAAATTTTCAAAAAAAAATTCAAAAAAAAATTGAAAAAAAAATCAAACAAAAATAGAAAAAAAAAATCAAAAAAAAAATTTCGAAAAAAAATTGAAAAAAAAATTTCCAAAAAAATTTTCAAAAAAAAAAATTTAAAAAAAAAAATTTTCAAAAAAAAATTGAAAAAAAAAATCCAAAAAAATTGAAAAAAAAAATTGAAAAAAAAAATTTCAAAAAAAAAATTTTCAAAAAAAATTGAAAAAAAAATTTCCAAAAAATTTTCAAAAAAAAAAATTTCAAAAAAAAAATTTTCAAAAAAAAATTGAAAAAAAAAATCCAAAAAAATTGAAAAAAAAAATTGAAAAAAAAAATTTCAAAAAAAAAATTTTCAAAAAAAAATTGAAAAAAAAATCAAAAAAATTGAAAAAAAAATTGAAAAAAAAATTGAAAAAAAAATTTCAAAAAAAAATTGAAAAAAAAATTGAAAAAAAAATGAAAAAAAAAATTGAAAAAAAAATTGAAAAAAAAAATTGAAAAAAAAAATTGAAAAAAAAATTTCCAAAAAAATTTTCAAAAAAAAAATTTCAAAAAAAAATTGAAAAAAAAATTGAAAAAAAAAATTGAAAAAAAAAATTGAAAAAAAAAATCCAAAAAAATTTTCGAAGAAAAATTTTCGAAAAAAAATTGAAAAAAAAATTTCCAAAAAAATTTTCAAAAAAAAATTTCAAAAAAAAATTGAAAAAAAAATGAAAAAAAAAATTTAAAAAAAAATTTCAAAAAAAAATTGAAAAAAAAATTTCCAAAAAAATTTTCAAAAAAAAAATTTTCAAAAAAAAATTGAAAAAATTTCAAAAAAAAATTTTCGAAAAAAAATTGAAAAAAAAATTTCAAAAAAAAATTTTCGAAAAAAAATTGAAAAAAAAAATTTCCAAAAAAATTTTCAAAAAAAATTTCAAAAAAAAATTGAAAAAAAAATTGAAAAAAAAAATTAAAAAAAAAAGATTCGAAAAAAAATTGAAAAAAAAATTTCCAAAAAAATTTTCAAAAAAAAAATTTTCAAAAAAAAATTGAAAAAATTTCAAAAAAAAATTTTCGAAAAAAAATTGAAAAAAAAATTTCCAAAAAAAAAATAAAAAATTTCAAAAAAAAATTGAAAAAAAAAATCCAAAAAAATTTTCAAAAAAAAATTTCAAAAAAAATTGAAAAAAATTGAAAAAAAAATTGAAAAAAAAATTTCAAAAAAAAAATTTCGAAAAAAAATTGAAAAAAAAATTTCAAAAAAAAATTTTCGAAAAAAAATTGAAAAAAAAATTTCCAAAAAACTTTTCAAAAAAAATTTAAAAAAAAAATTGAAAAAAAAATTGAAAAAAAAAATTAAAAAAAAAAAATTTCAAAAAAAAATTGAAAAAAAAATTTCCAAAAAAATTTTCAAAAAAAAATTTTCAAAAAAAAATTGAAAAAATTTCAAAAAAAATTTTTCGAAAAAAAATTGAAAAAAAAATTTCAAAAAAAAATTTTCGAAAAAAAATTGAAAAAAAAATTTCCAAAAAAATTTTCAAAAAAAAATTTAAAAAAAAAATTGAAAAAAAAATTGAAAAAAAAATAAAAAAAAAAAATTTCAAAAAAAATTGAAAAAAAAATTTCCAAAAAAATTTTCAAAAAAAAAATTTTCAAAAAAGAATTGAAAAAATTTCAAAAAAAAATTTTCGAAAAAAAATAAAAAAAAAAATTTCCAAAAAAATTTTCAAAAAAAAATTAAAAAAAAAATTGAAAAAAAAAATTCAAAGAAAAATTGAAAAAAAAATGAAAAAAAAAATGAAAAAAAAAATTTCAAAAAAAAAAATTTTCAAAAAAAAATTGAAAAAAAAATCCAAAAAAATTTTCAAAAAAAAAATTTCAAAAAAAATTGAAAAAAAAAATTGAAAAAAAAATTGAAAAAAAAATTGAAAAAAAAATTTCAAAAAAAAATTTTCGAATAAAAATTGAAAAAAAAAATTTTCAAAAAAAAATTCAAAAAAAAATTGAAAAAAAAAATCAAAAAAAAATTGAAAAAAAATTTCAAGAAAAAAAATTTTCAAAAAAAATTGAAAAAAAAATTTCCAAAAAAATTTTCGAAAAAAAAATCAAAAAAAAATTTTTGAAAAAAAATTCAAAAAAAAAATTGAAAAAAAAATTTTAAAAAAAAATTTTCAAAAAAAAAAATTTCGAAAAAAAAAATTTCAAAAAAAAATTGAAAAAAAAATTAAAAAAAAAAAATTTCGAAAAAAAATTTTAAAAAAAATTGAAAAAAAAATTGAAAAAAAAATTGAAAAAAAAATTTCAAGAAAAAAATTTTCAAAAAAAATTGAAAAAAAAATTTCCAAAAAAATTTTCAAAAAAAAATTGAAAAAAAAAATCCAAAAAAATTGAAAAAAAAAATTGAAAAAAAAATTGAAAAAAAAAATTGAAAAAAAAATTTCAAGAAAAAAATTTTCAAAAAAAATTGAAAAAAAAATTGAAAAAAAAAACCAAAAAAAAAAATTAAAAAAAAAATTGAGAAAAAAAATTGAAAAAAAAAATTTCAAAAAAAAAATTTTCAAAAAAAAATTGAAAAAAAAAATCCAAAAAAATTGAAAAAAAAAATTGAAAAAAAAATTGAAAAAAAAAAATTGAAAAAAAAATTTCAAGAAAAAAATTTTCAAAAAAAATTGAAAAAAAAAATTTCCAAAAAAATTTTCAAAAAAAAAAATTTCAAAAAAAAATTTTCGAAAAAAAAATCAAAAAAATTTTTCAAAAAAAAATTCAAAAAAAAATTGAAAAAAAAATCAAACAAAAATTGAAAAAAAAATTCAAAAAAAAAATTTCGAAAAAAATTGAAAAAAAAAATTCCAAAAAAATTTTCAAAAAAAAATTGAAAAAAAATCCAAAAAAATTGAAAAAAAAAATTGAAAAAAAAATTTAAAAAAAAATTGAAAAAAAAATTTCAAGAAAAAAATTTCCAAAAAAAATTGAAAAAAAAATTTCCAAAAAAATTTTCAAACAAAAAAATTTCAAAAAAAAAATTTCGAAAAAAAAATCAAAAAAAATTTTCAAAAAAAAATTGAAAAAAAATCAAACAAAAATTGAAAAAAAAATTCAAAAAAAAAATTTCGAAAAAAAATTGAAAAAAAAATTTCCAAAAAAATTTTCAAAAAAAAAATTTCCAAAAAAATTTTCGAAAAAAAAAATTTCAAAAAAAAATTGAATAAAAATTTCAAAAAAAAATTTTGGAAAAAAAATTGAAAAAAAAATTTCCAAAAAAATTTTCAAAAAAAAATTGAAAAAAAAAATCCAAAAAAATTTTCAAAAAAAAATAGAAAAAAAAATTTTTCAAAAAAAAATTGAAAAAAATTTCAAAAAAAAATTTTCGAAAAAAAATTGAAAAAAAAATTTCCAAAAAAATTTTCAAAAAAAAAAATTTTCAAAAAAAAATTGAAAAAAAAATCCAAAAAAATTTTCAAAAAAAAAAATTTCAAAAAAAAATTGAAAAAAAAATTTCAAAAAAAAATTTTCGAAAAAAAATTGAAAAAAAAATTTCCAAAAAAATTTTCAAAAAAAAAAATTAAAAAAAAAATTGAAAAAAAAATTTTCAAAAAAAAATTGAAAAAAAAAATTTTCAAAAAAAAATTGAAAAAAAAAAATCAAAAAAAAATTGAAAAAAAAAAAATTCAAATAAACAATTTTCAAAAAAAAATTGAAAAAAAAAATCCAAAAAAATTTTCAAAAAAAATTGAAAAAAAAATTGAAAAAAAAATTTTCAAAAAAAATTGAAAAAAAATTTCCAAAACAATTTTCAAAAAAAAAAATTCAAAAAAAAATTGAAAAAAAAATTGAAAAAAAAAATTGAAAAAAAAATTGAAAAAAAAATGAAAAAAAAAATAAAAAAAAAAAAAAAAAATTTCAAAAAAAAATTGAAAAAAAAAATCCAAAAAAATTTTCGAAGAAAAATTTTCGAAAAAAAATTGAAAAAAAAATTTCCAAAAAAATTTTCAAAAAAAAATTTCAAAAAAAAATTGAAAAAAAAATGAAAAAAAAAATTTAAAAAAAAATTTCAAAAAAAAATTGAAAAAAAAATTTCCAAAAAAATTTTCAAAAAAAAAATTTTCAAAAAAAAATTGAAAAAATTTCAAAAAAAAATTTTCGAAAAAAAATTGAAAAAAAAATTTCAAAAAAAAATTTTCGAAAAAAAATTGAAAAAAAAAATTTCCAAAAAAATTTTCAAAAAAAATTTCAAAAAAAAATTGAAAATTTTTTTTTTTTCAATTTTTTTTCGAAAAATTTTTTTTGAAATTTTTTCAATTTTTTTTTGAAAATTTTTTTTTGAAAATTTTTTTGGAAATTTTTTTTTCAATTTTTTTTTGAAATTTTTTTTTTTTAATTTTTTTTTTCAATTTTTTTTTCAATTTTTTTTTTAAATTTTTTTTGAAAAGTTTTTTGGAAATTTTTTTTTCAATTTTTTTTCGAAAATTTTTTTTTGAAATTTTTTTTTCAATTTTTTTTCGAAATTTTTTTTTTGAAATTTTTTTTTCAATTTTTTTTTCAATTTTTTTCAATTTTTTTTGAAATTTTTTTTTGAAAATTTTTTTGGATTTTTTTTTTCAATTTTTTTTTGAAATTTTTTATTTTTTTTTTGGAAATTTTTTTTTCAATTTTTTTTCGAAAATTTTTTTTTGAAATTTTTTCAATTTTTTTTTGAAAATTTTTTTTTTGAAAATTTTTTTGGAAATTTTTTTTTCAATTTTTTTTCGAATCTTTTTTTTTTAATTTTTTTTTTCAATTTTTTTTTCAATTTTTTTTTGAAATTTTTTTTGAAAATTTTTTTGGAAATTTTTTTTTTCAATTTTTTTTCGAAAATTTTTTTTTGAAATTTTTTTTTCAATTTTTTTTCGAAAATTTTTTTTTGAAATTTTTTCAATTTTTTTTTGAAAATTTTTTTTTTGAAAATTTTTTTGGAAATTTTTTTTTCAATTTTTTTTTGAAATTTTTTTTTAAATTTTTTTTTTCATTTTTTTTTCAATTTTTTTTTGAAATTTTTTTTTGAAAATTTTTTTGGAAATTTTTTTTTCAATTTTTTTTCGAAAATTTTTCTTCGAAAATTTTTTTGGATTTTTTTTTTCAATTTTTTTTTGAAATTTTTTTTTTTTTTTTTTATTTTTTTTTTCATTTTTTTTTCAATTTTTTTTTCAATTTTTTTTTGAAATTTTTTTTGAAAATTTTTTTGGAAATTTTTTTTTTCAATTTTTTTTCGAAAATTTTTTTTTGAAATTTTTTTTTCAATTTTTTTTCGAAAATTTTTTTTTGAAATTTTTTCAATTTTTTTTTGAAAATTTTTTTTTTGAAAATTTTTTTGGAAATTTTTTTTTCAATTTTTTTTTGAAATTTTTTTTTAAATTTTTTTTTTCATTTTTTTTTCAATTTTTTTTTGAAATTTTTTTTTGTAAATTTTTTTGGAAATTTTTTTTTCAATTTTTTTTCGAAAATTTTTCTTCGAAAATTTTTTTGGATTTTTTTTTTCAATTTTTTTTTGAAATTTTTTTTTTTTTTTTTTATTTTTTTTTTCATTTTTTTTTCAATTTTTTTTTCAATTTTTTTTTTCAATTTTTTTTTCAATTTTTTTTTGAATTTTTTTTTTTGAAAATTGTTTTGGAAATTTTTTTTCAATTTTTTTTGAAAATTTTTTTTTCAATTTTTTTTTCAATTTTTTTTGAAAATTTTTTTGGATTTTTTTTTTCAATTTTTTTTTGAAAATTGTTTATTTGAATTTTTTTTTTTTCAATTTTTTTTTGATTTTTTTTTTTCAATTTTTTTTTGAAAATTTTTTTTTTCAATTTTTTTTTGAAAATTTTTTTTTCAATTTTTTTTTTAATTTTTTTTTTTGAAAATTTTTTTGGAAATTTTTTTTTCAATTTTTTTTCGAAAATTTTTTTTTGAAATTTTTTTTTCAATTTTTTTTTGAAATTTTTTTTTTTGAAAATTTTTTTGGATTTTTTTTTCAATTTTTTTTTGAAAATTTTTTTTTTTGAAAATTTTTTTGGAAATTTTTTTTTCAATTTTTTTTCGAAAATTTTTTTTTGAAATTTTTTTCAATTTTTTTTTGAAAAATTTTTTTTTCTATTTTTTTTTGAAAATTTTTTTGGATTTTTTTTTTCAATTTTTTTTTGAAAATTTTTTTGGAAATTTTTTTTTCAATTTTTTTTCCAAAATTTTTTTTTGAAATTTTTATTCAATTTTTTTTTGAAATTTTTTTTTTCGAAAATTTTTTTGGAAATTTTTTTTTTGAAAATTTTTTTGGAAATTTTTTTTTCAATTTTTTTTCGAAATTTTTTTTTTGAATTTTTTTTTCAATTTTTGTTTGATTTTTTTTCAATTTTTTTTTGAAAATTTTTTTTGATTTTTTTTTCGAAATTTTTTTTTTGAAATTTTTTTGTTTGAAAATTTTTTTGGAAATTTTTTTTTCAATTTTTTTTGGAAATTTTTTTCTTGAAATTTTTTTTTCAATTTTTTTTTAAATTTTTTTTTCAATTTTTTTTTTCAATTTTTTTGGATTTTTTTTCAATTTTTTTTTGAAAATTTTTTTGGAATTTTTTTTTTCAATTTTTTTCGAAATTTTTTTTTTGAATTTTTTTTTCAATTTTTGTTTGATTTTTTATTCAATTTTTTTTTGAATTTTTTTTTGAAAAATTTTTTTGATTTTTTTTTCGAAAATTTTTTTTTGAAATTTTTTTTTTTGAAAATTTTTTTGGAAATTTT
>OX101828.2:26682671-26705171 GCA_944452925.2 Chrysolina oricalcia | reverse complement strand
TGAAATTTTTTTTTCAATTTTTTTTTTCAATTTTTTTTTCAATTTTTTTTTTCAATTTTTTTGGATTTTTTTTTTTTAATTTTTTTTTGAAAATTTTTTTGGAATTTTTTTTTTCAATTTTTTTTGAAAATTTTTTCTTGAAATTTTTTTTTCAATTATTTTTTCAATTTTTTTTTCAATTTTTTTTTTAATTTTTTTTCGAAATTTTTTTTTTTTAATTTTTTTTTCAATTTTTTTTTGAAATTTTTTTTTCGAAATTTTTTTTTTTGAAATTTTTTTTTTTTAATTTTTTTTTGAAATTTTTTTTTTGAAAATTTTTTTGGATTTTTTTTTAAATTTTTTTTTTCATTTTTTTTTTCAATTTTTTTTCAATTTTTTTTTGAAATTTTTTTTTCAATTTTTTTTTGAATTTTTTTTTTGAAAATTTTTTTGGAAATTTTTTTTTCAATTTTTTTTCGAAAATTTTTTCAATTTTTTTTGAAAATTTTTTTTTTGAAAATTTTTTTGGAAATTTTGTTTTCAATTTTTTTTTGAAATTTTTTTTTTTTAATTTTTTTTTCAATTTTTTTTTCAATTTTTTTTTGAATTTTTTTTTTGAAAATTTTTTTGGAAATTTTTTTTTCAATTTTTTTTCGAAAATTTTTTTTTGAAATTTTTTTTTCAATTTTTTTTCGAAAATTTTTTTTTGAAATTTTTTCAATTTTTTTTTGAAAATTTTTTTTTTGAAAATTTTTTTTTCAATTTTTTTTGGAAATTTTTTTCTTGAAATTTTTTTTTCAATTTTTTTTTTCAATTTTTTTTTCAATTTTTGTTTTCAATTTTTTTGGATTTTTTTTCAATTTTTTTTTGAAAATTTTTTTTTTGAAATTTTTTTTTGAAATTTTTTTTTTCAATTTTTTTTTCAATTTTTTTTTGGTTTTTTTTTTAAATTTTTTTTTCAATTTTTTTTGAAAATTTTTTTCTTGAAATTTTTTTTTCAATTTTTTTTTCAATTTTTTCTTCAATTTTTTTGGATTTTTTTTTTCAATTTTTTTTAAAATTTTTTTTTGAATTTTTTTTTGAAAATTTTTTTTGATTTTTTTTTCGAAAATTTTTTTTTGAAATTTTTTTTTTTGAAAATTTTTTTGGAAATTTTTTTTTCAATTTTATTTGAAAATTTTTTTCTTGAATTTTTTTTTTCAATTTTTTTTTTCAATTTTTTTTAAATTTTTTTTTTCAATTTTTTTGGATTTTTTTTTTCAATTTTTTTTTGAAAATTTTTTTTTCGAAATTTTTTTTTTTCAATTTTTTTTTCAATTTTTTTTCAATTTTTTTTTTCAATTTTTTTTTAAATTTTTTTTTGAAATTTTTTTTTGAAATTTTTTTTAAATTTTTTTTTGAAATTTTTTTTTCAATTTTTTTTTGAAATTTTTTTTTTGAAAATTTTTTTCCGAAAATTTTTTTTTTCAATTTTTTTTTGAAATTTTTTTTTAAAATTTTTTTTCGAAAATTTTTTTTTGAAATTTTTTATTCAATTTTTTTTTGAAATTTTTTTTTTCGAAAATTTTTTTGGAAATTTTTTTTTTTGAAAATTTTTTTGGAAATTTTTTTTCAATTTTTTTTCGAAATTTTTTTTTTGATTTTTTTTTTCTATTTTTGTTTGATTTTTTTTCAATTTTTTTTTGAATTTTTTTTTGAAAATTTTTTTTGATTTTTTTTTCGAAAATCTTTTTTTGAAAATTTTTTTCTTGAAATTTTTTTTTCAATTTTTTTTTTCAATTTTTTTTCAATTTTTTTTTTAATTTTTTTTCGAATTTTTTTTTTTAAAATTTTTTTTTCAATTTTTTTTTGAAATTTTTTTTTTTGAAAATTTTTTTGGAAATTTTTTTTTTTGAAAATTTTTTTTTTAAATTTTTTTTTCAATTTTTTTTTGAATTTTTTTTTTTAAATTTTCTTTTGATTTTTTTTTCGAAAATTTTTTTGGAAATTTTTTTTTCAATTTTTTTTGAAAATTTTTTTCTTGAAATTTTTTTTCAATTTTTTTTTGATTTTTTTTTTCAATTTTTTTTTGAATTTTTTTTTGAAAATTTTTTTTTTCAATTTTTTTTCGAAAATTTCTTTTTGAAATTTTTTTTTCAATTTTTTTTTCAATTTTTTTTTTCAATTTTTTTTTCAATTTTTGTTTTCAATTTTTTTGGATTTTTTTTTTCAATTTTTTTTTGAAAATTTTTTTTTTGAAATTTTTTTTTTCAATTTTTTTTTTTCAATTTTTTTTTCAATTTTTTTTTGGTTTTTTTTTAAATTTTTTTTCAATTTTTTTTGAAAATTTTTTTCTTGAAATTTTTTTTTCAATTTTTTTTTCAATTTTTTTTTCAATTTTTTTGGATTTTTTTTTTCAATTTTTTTTAAAATTTTTTTTTGAATTTTTTTTTGAAAATTTTTTTTGATTTTTTTTTCGAAAATTTTTTTTTGAAATTTTTTTTTTTGAAAATTTTTTTGGAAATTTTTTTTTCAATTTTATTTGAAAATTTTTTTCTTGAATTTTTTTTTTCAATTTTTTTTTTCAATTTTTTTTAAATTTTTTTTTTCAATTTTTTTGGATTTTTTTTTTCAATTTTTTTTTGAAAATTTTTTTTTCGAAATTTTTTTTTTCAATTTTTTTTTCAATTTTTTTTCAATTTTTTTTTTCAATTTTTTTTTCAATTTTTTTTTGAAATTTTTTTTTGAAATTTTTTTTAAATTTTTTTTTGAAATTTTTTTTTCAATTTTTTTTTGAAATTTTTTTTTTTGAAAATTTTTTTCCGAAAATTTTTTTTTTCAATTTTTTTTTGAAATTTTTTTTTTAAATTTTTTTTCGAAAATTTTTTTTTGAAATTTTTTATTCAATTTTTTTTTGAAATTTTTTTTTTCGAAAATTTTTTTGGAAATTTTTTTTTTTGAAAATTTTTTTGGAAATTTTTTTTCAATTTTTTTTCGAAATTTTTTTTTTGATTTTTTTTTTCTATTTTTGTTTGATTTTTTTTCAATTTTTTTTTGAATTTTTTTTTGAAAATTTTTTTTGATTTTTTTTTCGAAAATCTTTTTTTGAAAATTTTTTTCTTGAAATTTTTTTTTCAATTTTTTTTTTCAATTTTTTTTCAATTTTTTTTAAAATTTTTTTTCGAATTTTTTTTTTTTAAATTTTTTTTTCAATTTTTTTTTGAAGTTTTTTTTTTTGAAAATTTTTTTGGAAATTTTTTTTTTTGAAAATTTTTTTTTTAAATTTTTTTTTCAATTTTTTTTTGAATTTTTTTTTTTAAATTTTCTTTTGATTTTTTTTTCGAAAATTTTTTTGGAAATTTTTTTTTCAATTTTTTTTGAAAATTTTTTTCTTGAAATTTTTTTTCAATTTTTTTTTGATTTTTTTTTTCAATTTTTTTTTGAATTTTTTTTTGAAAATTTTTTTTTTCAATTTTTTTTCGAAAATTTCTTTTTGAAATTTTTTTTTCAATTTTTTTTTCAATTTTTTTTTCAATTTTTTTTCAATTTTTTTTTGAAATTTTTTTTTTGAAAATTTTTTTGGATTTTTTTTGAAATTTTTTTTTTGAAAATTTTTTTGGAAATTTTTTTTCAATTTTTTTTCGAAAATTTTTTTTTGAAATTTTTTCAATTTTTTTTTGAAAATTTTTTTTTTGAAAATTTTTTTGGAAATTTTTTTTTCAATTTTTTTTCGAATCTTTTTTTTTTAATTTTTTTTTTCAATTTTTTTTTCAATTTTTTTTTGAAATTTTTTTTGAAAATTTTTTTGGAAATTTTTTTTTTCAATTTTTTTTCGAAAATTTTTTTTTGAAATTTTTTTTTCAATTTTTTTTCGAAAATTTTTTTTTGAAATTTTTTCAATTTTTTTTTGAAAATTTTTTTTTTGAAAATTTTTTTGGAAATTTTTTTTTCAATTTTTTTTTGAAATTTTTTTTTTAATTTTTTTTTTCATTTTTTTTTCAATTTTTTTTTGAAATTTTTTTTTGAAAATTTTTTTGGAAATTTTTTTTTCAATTTTTTTTCGAAAATTTTTCTTCGAAAATTTTTTTGGATTTTTTTTTTCAATTTTTTTTTGAAATTTTTTTTTTTTTTTTTTAATTTTTTTTTTCATTTTTTTTTCAATTTCTTTTTCAATTTTTTTTTTCAATTTTTTTTTCAATTTTTTTTTGAATTTTTTTTTTTGAAAATTGTTTTGGAAATTTTTTTTTCAATTTTTTTTGAAAATTTTTTTTTCAATTTTTTTTTCAATTTTTTTTGAAAATTTTTTTGGATTTTTTTTTTCAATTTTTTTTTGAAAATTGTTTATTTGAATTTTTTTTTTTTCAATTTTTTTTTGATTTTTTTTTTTCAATTTTTTTTTGAAAATTTTTTTTTTCAATTTTTTTTTGAAAATTTTTTTTTCAATTTTTTTTTTAATTTTTTTTTTTGAAAATTTTTTTGGAAATTTTTTTTTCAATTTTTTTTCGAAAATTTTTTTTTGAAATTTTTTTTTCAATTTTTTTTTGAAATTTTTTTTTTTGAAAATTTTTTTGGATTTTTTTTTCAATTTTTTTTTGAAAATTTTTTTTTTTGAAAATTTTTTTGGAAATTTTTTTTTCAATTTTTTTTCGAAAATTTTTTTTTGAAATTTTTTTCAATTTTTTTTTGAAAAATTTTTTTTTCTATTTTTTTTTGAAAATTTTTTTGGATTTTTTTTTTCAATTTTTTTTTGAAAATTTTTTTGGAAATTTTTTTTTCAATTTTTTTTCCAAAATTTTTTTTTGAAATTTTTATTCAATTTTTTTTTGAAATTTTTTTTTTCGAAAATTTTTTTGGAAATTTTTTTTTTGAAAATTTTTTTGGAAATTTTTTTTTCAATTTTTTTTCGAAATTTTTTTTTTGAATTTTTTTTTCAATTTTTGTTTGATTTTTTTTCAATTTTTTTTTGAAAATTTTTTTTGATTTTTTTTTCGAAATTTTTTTTTTGAAATGTTTTTGTTTGAAAATTTTTTTGGAAATTTTTTTTTCAATTTTTTTTGGAAATTTTTTTCTTGAAATTTTTTTTTCAATTTTTTTTTAAATTTTTTTTTCAATTTTTTTTTTCAATTTTTTTGGATTTTTTTTTCAATTTTTTTTTGAAAATTTTTTTGGAATTTTTTTTTTCAATTTTTTTCGAAATTTTTTTTTTGAATTTTTTTTTCAATTTTTGTTTGATTTTTTTTTCAATTTTTTTTTGAATTTTTTTTTGAAAAATTTTTTTGATTTTTTTTTCGAAAATTTTTTTTTGAAATTTTTTTTTTTGAAAATTTTTTTGGAAATTTTTTTTTTCAATTTTTTTTGAAAATTTTTTTCTTGAAATTTTTTTTTCAATTTTTTTTTTTCAATTTTTTTTTCAATTTTTTTTTTCAATTTTTTTGGATTTTTTTTTTCAATTTTTTTTTGAAAATTTTTTTTTTGAAATTTTTTTTTTCAATTTTTTTTCTCAATTTTTTTTTTAATTTTTTTTTTTGTTTTTTTTTTTCAATTTTTTTTTCAATTTTTTTTGAAAATTTTTTTCTTGAAATTTTTTTTTCAATTTTTTTTTTCAATTTTTTTTTCAATTTTTTTTTTCAATTTTTTTGGATTTTTTTTTTCAATTTTTTTTTGAAAATTTTTTTGGAAATTTTTTTTTCAATTTTTTTTGAAAATTTTTTTCTTGAAATTTTTTTTTCAATTTTTTTTTCAATTTTTTTTTCAATTTTTTTTTAAATTTTTTTTCGAAATTTTTTTTTTTTAATTTTTTTTTCAATTTTTTTTTGAAATTTTTTTTTTCGAAATTTTTTTTTTTGAAAATTTTTTTTTTAAATTTTTTTTTCAATTTTTTTTTTGAATTTTTTTTCAAAAATTTTTTTTTGATTTTTTTTTCGAAAATTTTTTTGGAAATTTTTTTTTCAATTTTTTTTGAAAATTTTTTTTCTTGAAATTTTTTTTCAATTTTTTTTTGATTTTTTTTTTCAATTTTTTTTTGAATTTTTTTTTGAAAATTTTTTTTTTCAATTTTTATTCGAAAATTTTTTTTTGAAATTTTTTTTTCAATTTTTTTTTCAATTTTTTTTTCAATTTTTTTTTTCAATTTTTTTTGAAATTTTTTTTTTGAAAATTTTTTTGGATTTTTTTTTCAATTTTTTTTTGAAAATTTTTTTTTTTGAAATTTTTTTTTTCATTTTTTTTTTCATTTTTTTTTCAATTTTTCTTTGAATTTTTTTTTTCAATTTTTTTTTTAAATTTTTTTTTGAAAATTTTTTTGGAAATTTTTTTTTTAATTTTTTTTCGAAAATTTTTTTTTGAAATTTTTTCAATTCTTTTTTGAAAATTTTTTTTTTGAAAATTTTTTTGGAAATTTTTTTTTCAATTTTTTTTGAAATTTTTTTTTTTTTATTTTTTTTTCAATTTTTTTTTCAATTTTTTTTTTAAATTTTTTTTTGAAAATTTTTTTGGAAATTTTTTTTTCAATTTTTTTTCGAAAATTTTTTTTTGAAATTTTTTTTTCAATTTTTTTTCGAAAAATTTTTTTTGAAATTTTTTCAATTTTTTTTTGAAAATTTTTTTTTGAAAATTTTTTTGGAAATTTTTTTTTCAATTTTTTTTTGAAATTTTTTTTTTTTAATTTTTTTTTTCAATTTTTTTTTCAATTTTTTTTTGAAATTTTTTTTGAAAAGTTTTTTGGAAATTTTTTTTTCAATTTTTTTTCGAAAATTTTTTTTTGAAATTTTTTTTTGATTTTTTTTTCGAAAATCTTTTTTTGAAAATTTTTTTCTTGAAATTTTTTTTTCAATTTTTTTTTTCAATTTTTTTTCAATTTTTTTTTAAATTTTTTTTCGAATTTTTTTTTTTTAATTTTTTTTTTCAATTTTTTTTTGAAGTTTTTTTTTTTGAAAATTTTTTTGGAAATTTTTTTTTTTGAAAATTTTTTTTTTAAATTTTTTTTTCAATTTTTTTTTGAATTTTTTTTTTTAAATTTTCTTTTGATTTTTTTTTCGAAAATTTTTTTGGAAATTTTTTTTTCAATTTTTTTTGAAAATTTTTTTCTTGAAATTTTTTTTCAATTTTTTTTTGATTTTTTTTTTCAATTTTTTTTTGAATTTTTTTTTGAAAATTTTTTTTTTCAATTTTTTTTCGAAAATTTCTTTTTGAAATTTTTTTTTCAATTTTTTTTTCAATTTTTTTTTCAATTTTTTTTCAATTTTTTTTTGAAATTTTTTTTTTGAAAATTTTTTTGGATTTTTTTTGAAATTTTTTTTTTGAAAATTTTTTTGGAAATTTTTTTTTCAATTTTTTTTCGAAAATTTTTTTTTGAAATTTTTTCAATTTTTTTTTGAAAATTTTTTTTTTGAAAATTTTTTTGGAAATTTTTTTTTCAATTTTTTTTCGAATCTTTTTTTTTTAATTTTTTTTTTCAATTTTTTTTTCAATTTTTTTTTGAAATTTTTTTTGAAAATTTTTTTGGAAATTTTTTTTTTCAATTTTTTTTCGAAAATTTTTTTTTGAAATTTTTTTTTCAATTTTTTTTCGAAAATTTTTTTTTGAAATTTTTTCAATTTTTTTTTGAAAATTTTTTTTTTGAAAATTTTTTTGGAAATTTTTTTTTCAATTTTTTTTTGAAATTTTTTTTTTAATTTTTTTTTTCATTTTTTTTTCAATTTTTTTTTGAAATTTTTTTTTGAAAATTTTTTTGGAAATTTTTTTTTCAATTTTTTTTCGAAAATTTTTCTTCGAAAATTTTTTTGGATTTTTTTTTTCAATTTTTTTTTGAAATTTTTTTTTTTTTTTTTTAATTTTTTTTTTCATTTTTTTTTCAATTTCTTTTTCAATTTTTTTTTTCAATTTTTTTTTCAATTTTTTTTTGAATTTTTTTTTTTGAAAATTGTTTTGGAAATTTTTTTTTCAATTTTTTTTGAAAATTTTTTTTTCAATTTTTTTTTCAATTTTTTTTGAAAATTTTTTTGGATTTTTTTTTTCAATTTTTTTTTGAAAATTGTTTATTTGAATTTTTTTTTTTTCAATTTTTTTTTGATTTTTTTTTTTCAATTTTTTTTTGAAAATTTTTTTTTTCAATTTTTTTTTGAAAATTTTTTTTTCAATTTTTTTTTTAATTTTTTTTTTTGAAAATTTTTTTGGAAATTTTTTTTTCAATTTTTTTTCGAAAATTTTTTTTTGAAATTTTTTTTTCAATTTTTTTTTGAAATTTTTTTTTTTGAAAATTTTTTTGGATTTTTTTTTCAATTTTTTTTTGAAAATTTTTTTTTTTGAAAATTTTTTTGGAAATTTTTTTTTCAATTTTTTTTCGAAAATTTTTTTTTGAAATTTTTTTCAATTTTTTTTTGAAAAATTTTTTTTTCTATTTTTTTTTGAAAATTTTTTTGGATTTTTTTTTTCAATTTTTTTTTGAAAATTTTTTTGGAAATTTTTTTTTCAATTTTTTTTCCAAAATTTTTTTTTGAAATTTTTATTCAATTTTTTTTTGAAATTTTTTTTTTCGAAAATTTTTTTGGAAATTTTTTTTTTGAAAATTTTTTTGGAAATTTTTTTTTCAATTTTTTTTCGAAATTTTTTTTTTGAATTTTTTTTTCAATTTTTGTTTGATTTTTTTTCAATTTTTTTTTGAAATTTTTTTTTGATTTTTTTTTCGAAATTTTTTTTTTGAAATGTTTTTGTTTGAAAATTTTTTTGGAAATTTTTTTTTCAATTTTTTTTGGAAATTTTTTTCTTGAAATTTTTTTTTCAATTTTTTTTTTAATTTTTTTTTCAATTTTTTTTTTCAATTTTTTTGGATTTTTTTTTCAATTTTTTTTTGAAAATTTTTTTGGAATTTTTTTTTTCAATTTTTTTCGAAATTTTTTTTTTGAATTTTTTTTTCAATTTTTGTTTGATTTTTTTTTCAATTTTTTTTTGAATTTTTTTTTGAAAAATTTTTTTGATTTTTTTTTCGAAAATTTTTTTTTGAAATTTTTTTTTTTGAAAATTTTTTTGGAAATTTTTTTTTTCAATTTTTTTTGAAAATTTTTTTCTTGAAATTTTTTTTTCAATTTTTTTTTTTCAATTTTTTTTTCAATTTTTTTTTTCAATTTTTTTGGATTTTTTTTTTCAATTTTTTTTTGAAAATTTTTTTTTTGAAATTTTTTTTTTCAATTTTTTTTCTCAATTTTTTTTTTAATTTTTTTTTTTGTTTTTTTTTTTCAATTTTTTTTTCAATTTTTTTTGAAAATTTTTTTCTTGAAATTTTTTTTTCAATTTTTTTTTTCAATTTTTTTTTCAATTTTTTTTTTCAATTTTTTTGGATTTTTTTTTTCAATTTTTTTTTGAAAATTTTTTTGGAAATTTTTTTTTCAATTTTTTTTGAAAATTTTTTTCTTGAAATTTTTTTTTCAATTTTTTTTTCAATTTTTTTTTCAATTTTTTTTTAAATTTTTTTTCGAAATTTTTTTTTTTTAATTTTTTTTTCAATTTTTTTTTGAAATTTTTTTTTTCGAAATTTTTTTTTTTGAAAATTTTTTTTTTAAATTTTTTTTTCAATTTTTTTTTTGAATTTTTTTTCAAAAATTTTTTTTTGATTTTTTTTTCGAAAATTTTTTTGGAAATTTTTTTTTCAATTTTTTTTGAAAATTTTTTTTCTTGAAATTTTTTTTCAATTTTTTTTTGATTTTTTTTTTCAATTTTTTTTTGAATTTTTTTTTGAAAATTTTTTTTTTCAATTTTTATTCGAAAATTTTTTTTTGAAATTTTTTTTTCAATTTTTTTTTCAATTTTTTTTTCAATTTTTTTTTTCAATTTTTTTTGAAATTTTTTTTTTGAAAATTTTTTTGGATTTTTTTTTCAATTTTTTTTTGAAAATTTTTTTTTTTGAAATTTTTTTTTTCATTTTTTTTTTCATTTTTTTTTCAATTTTTCTTTGAATTTTTTTTTTCAATTTTTTTTTTAAATTTTTTTTTGAAAATTTTTTTGGAAATTTTTTTTTTAATTTTTTTTCGAAAATTTTTTTTTGAAATTTTTTCAATTCTTTTTTGAAAATTTTTTTTTTGAAAATTTTTTTGGAAATTTTTTTTTCAATTTTTTTTGAAATTTTTTTTTTTTTATTTTTTTTTCAATTTTTTTTTCAATTTTTTTTTTAAATTTTTTTTTGAAAATTTTTTTGGAAATTTTTTTTTCAATTTTTTTTCGAAAATTTTTTTTTGAAATTTTTTTTTCAATTTTTTTTCGAAAAATTTTTTTTGAAATTTTTTCAATTTTTTTTTGAAAATTTTTTTTTGAAAATTTTTTTGGAAATTTTTTTTTCAATTTTTTTTTGAAATTTTTTTTTTTTAATTTTTTTTTTCAATTTTTTTTTCAATTTTTTTTTGAAATTTTTTTTGAAAAGTTTTTTGAAAATTTTTTTTTCAATTTTTTTTCGAAAATTTTTTTTTGAAATTTTTTTTTCAATTTTTTTTCGAAATTTTTTTTTTGAAATTTTTTTTTCAATTTTTTTTTCAATTTTTTTCAATTTTTTTTGAAATTTTTTTTTGAAAATTTTTTTGGATTTTTTTTTTCAATTTTTTTTTGAAATTTTTTATTTTTTTTTTCATTTTTTTTTCAATTTTTTTTTTCAATTTTTTTTTTTCAATTTTTTTTTCAATTTTTTTTTGAAATTTTTTTTTTGAAAATTTTTTTGGAAATTTTTTTTTCAATTTTTTTTTTCAATTTTTTTTTTCAATTTTTTTTTCAATTTTTTTTTTCATTTTTTTTTCAATTTTTCTTTCAATTTTTTTTTGAAATTTTTTTTTCAATTTTTTTTTCAATTTTTTTTTCAATTTTTTTGATTTTTTTTTCAATTTTTTTTTGAAAATTTTTTTTTTGAAAATTTTTTTTTCAATTTTTTTTTTCAATTTTTTTTTCAATTTTTTTTTTCATTTTTTTCAATTTTTTTTTGAATTTTTTTTTCAATTTTTTTTCGAAAAATTTTTTTTTCAATTTTTTTTTGAAAATTTTTTTGGAATTTTTTTTTTAAATTTTTTTCGAAATTTTTTTTTTGAATTTTTTTTCAATTTCGTTTGATTTTTTTTCAATTTTTTTTTTGAAATTTTTTTTTTTAAATTTTTTTTTGAATTTTTTTTTGAAAATTTTTTTTTGATTTTTTTTTCGAAAATTTTTTTGGAATTTTTTTTTTCAATTTTTTTTGAAAATTTTTTTCTTGAAATTTTTTTTCAATTTTTTTTGATTTTTTTTTCAATTTTTTTTTGAATTTTTTTTTGAAAATTTTTTTTTGAAATTTTTTTTTCAATTTTTTTTTTCAATTTTTTTTTCAATTTTTTTTTAAAATTTTTTTCTTGAAATTTTTTTTTCAATTTTTTTTTCAATTTTTTTTTCAATTTTTTTTAAAAATTTTTTTCGAAATTTTTTTTTTTTAATTTTTTTTTCAATTTTTTTTTGAAATTTTTTTTTTCGAAATTTTTTTTTTTGAAAATTTTTTTTTAAAATTTTTTTTTCAATTTTTTTTTTTAATTTTTTTTTGAAAATTTTTTTGGAAATTTTTTTTTCAATTTTTTTTCGAAAATTTTTTTTTGAAATTTTTTTTTCAATTTTTTTTCGAAAAATTTTTTTTGAAATTTTTTCAATTTTTTTTTGAAAATTTTTTTTTTGAAAATTTTTTTGGAAATTTTTTTTCCAATTTTTTTTTGAAATTTTTTTTTTTTAATTTTTTTTTTAAATTTTATTTTCAATTTTTTTTTGAAATTTTTTTTTGAAAAGTTTTTTGGAAATTTTTTTTTCAATTTTTTTTCGAAAATTTTTTTTTGAAATTTTTTTTTCAATTTTTTTTCGAAAATTTTTTTTTGAAATTTTTTTTTCAATTTTTTTTTCAATTTTTTTCAATTTTTTTTGAAATTTTTTTTTGAAAATTTTTTTGGATTTTTTTTTTCAATTTTTTTTTGAATTTTTTTTTTTTTTAATTTTTTTTTTCATTTTTTTTTCAATTTTTTTTTTCAATTTTTTTTTTTCAATTTTTTTTTCAATTTTTTTTTGAAATTTTTTTTTTGAAAATTTTTTTGGAAATTTTTTTTTCAATTTTTTTTTTCAATTTTTTTTTTCAATTTTTTTTTCAATTTTTTTTTTCATTTTTTTTTCAATTTTTTTTTCAATTTTTTTTTGAAATTTTTTTTTCAATTTTTTTTTCAATTTTTTTTTCAATTTTTTTGATTTTTTTTTCAATTTTTTTTTGAAAATTTTTTTTTTGAAATTTTTTTTTTCAATTTTTTTTTTCAATTTGTTTTTCAATTTTTTTTTTCATTTTTTTCAATTTTTTTTTGAATTTTTTTTTCAATTTTTTTTCGAAAAATTTTTTTTTCAATTTTTTTTTTGAAATTTTTTTTTTTAAATTTTTTTTTGAATTTTTTTTTGAAAATTTTTTTTTGATTTTTTTTTCGAAAATTTTTTTGGAATTTTTTTTTTCAATTTTTTTTGAAAATTTTTTTCTTGAAATTTTTTTTTCAATTTTTTTTTCAATTTTTTTTTCAATTTTTTTTTAAATTTTTTTTCGAAATTTTTTTTTTTTAATTTTTTTTTCAATTTTTTTTTGAAATTTTTTTTTTCGAAATTTTTTTTTTTGAAAATTTTTTTTTAAAATTTTTTTTTCAATTTTTTTTTTCAATTTTTTTTTCAATTTTTGTTTTCAATTTTTTTGGATTTTTTTTCAATTTTTTTTTGAAAATTTTTTTTTTGAAATTTTTTTTTGAAATTTTTTTTTTCAATTTTTTTTTCAATTTTTTTTTGGTTTTTTTTTTAAATTTTTTTTTCAATTTTTTTTGAAAATTTTTTTCTTGAAATTTTTTTTTCAATTTTTTTTTCAATTTTTTTTTCAATTTTTTTGGATTTTTTTTTTCAATTTTTTTTAAAATTTTTTTTTGAATTTTTTTTTGAAAATTTTTTTTGATTTTTTTTTCGAAAATTTTTTTTTGAAATTTTTTTATTTGAAAATTTTTTTGGAAATTTTTTTTTCAATTTTATTTGAAAATTTTTTTCTTGAATTTTTTTTTTCAATTTTTTTTTTCAATTTTTTTTAAATTTTTTTTTTCAATTTTTTTGGATTTTTTTTTTCAATTTTTTTTTGAAAATTTTTTTTTCGAAATTTTTTTTTTTCAATTTTTTTTTCAATTTTTTTTCAATTTTTTTTTTCAATTTTTTTTTCAATTTTTTTTTGAAATTTTTTTTTGAAATTTTTTTTAAATTTTTTTTTGAAATTTTTTTTTCAATTTTTTTTTGAAATTTTTTTTTTGAAAATTTTTTTCCGAAAATTTTTTTTTTCAATTTTTTTTTGAAATTTTTTTTTAAAATTTTTTTTCGAAAATTTTTTTTTGAAATTTTTTATTCAATTTTTTTTTGAAATTTTTTTTTTCGAAAATTTTTTTGGAAATTTTTTTTTTTGAAAATTTTTTTGGAAATTTTTTTTCAATTTTTTTTCGAAATTTTTTTTTTGATTTTTTTTTTCTATTTTTGTTTGATTTTTTTTTTTTCTTGAAATTTTTTTTTCAATTTTTTTTTTCAATTTTTTTTCAATTTTTTTTTTAATTTTTTTTCGAATTTTTTTTTTTTAAATTTTTTTTTCAATTTTTTTTTGAAATTTTTTTTTTTGAAAATTTTTTTGGAAATTTTTTTTTTTGAAAATTTTTTTTTAAAATTTTTTTTTCAATTTTTTTTTGAATTTTTTTTTTTAAATTTTCTTTTGATTTTTTTTTCGAAAATTTTTTTGGAAATTTTTTTTTCAATTTTTTTTGAAAATTTTTTTCTTGAAATTTTTTTTCAATTTTTTTTTGATTTTTTTTTTCAATTTTTTTTTGAATTTTTTTTTGAAAATTTTTTTTTTCAATTTTTTTTCGAAAATTTCTTTTTGAAATTTTTTTTTCAATTTTTTTTTCAATTTTTTTTTTCAATTTTTTTTTCAATTTTTGTTTTCAATTTTTTTGGATTTTTTTTTTCAATTTTTTTTTGAAAATTTTTTTTTTGAAATTTTTTTTTTCAATTTTTTTTTTTCAATTTTTTTTTCAATTTTTTTTTGGTTTTTTTTAAAATTTTTTTTTCAATTTTTTTTGAAAATTTTTTTCTTGAAATTTTTTTTTCAATTTTTTTTTCAATTTTTTTTTCAATTTTTTTGGATTTTTTTTTTCAATTTTTTTTAAAATTTTTTTTTGAATTTTTTTTTGAAAATTTTTTTTGATTTTTTTTTCGAAAATTTTTTTTTGAAATTTTTTTTTTTGAAAATTTTTTTGGAAATTTTTTTTTCAATTTTATTTGAAAATTTTTTTCTTGAATTTTTTTTTTCAATTTTTTTTTTCAATTTTTTTTAAATTTTTTTTTTCAATTTTTTTGGATTTTTTTTTTCAATTTTTTTTTGAAAATTTTTTTTTCGAAATTTTTTTTTTCAATTTTTTTTTCAATTTTTTTTCAATTTTTTTTTTCAATTTTTTTTTCAATTTTTTTTTGAAATTTTTTTTTGAAATTTTTTTTAAATTTTTTTTTGAAATTTTTTTTTCAATTTTTTTTTGAAATTTTTTTTTTTGAAAATTTTTTTCCGAAAATTTTTTTTTTCAATTTTTTTTTGAAATTTTTTTTTTAAATTTTTTTTCGAAAATTTTTTTTTGAAATTTTTTATTCAATTTTTTTTTGAAATTTTTTTTTTCGAAAATTTTTTTGGAAATTTTTTTTTTTGAAAATTTTTTTGGAAATTTTTTTTCAATTTTTTTTCGAAATTTTTTTTTTGATTTTTTTTTTCTATTTTTGTTTGATTTTTTTTCAATTTTTTTTTGAATTTTTTTTTGAAAATTTTTTTTGATTTTTTTTTCGAAAATCTTTTTTTGAAAATTTTTTTCTTGAAATTTTTTTTTCAATTTTTTTTTTCAATTTTTTTTCAATTTTTTTTTAAATTTTTTTTCGAATTTTTTTTTTTTAAATTTTTTTTTCAATTTTTTTTTGAAGTTTTTTTTTTTGAAAATTTTTTTGGAAATTTTTTTTTTTGAAAATTTTTTTTTTAAATTTTTTTTTCAATTTTTTTTTGAATTTTTTTTTTTAAATTTTCTTTTGATTTTTTTTTCGAAAATTTTTTTGGAAATTTTTTTTTCAATTTTTTTTGAAAATTTTTTTCTTGAAATTTTTTTTCAATTTTTTTTTGATTTTTTTTTTCAATTTTTTTTTGAATTTTTTTTTGAAAATTTTTTTTTTCAATTTTTTTTCGAAAATTTCTTTTTGAAATTTTTTTTTCAATTTTTTTTTCAATTTTTTTTTCAATTTTTTTTTCAATTTTTTTTTGAAATTTTTTTTTTGAAAATTTTTTTGGATTTTTTTTGAAATTTTTTTTTTGAAAATTTTTTTGGAAATTTTTTTTTCAATTTTTTTTCGAAAATTTTTTTTTGAAATTTTTTCAATTTTCTTTTGAAAATTTTTTTTTTGAAAATTTTTTTGGAAATTTTTTTTTCAATTTTTTTTCGAATCTTTTTTTTTTAATTTTTTTTTTCAATTTTTTTTTCAATTTTTTTTTGAAATTTTTTTTGAAAATTTTTTTGGAAATTTTTTTTTTCAATTTTTTTTCGAAAATTTTTTTTTGAAATTTTTTTTTCAATTTTTTTTCGAAAATTTTTTTTTGAAATTTTTTCAATTTTTTTTTGAAATTTTTTTTTGAAAATTTTTTTGGAAATTTTTTTTTCAATTTTTTTTCGAAAATTTTTCTTCGAAAATTTATTTGGATTTTTTTTTTCAATTTTTTTTTGAAATTTTTTTTTTTTTTTTTTGTAATTTTTTTTTTCATTTTTTTTTCAATTTCTTTTTCAATTTTTTTTTTCAATTTTTTTTTCAATTTTTTTTTGAATTTTTTTTTTTGAAAATTGTTTTGGAAATTTTTTTTTCAATTTTTTTTGAAAATTTTTTTTTCAATTTTTTTTTCAATTTTTTTTGAAAATTTTTTTGGATTTTTTTTTTCAATTTTTTTTTGAAAATTGTTTATTTGAATTTTTTTTTTTTCAATTTTTTTTTGATTTTTTTTTTTCAATTTTTTTTTGAAAATTTTTTTTTTCAATTTTTTTTTGAAAATTTTTTTTTCAATTTTTTTTTTAATTTCTTTTTTTTGAAAATTTTTTTGGAAATTTTTTTTTCAATTTTTTTTCGAAAATTTTTTTTTGAAATTTTTTTTTCAATTTTTTTTTGAAATTTTTTTTTTTGAAAATTTTTTTGGATTTTTTTTTCAATTTTTTTTTGAAAATTTTTTTTTTTGAAAATTTTTTTGGAAATTTTTTTTTCAATTTTTTTTCGAAAATTTTTTTTTGAAATTTTTTTCAATTTTTTTTTGAAAAATTTTTTTTTCTATTTTTTTTTGAAAATTTTTTTGGATTTTTTTTTTCAATTTTTTTTTGAAAATTTTTTTGGAAATTTTTTTTTCAATTTTTTTTCCAAAATTTTTTTTTGAAATTTTTATTCAATTTTTTTTTGAAATTTTTTTTTTCGAAAATTTTTTTGGAAATTTTTTTTTTGAAAATTTTTTTGGAAATTTTTTTTTCAATTTTTTTTCGAAATTTTTTTTTTGAATTTTTTTTTCAATTTTTGTTTGATTTTTTTTCAATTTTTTTTTGAAAATTTTTTTTGATTTTTTTTTCGAAATTTTTTTTTTGAAATTTTTTTGTTTGAAAATTTTTTTGGAAATTTTTTTTTCAATTTTTTTTGGAAATTTTTTTCTTGAAATTTTTTTTTCAATTTTTTTTTTAATTTTTTTTTCAATTTTTTTTTTCAATTTTTTTGGATTTTTTTTTCAATTTTTTTTTGAAAATTTTTTTGGAATTTTTTTTTTCAATTTTTTTCGAAATTTTTTTTTTGAATTTTTTTTTCAATTTTTGTTTGATTTTTTTTTCAATTTTTTTTTGAATTTTTTTTTGAAAAATTTTTTTGATTTTTTTTTCGAAAATTTTTTTTTGAAATTTTTTTTTTTGAAAATTTTTTTGGAAATTTTTTTTTTCAATTTTTTTTGAAAATTTTTTTCTTGAAATTTTTTTTTCAATTTTTTTTTTTCAATTTTTTTTTCAATTTTTTTTTTCAATTTTTTTGGATTTTTTTTTTCAATTTTTTTTTGAAAATTTTTTTTTTGAAATTTTTTTTTTCAATTTTTTTTCTCAATTTTTTTTTTAATTTTTTTTTTTGGTTTTTTTTTTCAATTTTTTTTTCAATTTTTTTTGAAAATTTTTTTCTTGAAATTTTTTTTTCAATTTTTTTTTTCAATTTTTTTTTCAATTTTTTTTTTCAATTTTTTTGGATTTTTTTTTTCAATTTTTTTTTGAAATTTTTTATTTTTTTTTTCATTTTTTTTTCAATTTTTTTTTTCAATTTTTTTTTTTCAATTTTTTTTTCAATTTTTTTTTGAAATTTTTTTTTTGAAAATTTTTTTGGAAATTTTTTTTTCAATTTTTTTTTTCAATTTTTTTTTTCAATTTTTTTTTCAATTTTTTTTTTCATTTTTTTTTCAATTTTTTTTTCAATTTTTTTTTGAAATTTTTTTTTCAATTTTTTTTTCAATTTTTTTTTCAATTTTTTTGATTTTTTTTTCAATTTTTTTTTGAAAATTTTTTTTTTGAAAATTTTTTTTTCAATTTTTTTTTTCAATTTTTTTTTCAATTTTTTTTTTCATTTTTTTCAATTTTTTTTTGAATTTTTTTTTCAATTTTTTTTCGAAAAATTTTTTTTTCAATTTTTTTTTGAAAATTTTTTTGGAATTTTTTTTTAAAATTTTTTTCGAAATTTTTTTTTTGAATTTTTTTTCAATTTCGTTTGATTTTTTTTCAATTTTTTTTTTGAAATTTTTTTTTTTAAATTTTTTTTTGAATTTTTTTTTGAAAATTTTTTTTTGATTTTTTTTTCGAAAATTTTTTTGGAATTTTTTTTTTCAATTTTTTTTGAAAATTTTTTTCTTGAAATTTTTTTTCAATTTTTTTTGATTTTTTTTTCAATTTTTTTTTGAATTTTTTTTTGAAAATTTTTTTTTGAAATTTTTTTTTCAATTTTTTTTTTCAATTTTTTTTTCAATTTTTTTTTAAAATTTTTTTCTTGAAATTTTTTTTTCAATTTTTTTTTCAATTTTTTTTTCAATTTTTTTTAAAAATTTTTTTCGAAATTTTTTTTTTTTAATTTTTTTTTCAATTTTTTTTTGAAATTTTTTTTTTCGAAATTTTTTTTTTTGAAAATTTTTTTTTTAAATTTTTTTTTCAATTTTTTTTTTGAATTTTTTTTCAAAAATTTTTTTTTGATTTTTTTTTCGAAAATTTTTTTGGAAATTTTTTTTTCAATTTTTTTTGAAAATTTTTTTTCTTGAAATTTTTTTTCAATTTTTTTTTGATTTTTTTTTTTCAATTTTTTTTTTAATTTTTTTTTGAAAATTTTTTTGGAATTTTTTTTTTAAATTTTTTTTCGAAAATTTTTTTTTGAAATTTTTTCAATTCTTTTTTGAAAATTTTTTTTTTGAAAATTTTTTTGGAAATTTTTTTTTCAATTTTTTTTGAAATTTTTTTTTTTAAATTTTTTTTTCAATTTTTTTTTCAATTTTTTTTTTTAATTTTTTTTTGAAAATTTTTTTGGAATTTTTTTTTTAAATTTTTTTTCGAAAATTTTTTTTTGAAATTTTTTCAATTCTTTTTTGAAAATTTTTTTTTTGAAAATTTTTTTGGAAATTTTTTTTTCAATTTTTTTTGAAATTTTTTTTTTTAAATTTTTTTTTCAATTTTTTTTTCAATTTTTTTTTTTAATTTTTTTTTGAAATTTTTTTTTCAATTTTTTTTCGAAAAATTTTTTTTGAAATTTTTTCAATTTTTTTTTGAAAATTTTTTTTTTGAAAATTTTTTTGGAAATTTTTTTTCCAATTTTTTTTTGAAATTTTTTTTTTTTAATTTTTTTTTTTAAATTTTATTTTCAATTTTTTTTTGAAATTTTTTTTTGAAAAGTTTTTTGGAAATTTTTTTTTCAATTTTTTTTCGAAAATTTTTTTTTGAAATTTTTTTTTCAATTTTTTTTCGAAAATTTTTTTTTGAAATTTTTTTTTCAATTTTTTTTTCAATTTTTTTCAATTTTTTTTGAAATTTTTTTTTGAAAATTTTTTTGGATTTTTTTTTTCAATTTTTTTTTGAATTTTTTTTTTTTTTAATTTTTTTTTTCATTTTTTTTTCAATTTTTTTTTTCAATTTTTTTTTTTCAATTTTTTTTTCAATTTTTTTTTGAAATTTTTTTTTTGAAAATTTTTTTGGAAATTTTTTTTTCAATTTTTTTTTTCAATTTTTTTTTTCAATTTTTTTTTCAATTTTTTTTTTCATTTTTTTTTCAATTTTTTTTTCAATTTTTTTTTGAAATTTTTTTTTCAATTTTTTTTTCAATTTTTTTTTCAATTTTTTTGATTTTTTTTTCAATTTTTTTTTTAAAATTTTTTTTTTGAAATTTTTTTTTTCAATTTTTTTTTTCAATTTGTTTTTCAATTTTTTTTTTCATTTTTTTCAATTTTTTTTTGAATTTTTTTTTCAATTTTTTTTCGAAAAATTTTTTTTTCAATTTTTTTTTTGAAATTTTTTTTTTTAAATTTTTTTTTGAATTTTTTTTTGAAAATTTTTTTTTGATTTTTTTTTCGAAAATTTTTTTGGAATTTTTTTTTTCAATTTTTTTTGAAAATTTTTTTCTTGAAATTTTTTTTTCAATTTTTTTTTCAATTTTTTTTTCAATTTTTTTTTAAATTTTTTTTCGAAATTTTTTTTTTTTAATTTTTTTTTCAATTTTTTTTTGAAATTTTTTTTTTCGAAATTTTTTTTTTTGAAAATTTTTTTTTAAAATTTTTTTTTCAATTTTTTTTTTGAATTTTTTTTCAAAAATTTTTTTTTGATTTTTTTTTCGAAAATTTTTTTGGAAATTTTTTTTTCAATTTTTTTTGAAAATTTTTTTTCTTGAAATTTTTTTTCAATTTTTTTTTGATTTTTTTTTCAATTTTTTTTTGAAAATTTTTCTGGAATTTTTTTTTTAAATTTTTTTTCGAAAATTTTTTTTTGAAATTTTTTCAATTCTTTTTTGAAAATTTTTTTTTTGAAAATTTTTTTGGAAATTTTTTTTTCAATTTTTTTTGAAATTTTTTTTTTTAAATTTTTTTTTCAATTTTTTTTTCAATTTTTTTTTAAATTTTTTTTTGAAAATTTTTTTGGAAATTTTTTTTTCAATTTTTTTTCGAAAATTTTTTTTTGAAATTTTTTTTTCAATTTTTTTTCGAAAAATTTTTTTTGAAATTTTTTCAATTTTTTTTTGAAAATTTTTTTTTTGAAAATTTTTTTGGAAATTTTTTTTTCAATTTTTTTTTGAAATTTTTTTTTTTAAATTTTTTTTTTAATTTTTTTTTCAATTTTTTTTTGAAATTTTTTTTTGAAAAGTTTTTTGGAAATTTTTTTTTCAATTTTTTTTCGAAAATTTTTTTTTGAAATTTTTTTTTCAATTTTTTTTCGAAAATTTTTTTTTGAAATTTTTTTTTCAATTTTTTTTTAAATTTTTTTCAAAATTTTTTTTTGAAAATTTTTTTGGATTTTTTTTTTCAATTTTTTTTTGAAATTTTTTTTTTTTTTTAATTTTTTTTTTCATTTTTTTTTCAATTTTTTTTTTCAATTTTTTTTTTCAATTTTTTTTTCAATTTTTTTTTGAAATTTTTTTTTTGAAAATTTTTTTGGAAATTTTTTTTTCAATTTTTTTTTTCAATTTTTTTTTTCAATTTTTTTTTCAATTTTTTTTTTCATTTTTTTTTTCAATTTTTTTTTCAATTTTTTTTTGAAATTTTTTTTTCAATTTTTTTTTCAATTTTTTTGATTTTTTTTTCAATTTTTTTTTGAAAATTTTTTTTTTGAAATTTTTTTTTTCAATTTTTTTTTTCAATTTTTTTTTCAATTTTTTTTTTAATTTTTTTCAATTTTTTTTTGAATTTTTTTTTCAATTTTTTTTCGAAAAATTTTTTTTTCAATTTTTTTTTGAAATTTTTTTTGGAATTTTTTTTTTCAATTTTTTTCGAAATTTTTTTTTTGAATTTTTTTTCAATTTCTGTTTGATTTTTTTTCAATTTTTTTTTTGAAATTTTTTTTTTTAAATTTTTTTTTGAATTTTTTTTTGAAAATTTTTTTTTGATTTTTTTTTCGAAAATTTTTTTGGAATTTTTTTTTTCAATTTTTTTTGAAAATTTTTTTCCTGAAATTTTTTTTCAATTTTTTTTGATTTTTTTTTCAATTTTTTTTTGAATTTTTTTTTGAAAATTTTTTTTTGAAATTTTTTTTTCAATTTTTTTTTCAATTTTTTTTTCAATTTTTTTTTAAAATTTTTTTCTTGAAATTTTTTTTTCAATTTTTTTTTCAATTTTTTTTTCAATTTTTTTTCGAAATTTTTTTTTTTAAATTTTTTTTTCAATTTTTTTTTGAAATTTTTTTTTTCGAAATTTTTTTTTTTGAAAATTTTTTTTTAAAATTTTTTTTTCAATTTTTTTTTTGAATTTTTATTCAAAAATTTTTTTTTGATTTTTTTTTCGAAAATTTTTTTGGAAATTTTTTTTTCAATTTTTTTTGAAAATTTTTTTTCTTGAAATTTTTTTTCAATTTTTTTTTGATTTTTTTTTTCAATTTTTTTTTCAATTTTTTTTTGAAAATTTTTTTTTTCAATTTTTATTCGAAAATTTTTTTTTGAAATTTTTTTTTCAATTTTTTTTTCAATTTTTTTTTCAATTTTTTTTTCAATTTTTTTTGAAATTTTTTTTTTGAAAATTTTTTTGGATTTTTTTTTCAATTTTTTTTTGAAAATTTTTTTTTTTGAAATTTTTTTTTTCATTTTTTTTTTCATTTTTTTTTCAATTTTTCTTTGAATTTTTTTTTTCAATTTTTTTTTAAATTTTTTTTTGAAAATTTTTTTGGAAATTTTTTTCTTAATTTTTTTTCGAAAATTTTTTTTTGAAATTTTTTCAATTCTTTTTTGAAAATTTTTTTTTTGAAAATTTTTTTGGAAATTTTTTTTTCAATTTTTTTTGAAATTTTTTTTTTAAATTTTTTTTTCAATTTTTTTTTCAATTTTTTTTTTTAATTTTTTTTTGAAAATTTTTTTGGAAATTTTTTTTTCAATTTTTTTTCGAAAATTTTTTTTTGAAATTTTTTTTTCAATTTTTTTCGAAAAATTTTTTTTGAAATTTTTTCAATTTTTTTTTGAAAATTTTTTTTTTGAAAATTTTTTTGGAAATTTTTTTTTCAATTTTTTTTTGAAATTTTTTTTTTTTAATTTTTTTTTTCAATTTTTTTTTCAATTTTTTTTTGAAATTTTTTTTTTGAAAAGTTTTTTGGAAATTTTTTTTTCAATTTTTTTTCGAAAACTTTTTTTTGAAATTTTTTTTTCAATTTTTTTTCGAAATTTTTTTTTTGAAATTTTTTTTTCAATTTTTTTTCAATTTTTTTCAATTTTTTTTGAAATTTTTTTTTGAAAATTTTTTTGGATTTTTTTTTT
>OX101828.2:26675171-26677671 GCA_944452925.2 Chrysolina oricalcia | reverse complement strand
TTTTTTTGAAATTTTTTTTTCAATTTTTTTTCGAAAATTTTTTTTTGAAATTTTTTTTTCAATTTTTTTTTCAATTTTTTTTTGAAATTTTTTTTTGAAAATTTTTTTGGAAATTTTTTTTTCAATTTTTTTTCGAAAATTTTTTTTCGAAAATTTTTTTGGATTTTTTTTTCAATTTTTTTTTGAAATTTTTTTTTTTTTTCAATTTTTTTTTTCATTTTTTTTTCAATTTTTTTTTCAATTTTTTTTTTAAATTTTTTTTTCAATTTTTTTTTGAATTTTTTTTTTTGAAAATTGTTTTGGAAATTTTTTTTTCAATTTTTTTTGAAAATTTTTTTTGAAAATTTTTTTTTGAATTTTTTTTCAATTTCTGTTTGATTTTTTTTCAATTTTTTTTTTGAAATTTTTTTTTTAAATTTTTTTTTGAA
Source organism: Chrysolina oricalcia (assembly GCA_944452925.2). Taxonomy (NCBI): domain Eukaryota; kingdom Metazoa; phylum Arthropoda; class Insecta; order Coleoptera; family Chrysomelidae; genus Chrysolina; species Chrysolina oricalcia. Next base: position 26,677,243 of record OX101828.2, on the reverse strand, counting down.
TTTTTTTTTGAAAATTTTTTTTTGATTTTTTTTTCGAAAATTTTTTTGGAATTTTTTTTTTCAATTTTTTTTGAAAATTTTTTTCTTGAAATTTTTTTTCAATTTTTTTTGATTTTTTTTCAATTTTTTTTTGAATTTTTTTTTGAAAATTTTTTTTTGAAATTTTTTTTTCAATTTTTTTTTCAATTTTTTTTTCAATTTTTTTTTAAAATTTTTTTCTTGAAATTTTTTTTTCAATTTTTTTTTCAATTTTTTTTTCAATTTTTTTTTAAATTTTTTTTCGAAATTTTTTTTTTTTAATTTTTTTTTCAATTTTTTTTTGAAATTTTTTTTTTCGAAATTTTTTTTTTTGAAATTTTTTTTTTTAAATTTTTTTTTCAATTTTTTTTCAAAAATTTTTTTTTGATTTTTTTTTCGAAAATTTTTTTGGAAATTTTTTTTTCAATTTTTTTTGAAAATTTTTTTTCTTGAAATTTTTTTTCAATTTTTTTTTGATTTTTTTTTTCAATTTTTTTTTCAATTTTTTTTTGAAAATTTTTTTTTTCAATTTTTATTCGAAAATTTTTTTTTGAAATTTTTTTTTCAATTTTTTTTTCAATTTTTTTTTCAATTTTTTTTTCAATTTTTTTTGAAATTTTTTTTTTGAAAATTTTTTTGGATTTTTTTTTCAATTTTTTTTTGAAAATTTTTTTTTTTGAAATTTTTTTTTTCATTTTTTTTTTCATTTTTTTTTCAATTTTTTTTTGAATTTTTTTTTTCAATTTTTTTTTAAATTTTTTTTTGAAAATTTTTTTGGAAATTTTTTTCTTAATTTTTTTTCGAAAATTTTTTTTTGAAATTTTTTCAATTCTTTTTTGAAAATTTTTTTTTTGAAAATTTTTTTGGAAATTTTTTTTTCAATTTTTTTTGAAATTTTTTTTTTTAAATTTTTTTTTCAATTTTTTTTTCAATTTTTTTTTTAAATTTTTTTTTGAAAATTTTTTTGGAAATTTTTTTTTCAATTTTTTTTCGAAAATTTTTTTTTGAAATTTTTTTTTCAATTTTTTTCGAAAAATTTTTTTTGAAATTTTTTCAATTTTTTTTTGAAAATTTTTTTTTTGAAAATTTTTTTGGAAATTTTTTTTTCAATTTTTTTTTGAAATTTTTTTTTTTTAATTTTTTTTTTCAATTTTTTTTTCAATTTTTTTTTGAAATTTTTTTTTGAAAAGTTTTTTGGAAATTTTTTTTTCAATTTTTTTTCGAAAATTTTTTTTTGAAATTTTTTTTTCAATTTTTTTTCGAAAATTTTTTTTTGAAATTTTTTTTTCAATTTTTTTTTCAATTTTTTTTTGAAATTTTTTTTTGAAAATTTTTTTGGAAATTTTTTTTTCAATTTTTTTTCGAAAATTTTTTTTCGAAAATTTTTTTGGATTTTTTTTTCAATTTTTTTTTGAAATTTTTTTTTTTTTTCAATTTTTTTTTTCATTTTTTTTTCAATTTTTTTTTCAATTTTTTTTTTCAATTTTTTTTTCAATTTTTTTTTGAATTTTTTTTTTTGAAAATTGTTTTTGAAATTTTTTTTTCAATTTTTTTTGAAAATTTTTTTTGAAAATTTTTTTGGATTTTTTTTTTCAATTTTTTTTTGAAAATTGTTTATTTGAAATTTTTTTTTTCAATTTTTTTTTGATTTTTTTTTTCAATTTTTTTTTGAAAATTTTTTTTTTCAATTTTTTTTTGAAAATTTTTTTTTCAATTTTTTTTTCAATTTTTTTTTTTAATTTTTTTTTTTGAAAATTTTTTTGGAAATTTTTTTTTCAATTTTTTTTCGAAAATTTTTTTTTTAAATTTTTTTTTCAATTTTTTTTTGAAATTTTTTTTTTTGAAAATTTTTTTGGATTTTTTTTTCAATTTTTTTTTGAAAATTTTTTTTTTTGAAAATTTTTTTGGAAATTTTTTTTTCAATTTTTTTTCGAAAATTTTTTTTTGAAATTTTTTTTTCAATTTTTTTTTGAAAAATTTTTTTTTCTATTTTTTTTTGAAAATTTTTTTGGATTTTTTTTTTCAATTTTTTTTTGAAAATTTTTTTGGAAATT
>OX101828.2:26670171-26672671 GCA_944452925.2 Chrysolina oricalcia | reverse complement strand
TTTTTTTTCAATTTTTTTTGAAATTTTTTTTTTTAATTTTTTTTTCAATTTTTTTTTCAATTTTTTTTTTAAATTTTTTTTTGAAAATTTTTTTGGAAATTTTTTTTTCAATTTTTTTTCGAAAATTTTTTTTTGAAATTTTTTTTTCAATTTTTTTTCGAAAAATTTTTTTTTCAATTTTTTTTCGAAAAATTTTTTTTGAAATTTTTTCAATTTTTTTTTGAAAATTTTTTTGGAAATTTTTTTTTCAATTTTTTTTTGAAATTTTTTTTTTTTAATTTTTTTTTTCAATTTTTTTTTCAATTTTTTTTTGAAATTTTTTTTTGAAAAGTTTTTTGGAAATTTTTTTTTCAATTTTTTTTCGAAAATTTTTTTTTGAAATTTTTTTTTCAATTTTTTTTCGAAAATTTTTTTTTGAAATTTTTTTTTCAATTTTTTTCAATTTTTTTTGAAATTTTTTTTTGAAAATTTTTTTGGATTTTTTTTTTCAATTTTTTTTTGAAATTTTTTTTTTTTAAATTTTTTTTTTCATTTTTTTTTCAATTTTTTTTTTCAATTTTTTTTTTCAATTTTTTTTTCAATTTTTTTTTGAAATTTTTTTTTTGAAATTTTTTTTTCAATTTTTTTCCGAAATTTTTTTTTTGAAAATTTTTTTGGAAATTTTTTTTTCAATTTTTTTCCGAAATTTTTTTTTTGAAATTTTTTTTTGAAATTTTTTTTTCAATTTTTTTTTCAATTTTTTTGATTTTTTTTTCAATTTTTTTTTGAAAATTTTTTTTTTGAAATTTTTTTTTTCAATTTTTTTTTTCAATTTTTTTTTCAATTTTTTTTTTCATTTTTTTCAATTTTTTTTTGAATTTTTTTTTGAATTTTTTTTTTTCAATTTTTTTTCGAAAAATTTTTTTTTCAATTTTTTTTTGAAAATTTTTTTGGAATTTTTTTTTTCAATTTTTTTCGAAATTTTTTTTTTGAATTTTTTTTCAATTTCTGTTTGATTTTTTTTCAATTTTTTTTTTGAAATTTTTTTTTTCATTTTTTTTTTCAATTTTTTTTTTCAATTTTTTTTTGGAAATTTTTTTTTCAATTTTTTTTTTAAATTTTTTTAAAATTTTTTTTCGAAATTTTTTTTTTTTAATTTTTTTTTGAATTTTTTTTTGAAAATTTTTTTTTGATTTTTTTTTCGAAAATTTTTTTGGAATTTTTTTTTCAATTTTTTTTGAAAATTTTTTTCTTGAAATTTTTTTTCAATTTTTTTTGATTTTTTTTTCAATTTTTTTTTGAATTTTTTTTTGAAATTTTTTTTTTTCAATTTTTTTTCGAAAATTTTTTTTTGAAATTTTTTTTTCAATTTTTTTTTTCAATTTTTTTTTCAATTTTTTTTTAAAATTTTTTTTTTGAAAATTTTTTTGGATTTTTTTTTCAATTTTTTTTTGAAAATTTTTTTTTTTGAAATTTTTTTTTTCAATTTTTTTTCAATTTTTTTTTGAAATTTTTTTTTCAATTTTTTTTTGAATTTTTTTTTTTGAAAATTCAAAAAAAAATTGAAAAAAAAATTTAAAAAAAAAATTTAAAAAAAATTTCAAAAAAAAATTGAAAAAAAAATTGAAAAAAAAAATTGAAAAAAAATTTAAAAAAAATTTCAAAAAAAAATTGAAAAAAAAATTGAAAAAAAAAAATTGAAAAAAAATTGAAAAAAAAATTGAAAAAAAAATTGAAAAAAATAATTTCGAAAAAAAAATTTTCAAAAAAAAATTGAAAAAAAATTTCCAAAAAAATTTTCAGAAAAAAAATTTCAAAAAAAAATTGAAAAAAAAATTTCAAAAAAAAATTTTCGAAAAAAAATTGAAAAAAAAATTTCCAAAAAAATTTTCAAAAAAAAATTTCAAAAAAAAATTGAAAAAAAAATTGAAAAAAAAAATTTAAAAAAAAATTTCAAAAAAAAATTGAAAAAAAATTTCCAAAAAAATTTTCAAAAAAAAAATTTTCAAAAAAAAATTGAAAAAATTTCAAAAAAAAATTTTCGAAAAAAAATTGAAAAAAAAATTATTGGAAATTTTTTTTTCAATTTTTTTTCGAAAATTTTTTTTTGAAATTTTTTCAATTTTTTTTTGAAAATTTTTTTTTTGAAAATTTTTTTGGTAATTTTTTTTCAATTTTTTTTTGAAATTTTTTTTTAAATTTTTTTTTTTCAATTTTTTTTTCAATTTTTTTTTGAAATTTTTTTTTGAAAATTTTTTTGGAAATTTTTTTTTCAATTTTTTTTCGAAAATTTTTTTTTGAAATTTTTTTTTCAATTTTTTTTTGAAATTTTTTTTTTGAAAATTTTTTTGGAAATTTTTTTTCAATTTTTTTTTGAAAATTTTTTTTTCGAAATTATTTTTTTCAATTTTTTTTTCAATTTTTTTTTCAATTTTTTTTCAATTTTTTTTTTTCAATTTTTTTTTCAATTTTTTTTTGAAATTTTTTTTAAATTTTTTTTTAAAATTTTTTTTTCAATTTT
>OX101828.2:26665171-26667671 GCA_944452925.2 Chrysolina oricalcia | reverse complement strand
TTGGAAATTTTTTTTTCAATTTTTTTTCGAAAATTTTTTTTTGAAATTTTTTCAATTTTTTTTTGAAAATTTTTTTTTGAAAATTTTTTTGGAAATTTTTTTTTCATTTTTTTTTTGAAATTTTTTTTTTAATTTTTTTTTTCAATTTTTTTTCAATTTTTTTTTGAAATTTTTTTTTGAAAATTTTTTTTTGAAATTTTTTTTTTTGAAAATTTTTTTGGAAATTTTTTTTTCAATTTTTTTTGAAAATTTTTTTCTTGAAATTTTTTTTTCAATTTTTTTTTTAAATTTTTTTTTCAATTTTTTTTTTCAATTTTTTTGGATTTTTTCTTCAATTTTTTTTTTGAAAATTTTTTTGGAAATTTTTTTTTTCAATTTTTTTCGAAATTTTTTTTTTTGAATATTTTTTTCAATTTTTGTTTGATTTTTTTTTCAATTTTTTTTGAATTTTTTTTTGAAAATTTTTTTTGATTTTTTTTTCGAAAATTTTTTTTTGAAATTTTTTTTTTTTTGAAAATTAATTTTTTTGGAAATTTTTTTTTCAATTTTTTTTGAACATTTTTTCTTGAAATTTTTTTTTCAATTTTTTTTTTCAATTTTTTTTTCAATTTTTTTTTTCAATTTTTTTGGATTTTTTTTTTCAATTTTTTTTTGAAAATTTTTTTTTTGAAATTTTTTTTTTCAATTTTTTTTTTCAATTTTTTTTTCAATTTTTTTTTGGTTTTTTTTTTAAATTTTTTTTTCAATTTTTTTTGAAAATTTTTTTCTTGAAATTTTTTTTTCAATTTTTTTTTCAATTTTTTTTTTCAATTTTTTTGGATTTTTTTTTCAATTTTTTTTTGAAAATTTTTTTGGAAATTTTTTTTTCAATTTTTTTTCGAAATTTTTTTTTTGAATTTTTTTTTTAAATTTTTTTTTGAATTTTTTTTTGAAAATTTTTTTTGATTTTTTTTTCGAAATTTTTTTTTGAAATTTTTTTTTTTGAAAATTTTTTTGGAAATTTTTTTTTCAATTTTATTTGAAATTTTTTTTCTTGAATTTTTTTTTTCAATTTTTTTTTCAATTTTTTTTTAATTTTTTTTTTCAATTTTTTTGGATTTTTTTTTCAATTTTTTTTTGGAATTTTTTTTTTTGAAAATTTTTTTCCGAAAATTTTTTTTTTCAATTTTTTTTTGAAATTTTTTTTTGAAAATTTTTTTGGAAATTTTTTTTTCAATTTTTTTTCGAAATTTTTTTTTTGAATTTTTTTTTCAATTTTTTCTGATTTTTTTTTCAATTTTTTTTTGAAATTTTTTTTTAAAATTTTTTTTGGAAAATTTTTTTTTGAAATTTTTTTTTCAATTTTTTTTCGAAAATTTTTTTTTGAAATTTTTTTTTCAATTTTTTTTCGAAAAATTTTTTTTGAAATTCTTTCAATTTTTTTTTGAAAATTTTTTTTTTGAAAATTTTTTTGGAAATTTTTTTTTCAATTTTTTTTTGAAATTTTTTTTTTTTTATTTTTTTTTTCAATTTTTTTTTCAATTTTTTTTTGAAATTTTTTTTGAAAAGTTTTTTGGAAATTTTTTTTTCAATTTTTTTTCGAAAATTTTTTTTTGAAATTTTTTTTTCAATTTTTTTTCGAAAATTTTTTTTTGAAATTTTTTTTTCAATTTTTTTTTCAATTTTTTTCAATTTTTTTTGAAATTTTTTTTTGAAAATTTTTTTTGGATTTTTTTTTTCAATTTTTTTTTGAAATTTTTTTTTTTTTATTTTTTTTTTTCATTTTTTTTCAATTTTTTTTTTCAATTTTTTTTTTCAATTTTTTTTTCAATTTTTTTTTGAAATTTTTTTTTTGAAAATTTTTTTGGAAATTTTTTTTTCAATTTTTTTTTTCAATTTTTTTTTTCAATTTTTTTTTCAATTTTTTTTGAAATTTTTTTTTCAATTTTTTTTTCAATTTTTTTTTCAATTTTTTTGATTTTTTTTTCAATTTTTTTTTGAAAATTTTTTTTTTGAAATTTTTTTTTTCAATTTTTTTTTTCAATTTTTTTTTCAATTTTTTTTTTCATTTTTTTTCAATTTTTTTTTCAATTTTTTTTTGAATTTTTTTTTTCAATTTTTTTTCGAAAAATTTTTTTTTCAATTTTTTTTTGAAAATTTTTTTGGAATTTTTTTTTTCAATTTTTTTCGAAATTTTTTTTTGAATTTTTTTTTCAATTTCTGTTTGATTTTTTTTCAATTTTTTTTTTGAAATTTTTTTTTTCATTTTTTTTTTCAATTTTTTTTTTCAATTTTTTTTTGAAATTTTTTTTTCAATTTTTTTTTGAAATTTTTTTTTTTGAAAATTTTTTTGGAAATTTTTTTTTCAATTTTTTTTCGAAAATTTTTTTTTGAAATTTTTTCAATTTTTTTTTGAAAATTTTTTTTTGAAAATTTTTGTGGAAATTTTTTTTTCAATTTTTTTTTGAAATTTTTTTTTTAATTTTTTTTTTCAATTTTTTTTTCAATTTTTTTTTGAAAT
>OX101828.2:26622671-26662671 GCA_944452925.2 Chrysolina oricalcia | reverse complement strand
TTTCAATTTTTTTTTGAATTTTTTTTTTTTTTTTTAATTTTTTTTTTCATTTTTTTTCAATTTTTTTTTCAATTTTTTTTTTTCAATTTTTTTTTTCAATTTTTTTTTTTAATTTTTTTTTTGAAAATTTTTTTGGAAATTTTTTTTTCAATTTTTTTTGAAATTTTTTTTTTCAATTTTTTTTCAATTTTTTTTTGAAAATTTTTTTGGATTTTCTTTTTCAATTTTTTTTTGAAAATTGTTTATTTGAAATTTTTTTTTTCAATTTTTTTTTGATTTTTTTTTCAATTTTTTTTTGAAAATTTTTTTTTTCAATTTTTTTTTGAAAATTTTTTTGGATTTTTTTTTTCAATTTTTTTTTTGAAAATTTTTTTTTTGAAATTTTTTTTTCAATTTTTTTTTTTCAATTTTTTTTTCAATTTTTTTTAAAAATTTTTTTTTTTGAAAATTTTTTTGGAAATTTTTTTTTCAATTTTTTTTCGAAAATTTTTTTTTGATTTTTTTTTTCAATTTTTTTTGAATTTTTTTTTGAAAATTTTTTTTTTCAATTTTTTTTCGAAAATTTCTTTTTGAATTTTTTTTTTCAATTTTTTTTTCAATTTTTTTTTCAATTTTTTTTTGAAATTTTTTTTTTGAAAATTTTTTTGGATTTTTTTTGAAATTTTTTTTGAAAATTTTTTTGGAAATTTTTTTTTCAATTTTTTTTCGAAAATTTTTTTTTGAATTTTTTTTTCAATTTTTTTTCGAAAATTTTTTTTTGAAATTTTTTCAATTTTTTTTTGAAATTTTTTTTTTTGAAATTTTTTTGGAAATTTTTTTTTCAATTTTTTTTTGAAATTTTTTTTTTAATTTTTTTTTTCATTTTTTTTTTCAATTTTTTTTTGAAATTTTTTTTTGAAAATTTTTTTGGAAATTTTTTTTTCAATTTTTTTTCGAAAATTTTTTTTTGAAATTTTTTTTTGAAATTTTTTTTTCAATTTTTTTTTGAAATTTTTTTTTCAATTTTTTTTTTCAATTTTTTTCAATTTTTTTTGAAATTTTTTTTCGAAAATTTTTTTGGATTTTTTTTTTCAATATTTTTTTGAAATTTTTTTTTTTTTTTTAAATTTTTTTTTTCATTTTTTTTTCAATTTTTTTTTCAATTTTTTTTTCAATTTTTTTTTCAATTTTTTTTTCAATTTTTTTTTGAATTTTTTTTTTGAAAATTGTTTTGGAAATTTTTTTTTAAATTTTTTTTGAAATTTTTTTTTTCAATTTTTTTTTCAATTTTTTTTGAAAATTTTTCTGGATTTTTTTTTCAATTTTTTTTTGAAAATTGTTTATTTGAAATTTTTTTTTCAATTTTTTTTTGATTTTTTTTTCAATTTTTTTTTGAAAATTTTTTTTTTCAATTTTTTTTTGAAAATTTTTTTTTCAATTTTTTTTTAAATTTTTTTTTTGAAAATTTTTTTGGAAATTTTTTTTTCAATTTTTTTTCGAAAATTTTTTTTTGAAATTTTTTTTTCAATGTTTTTTTGAAATTTTTTTTTTTGAAAATTTTTTTGGAAATTTTTTTGGATTTTTTTTTTCAATTTTTTTTTGAAAATTTTTTTTTTTGAAAATTTTTTTGGAAATTTTTTTTTCTATTTTTTTTCGAAAATTTTTTTTTGAAATTTTTTTTTCAATTTTTTTTTGAAATTTTTTTTTTCTATTTTTTTTTGAAAATTTTTTTGGATTTTTTTTTTCAATTTTTTTTTGAAAATTTTTTTTTTGAAATTTTTTTTTCAAATTTTTTTTTTCAATTTTTTTTTCAATTTTTTTTTGAAATTTTTTTTTTTGAAAATTTTTTTGTAAATTTTTTTTTCAATTTTTTTTCGAAAATTTTTTTTTGAAATTTTTTTTTCAATTTTTTTTTGAAATTTTTTTTTTTGAAAATTTTTTTGGAAATTTTTTTCAATTTTTTTTTAAAATTTTTTTTAAATTTTTTTTCGAAATTTTTTTTTTTTAATTTTTTTTGAATTTTTTTTTGAAAATTTTTTTTTCAATTTTTTTTCGAAAATTTTGTTTTGAATTTTTTTTTCAATTTTTTTTCGAAAATTTTTTTTTGAAATTTTTTCAATTTTTTTTTGAAATTTTTTTTTTTGAAATTTTTTTGGAAATTTTTTTTTCAATTTTTTTTTGAAATTTTTTTTTTAATTTTTTTTTTCATTTTTTTTTTCAATTTTTTTTTGAAATTTTTTTTTGAAAATTTTTTTGGAAATTTTTTTTTCAATTTTTTTTCGAAAATTTTTTTTTGAAATTTTTTTTTGAAATTTTTTTTTCAATTTTTTTTTGAAATTTTTTTTTCAATTTTTTTTTTCAATTTTTTTCAATTTTTTTTAAAAATTTTTTTCGAAAATTTTTTTGGATTTTTTTTTTCAATATTTTTTTGAAATTTTTTTTTTTTTTTTTAATTTTTTTTTTCATTTTTTTTTCAATTTTTTTTTCAATTTTTTTTTCAATTTTTTTTTCAATTTTTTTTTCAATTTTTTTTTGAATTTTTTTTTTGAAAATTGTTTTGGAAATTTTTTTGGAAATTTTTTTTTCAATTTTTTTTGAAATTTTTTTTTTCAATTTTTTTTTCAATTTTTTTTGAAAATTTTTCTGGATTTTTTTTTTCAATTTTTTTTTGAAAATTGTTTATTTGAAATTTTTTTTTCAATTTTTTTTTGATTTTTTTTTCAATTTTTTTTTGAAAATTTTTTTTTTCAATTTTTTTTTGAAAATTTTTTTTTCAATTTTTTTTTAAATTTTTTTTTTGAAAATTTTTTTGGAAATTTTTTTTCAATTTTTTTTCGAAAATTTTTTTTTGAAATTTTTTTTTCAATGTTTTTTTGAAATTTTTTTTTTTGAAAATTTTTTTGGAAATTTTTTTGGATTTTTTTTTTCAATTTTTTTTTGAAAATTTTTTTTTTTGAAAATTTTTTTGGAAATTTTTTTTTCTATTTTTTTTCGAAAATTTTTTTTTGAAATTTTTTTTTCAATTTTTTTTTGAAATTTTTTTTTTCTATTTTTTTTTGAAAATTTTTTTGGATTTTTTTTTTCAATTTTTTTTTGAAAATTTTTTTTTTGAAATTTTTTTTTCAAATTTTTTTTTTCAATTTTTTTTTCAATTTTTTTTTGAAATTTTTTTTTTTGAAAATTTTTTTGTAAATTTTTTTTTCAATTTTTTTTCGAAAATTTTTTTTTGAAATTTTTTTTTCAATTTTTTTTTGAAATTTTTTTTTTTGAAAATTTTTTTGGAAATTTTTTTTTCAATTTTTTTTTAAAATTTTTTTTAAATTTTTTTTCGAAATTTTTTTTTTTTAATTTTTTTTGAATTTTTTTTTGAAAATTTTTTTTTGATTTTTTTTTCGAAAATTTTTTTGGAAATTTTTTTTTCAATTTTTTTTGAAAATTTTTTTCTTGAAATTTTTTTTCAATTTTTTTTTGAATTTTTTTTTGAAAATTTTTTTAAATTTTTTTTCTAAAATTTTTTTTTGAAATTTTCTTTTAAATTTTTTTTTTCAATTTTTTTTTCAATTTTTTTTTTAATTTTTTTTTTTGAAAATTTTTTTGGAAATTTTTTTTCAATTTTTTTTCGAAATTTTTTTTTTGATTTTTTTTTTCTATTTTTGTTTGATTTTTTTTCAATTTTTTTTTGAATTTTTTTTTGAAAATTTTTTTTGATTTTTTTTTCGAAAATCTTTTTTTGAAAATTTTTTTCTTGAAATTTTTTTTTCAATTTTTTTTTTCAATTTTTTTTCAATTTTTTTTTTAATTTTTTTTCGAATTTTTTTTTTTTAAATTTTTTTTTCAATTTTTTTTTGAAATTTTTTTTTTTGAAAATTTTTTTGGAAATTTTTTTTTTTGAAAATTTTTTTTTTAAATTTTTTTTTCAATTTTTTTTTGAATTTTTTTTTTAAAATTTTCTTTTGATTTTTTTTTCGAAAATTTTTTTGGAAATTTTTTTTTCAATTTTTTTTGAAAATTTTTTTCTTGAAATTTTTTTTTGATTTTTTTTTCAATTTTTTTTTGAATTTTTTTTTGAAAATTTTTTTTTTCAATTTTTTTTCGAAAATTTCTTTTTGAAATTTTTTTTTCAATTTTTTTTTCAATTTTTTTTTTCAATTTTTTTTTCAATTTTTGTTTTCAATTTTTTTGGATTTTTTTTTTCAATTTTTTTTTGAAAATTTTTTTTTTGAAATTTTTTTTTTCAATTTTTTTTTTCAATTTTTTTTTCAATTTTTTTTTTGGTTTTTTTTTTAAATTTTTTTTTCAATTTTTTTTGAAAATTTTTTTCTTGAAATTTTTTTTTCATTTTTTTTTTCAATTTTTTTTTCAATTTTTTTTTCAATTTTTTTGGATTTTTTTTTTCAATTTTTTTTAAAATTTTTTTTTGAATTTTTTTTTGAAAATTTTTTTTGATTTTTTTTTCGAAAATTTTTTTTTGAAATTTTTTTTTTTGAAAATTTTTTTGGAAATTTTTTTTTCAATTTTATTTGAAAATTTTTTTCTTGAATTTTTTTTTTCAATTTTTTTTTTCAATTTTTTTTAAATTTTTTTTTTCAATTTTTTTGGATTTTTTTTTTCAATTTTTTTTTGAAAATTTTTTTTTCGAAATTTTTTTTTTCAATTTTTTTTTCAATTTTTTTTCAATTTTTTTTTTCAATTTTTTTTTCAATTTTTTTTTGAAATTTTTTTTTGAAATTTTTTTTAAATTTTTTTTTGAAATTTTTTTTTCAATTTTTTTTTGAAATTTTTTTTTTTGAAAATTTTTTTCCGAAAATTTTTTTTTTCAATTTTTTTTTGAAATTTTTTTTTTTAATTTTTTTTCGAAAATTTTTTTTTGAAATTTTTTATTCAATTTTTTTTTGAAATTTTTTTTTTCGAAAATTTTTTTGGAAATTTTTTTTTTTGAAAATTTTTTTTCAATTTTTTTTCGAAATTTTTTTTTTGATTTTTTTTTCTATTTTTGTTTGATTTTTTTTCAATTTTTTTTGAATTTTTTTTTGAAAATTTTTTTTGATTTTTTTTTCGAAAATCTTTTTTTGAAAATTTTTTTCTTGAAATTTTTTTTTCAATTTTTTTTTTCAATTTTTTTTCAATTTTTTTTTTAATTTTTTTTCGAATTTTTTTTTTTTTAAATTTTTTTTTCAATTTTTTTTTGAAATTTTTTTTTTTTGAAAATTTTTTTGGAAATTTTTTTTTTTGAAAATTTTTTTTTAAAATTTTTTTTTCAATTTTTTTTTGAATTTTTTTTTTTTAATTTTCTTTTGATTTTTTCTTCGAAAATTTTTTTGGAAATTTTTTTTTCAATTTTTTTTGAAAATTTTTTTCTTGAAATTTTTTTTCAATTTTTTTTTGATTTTTTTTTTCAATTTTTTTTTGAATTTTTTCTTGAAAATTTTTTTTTTCAATTGTTTTTCGAAAATTTCTTTTTGAAATTTTTTTTTCAATTTTTTTTTCAATTTTTTTTTCAATTTTTTTTTCAATTTTTTTTTGAAATTTTTTTTTTGAAAATTTTTTTGGATTTTTTTTGAAATTTTTTTTTTGAAAATTTTTTTGGAAATTTTTTTTTCAATTTTTTTTCGAAAATTTTTTTTTGAAATTTTTTCAATTTTTTTTTGAAAATTTTTTTTTTGAAAATTTTTTTGGAAATTTTTTTTTCAATTTTTTTTCGAATCTTTTTTTTTTAATTTTTTTTTTCAATTTTTTTTTCAATTTTTTTTTGAAATTTTTTTTGAAAATTTCTTTGGAAATTTTTTTTTTCAATTTTTTTTCGAAAATTTTTTTTTGAAATTTTTTTTTCAATTTTTTTTCGAAAATTTTTTTTTGAAATTTTTTCAATTTTTTTTTGAAAATTTTTTTTTTGAAAATTTTTTTGGAAATTTTTTTTTCAATTTTTTTTTGAAATTTTTTTTTTAATTTTTTTTTTCATTTTTTTTTCAATTTTTTTTTGAAATTTTTTTTTGAAAATTTTTTTGGAAATTTTTTTTTCAATTTTTTTTCGAAAATTTTTCTTCGAAAATTTTTTTGGATTTTTTTTTCAATTTTTTTTTGAAATTTTTTTTTTTTTTTTTTTATTTTTTTTTTCATTTTTTTTTCAATTTTTTTTTCAATTTTTTTTTTCAATTTTTTTTTCAATTTTTTTTTGAATTTTTTTTTTTGAAAATTGTTTTGGAAATTTTTTTTTCAATTTTTTTTGAAAATTTTTTTTTCAATTTTTTTTTCAATTTTTTTTGAAAATTTTTTTGGATTTTTTTTTTCAATTTTTTTTTGAAAATTGTTTATTTGAATTTTTTTTTTTTTCAATTTTTTTTTGATTTTTTTTTTCAATTTTTTTTTGAAAATTTTTTTTTTCAATTTTTTTTTGAAAATTTTTTTTTCAATTTTTTTTTTAATTTTTTTTTTTGAAAATTTTTTTGGAAATTTTTTTTCAATTTTTTTTCGAAAATTTTTTTTTGAAATTTTTTTTTCAATTTTTTTTTGAAATTTTTTTTTTTGAAAATTTTTTTGGATTTTTTTTTCAATTTTTTTTTGAAAATTTTTTTTTTTGAAAATTTTTTTGGAAATTTTTTTTTCAATTTTTTTTCGAAAATTTTTTTTGTGAAATTTTTTTTTCAATTTTTTTTTGAAAAATTTTTTTTTCTATTTTTTTTTGAAAATTTTTTTGGATTTTTTTTTTCAATTTTTTTTTGAAAATTTTTTTGGAAATTTTTTTTTCAATTTTTTTTCGAAAATTTTTTTTTGAAATTTTTATTCAATTTTTTTTTGAAATTTTTTTTTTCGAAAATTTTTTTGGAAATTTTTTTTTTGAAAATTTTTTTGGAAATTTTTTTTTCAATTTTTTTTCGAAATTTTTTTTTTGAATTTTTTTTTCAATTTTTGTTTGATTTTTTTTTCAATTTTTTTTTGAAAATTTTTTTTGATTTTTTTTTCGAATTTTTTTTTTTAAATTTTTTTGTTTGAAAATTTTTTTGGAAATTTTTTTTTCAATTTTTTTTGGAAATTTTTTTCTTGAAATTTTTTTTTCAATTTTTTTTTTAAATTTTTTTTTCAATTTTTTTTTCAATTTTTTTGGATTTTTTTTTCAATTTTTTTTTGAAAATTTTTTTGGAATTTTTTTTTTCAATTTTTTTCGAATTTTTTTTTTTTTTTCAATTTTTGTTTGATTTTTTTTTCAATTTTTTTTTGAATTTTTTTTTGAAAAATTTTTTTGATTTTTTTTTCGAAAATTTTTTTTTGAAATTTTTTTTTTTGAAAATTTTTTTGGAAATTTTTTTTTTCAATTTTTTTGAAATTTTTTTTCTTGAAATTTTTTTTTCAATTTTTTTTTTTCAATTTTTTTTTCAATTTTTTTTTTCAATTTTTTTGGATTTTTTTTTTCAATTTTTTTTTGAAAATTTTTTTTTTGAAATTTTTTTTTTCAATTTTTTTTTTCAATTTTTTTTTCAATTTTTTTTTTTGGTTTTTTTTTTCAATTTTTTTTTCAATTTTTTTTGAAAATTTTTTTCTTGAAATTTTTTTTTCAATTTTTTTTTTCAATTTTTTTTTCAATTTTTTTTTTCAATTTTTTTGGATTTTTTTTTTCAATTTTTTTTTGAAAATTTTTTTGGAAATTTTTTTTTCAATTTTTTTTGAAAATTTTTTTCTTGAAATTTTTTTTTCAATTTTTTTTTCAATTTTTTTTTCAATTTTTTTTTAAATTTTTTTTCGAAATTTTTTTTTTTTAATTTTTTTTTCAATTTTTTTTTGAAATTTTTTTTTTCGAAATTTTTTTTTTTGAAAATTTTTTTTTAAAATTTTTTTTTCAATTTTTTTTTTGAATTTTTTTTCAAAAATTTTTTTTTGATTTTTTTTTCGAAAATTTTTTTGGAAATTTTTTTTTCAATTTTTTTTGAAAATTTTTTTTCTTGAAATTTTTTTTCAATTTTTTTTTGATTTTTTTTTTCAATTTTTTTTTGAATTTTTTTTTGAAAATTTTTTTTTTCAATTTTTATTCGAAAATTTTTTTTTGAAATTTTTTTTTCAATTTTTTTTTCAATTTTTTTTCCAATTTTTTTTTCAATTTTTTTTGAAATTTTTTTTTTGAAAATTTTTTTGGATTTTTTTTTCAATTTTTTTTTGAAAATTTTTTTTTTTGAAATTTTTTTTTTCATTTTTTTTTTCATTTTTTTTCAATTTTTCTTTGAATTTTTTTTTTCAATTTTTTTTTTAAATTTTTTTTTGAAAATTTTTTTGGAAATTTTTTTTTTAATTTTTTTTCGAAAATTTTTTTTTGAAATTTTTTCAATTCTTTTTTGAAAATTTTTTTTTTGAAAATTTTTTTGGAAATTTTTTTTTCAATTTTTTTTGAAATTTTTTTTTTTTTATTTTTTTTTCAATTTTTTTTTCAATTTTTTTTTTAAATTTTTTTTTGAAAATTTTTTTGGAATTTTTTTTTTCAATTTTTTTTCGAAAATTTTTTTTTGAAATTTTTTTTTCAATTTTTTTTCGAAAAATTTTTTTTGAAATTTTTTCAATTTTTTTTTGAAAATTTTTTTTTTGAAAATTTTTTTGGAAATTTTTTTTTCAATTTTTTTTTGAAATTTTTTTTTTTTAATTTTTTTTTTCAATTTTTTTTTCAATTTTTTTTTGAAATTTTTTTTGAAAAGTTTTTTGGAAATTTTTTTTTCAATTTTTTTTCGAAAATTTTTTTTTGAAATTTTTTTTTCAATTTTTTTTCGAAATTTTTTTTTTGAAATTTTTTTTTCAATTTTTTTTTCAATTTTTTTCAATTTTTTTTGAAATTTTTTTTTGAAAATTTTTTTGGATTTTTTTTTTCAATTTTTTTTTGAAATTTTTTTTTTTTTTTTAGTTTTTTTTTCATTTTTTTTTCAATTTTTTTTTTCAATTTTTTTTTTCAATTTTTTTTTCAATTTTTTTTTGAAATTTTTTTTTTGAAAATTTTTTTGGAAATTTTTTTTTCAATTTTTTTTTTCAATTTTTTTTCAATTTTTTTTTCAATTTTTTTTTTCATTTTTTTTTCAATTTTTTTTTCAATTTTTTTTTGAAATTTTTTTTTCAATTTTTTTTTCAATTTTTTTTTCAATTTTTTTGATTTTTTTTTCAATTTTTTTTTGAAAATTTTTTTTTTGAAATTTTTTTTTTCAATTTTTTTTTTCAATTTTTTTTTCAATTTTTTTTTTCATTTTTTTCAATTTTTTTTTGAATTTTTTTTTCAATTTTTTTTCGAAAAATTTTTTTTTCAATTTTTTTTTGAAAATTGTTTTGGAATTTTTTTTTTCAATTTTTTTTGAAAATTTTTTTTTCAATTTTTTTTTCAATTTTTTTTGAAAATTTTTTTGGATTTTTTTTTTCAATTTTTTTTTGAAAATTGTTTATTTGAATTTTTTTTTTTTTCAATTTTTTTTTGATTTTTTTTTTCAATTTTTTTTTGAAAATTTTTTTTTTCAATTTTTTTTTGAAAATTTTTTTTTCAATTTTTTTTTTAATTTTTTTTTTTGAAAATTTTTTTGGAAATTTTTTTTTCAATTTTTTTTCGAAAATTTTTTTTTGAAATTTTTTTTTCAATTTTTTTTTGAAATTTTTTTTTTTGAAAATTTTTTTGGATTTTTTTTTCAATTTTTTTTTGAAAATTTTTTTTTTTGAAAATTTTTTTGGAAATTTTTTTTTCAATTTTTTTTCGAAAATTTTTTTTGTGAAATTTTTTTTTCAATTTTTTTTTGAAAAATTTTTTTTTCTATTTTTTTTTGAAAATTTTTTTGGATTTTTTTTTTCAATTTTTTTTTGAAAATTTTTTTGGAAATTTTTTTTTCAATTTTTTTTCGAAAATTTTTTTTTGAAATTTTTATTCAATTTTTTTTTTGAAATTTTTTTTTTCGAAAATTTTTTTGGAAATTTTTTTTTTGAAAATTTTTTTGGAAATTTTTTTTTCAATTTTTTTTCGAAATTTTTTTTTGAATTTTTTTTTCAATTTTTGTTTGATTTTTTTTTCAATTTTTTTTTGAAAATTTTTTTTGATTTTTTTTTCGAATTTTTTTTTTTGAAATTTTTTTGTTTGAAAATTTTTTTGGAAATTTTTTTTTCAATTTTTTTTGGAAATTTTTTTCTTGAAATTTTTTTTTCAATTTTTTTTTTAAATTTTTTTTTCAATTTTTTTTTCAATTTTTTTGGATTTTTTTTTCAATTTTTTTTTGAAAATTTTTTTGGAATTTTTTTTTTCAATTTTTTTCGAAATTTTTTTTTTTTTTCAATTTTTGTTTGATTTTTTTTTCAATTTTTTTTTGAATTTTTTTTTGAAAAATTTTTTTGATTTTTTTTTCGAAAATTTTTTTTTGAAATTTTTTTTTTTGAAAATTTTTTTGGAAATTTTTTTTTTCAATTTTTTTGAAATTTTTTTTCTTGAAATTTTTTTTTCAATTTTTTTTTTTCAATTTTTTTTTCAATTTTTTTTTTCAATTTTTTTGGATTTTTTTTTTCAATTTTTTTTTGAAAATTTTTTTTTTGAAATTTTTTTTTTCAATTTTTTTTTTCAATTTTTTTTTTTGGTTTTTTTTTTCAATTTTTTTTTCAATTTTTTTTGAAAATTTTTTTCTTGAAATTTTTTTTTCAATTTTTTTTTTCAATTTTTTTTTCAATTTTTTTGGATTTTTTTTTTCAATTTTTTTTTGAAAATTTTTTTGGAAATTTTTTTTTCAATTTTTTTTGAAAATTTTTTTCTTGAAATTTTTTTTTCAATTTTTTTTTCAATTTTTTTTTCAATTTTTTTTTAAATTTTTTTTCGAAATTTTTTTTTTTTAATTTTTTTTTCAATTTTTTTTTGAAATTTTTTTTTTCGAAATTTTTTTTTTTGAAAATTTTTTTTTAAAATTTTTTTTTCAATTTTTTTTTTGAATTTTTTTTCAAAAATTTTTTTTTGATTTTTTTTTCGAAAATTTTTTTGGAAATTTTTTTTTCAATTTTTTTTGAAAATTTTTTTTCTTGAAATTTTTTTTCAATTTTTTTTTGATTTTTTTTTTCAATTTTTTTTTGAATTTTTTTTTGAAAATTTTTTTTTTCAATTTTTATTCGAAAATTTTTTTTTGAAATTTTTTTTTCAATTTTTTTTTCAATTTTTTTTCCAATTTTTTTTTCAATTTTTTTTGAAATTTTTTTTTTGAAAATTTTTTTGGATTTTTTTTTCAATTTTTTTTTGAAAATTTTTTTTTTTGAAATTTTTTTTTTCATTTTTTTTTTCATTTTTTTTCAATTTTTCTTTGAATTTTTTTTTTCAATTTTTTTTTTTAATTTTTTTTTGAAAATTTTTTTGGAAATTTTTTTTTTAATTTTTTTTCGAAAATTTTTTTTTGAAATTTTTTCAATTCTTTTTTGAAAATTTTTTTTTTGAAAATTTTTTTGGAAATTTTTTTTTCAATTTTTTTTGAAATTTTTTTTTTTTTATTTTTTTTTCAATTTTTTTTTCAATTTTTTTTTAAAATTTTTTTTGAAAATTTTTTTGGAAATTTTTTTTTCAATTTTTTTTCGAAAATTTTTTTTTGAAATTTTTTTTTCAATTTTTTTTCGAAAAATTTTTTTTGAAATTTTTTCAATTTTTTTTTGAAAATTTTTTTTTTGAAATTTTTTTTGGAAATTTTTTTTTCAATTTTTTTTTGAAATTTTTTTTTTTTAATTTTTTTTTTCAATTTTTTTTTCAATTTTTTTTTGAAATTTTTTTTGAAAAGTTTTTTGGAAATTTTTTTTTCAATTTTTTTTCGAAAATTTTTTTTTGAAATTTTTTTTTCAATTTTTTTTCGAAATTTTTTTTTTGAAATTTTTTTTTCAATTTTTTTTTCAATTTTTTTCAATTTTTTTTGAAATTTTTTTTTGAAAATTTTTTTGGATTTTTTTTTCAATTTTTTTTTTCAATTTTTTTTTTTTTTTTAGTTTTTTTTTCATTTTTTTTTCAATTTTTTTTTTCAATTTTTTTTTTCAATTTTTTTTTCAATTTTTTTTTGAAATTTTCTTTTTGAAAATTTTTTTGGAAATTTTTTTTTCAATTTTTTTTTTCAATTTTTTTTTCAATTTTTTTTTCAATTTTTTTTTTCATTTTTTTTTCAATTTTTTTTTCAATTTTTTTTTGAAATTTTTTTTTCAATTTTTTTTTCAATTTTTTTTTCAATTTTTTTGATTTTTTTTTCAATTTTTTTTTGAAAATTTTTTTTTTGAAATTTTTTTTTTCAATTTTTTTTTTCAATTTTTTTTTCAATTTTTTTTTTCATTTTTTTCTATTTTTTTTTGAATTTTTTTTTCAATTTTTTTTCGAAAAATTTTTTTTTCAATTTTTTTTTGAAAATTTTTTTGGAATTTTTTTTTTAAATTTTTTTCGAAATTTTTTTTTTGAATTTTTTTTCAATTTCTGTTTGATTTTTTTTCAATTTTTTTTTTGAAATTTTTTTTTTTAAATTTTTTTTGAATTTTTTTTTGAAAATTTTTATTTGATTTTTTTTTCGAAAATTTTTTTGGAATTTTTTTTTTCAATTTTTTTTGAAAATTTTTTTCTTGAAATTTTTTTTCAATTTTTTTTGATTTTTTTTTCAATTTTTTTTTGAATTTTTTTTTGAAAATTTTTTTTTGAAATTTTTTTTTCAATTTTTTTTTTCAATTTTTTTTTCAATTTTTTTTTAAAATTTTTTTCTTGAAATTTTTTTTTCAATTTTTTTTTCAATTTTTTTTTCAATTTTTTTTTAAATTTTTTTTCGAAATTTTTTTTTTTTAATTTTTTTTTCAATTTTTTTTTGAAATTTTTTTTTTCGAAATTTTTTTTTTTGAAAATTTTTTTTTTAAATTTTTTTTTCAATTTTTTTTTTGAATTTTTTTTCAAAAATTTTTTTTTGATTTTTTTTTCGAAAATTTTTTTGGAAATTTTTTTTTCAATTTTTTTTGAAAATTTTTTTTATTGAAATTTTTTTTCAATTTTTTTTTGATTTTTTTTTTCAATTTTTTTTTAAATTTTTTTTTGAAAATTTTTTTGGAATTTTTTTTTTTAATTTTTTTTCGAAATTTTTTTTTTGAAATTTTTTCAATTCTTTTTTGAAAATTTTTTTTTTGAAAATTTTTTTGGAAATTTTTTTTTCAATTTTTTTTAAAATTTTTTTTTTTTTTATTTTTTTTTCAATTTTTTTTTCAATTTTTTTTTTAAATTTTTTTTTGAAAATTTTTTTGGAAATTTTTTTTTCAATTTTTTTTCGAAAATTTTTTTTTGAAATTTTTTTTTCAATTTTTTTTCGAAAAATTTTTTTTGAAATTTTTTCAATTTTTTTTTGAAAATTTTTTTTTTGAAAATTTTTTTGGAAATTTTTTTTTCAATTCTTTTTTGAAATTTTTTTTTTTTAATTTTTTTTTTTAATTTTATTTTCAATTTTTTTTTGAAATTTTTTTTTGAAAAGTTTTTTGGAAATTTTTTTTTCAATTTTTTTTCGAAAATTTTTTTTTGAAATTTTTTTTTCAATTTTTTTTCGAAAATTTTTTTTTGAAATTTTTTTTTCAATTTTTTTTTCAATTTTTTTTTCAATTTTTTTTGAAATTTTTTTTTTTTTAAATTTTTTTTTTCATTTTTTTTTCAATTTTTTTTTTCAATTTTTTTTTTCAATTTTTTTTTCAATTTTTTTTTGAAATTTTTTTTTTGAAAATTTTTTTGGAAATTTTTTTTTCAATTTTTTTTTTCAATTTTTTTTTTCAATTTTTTTTTCAATTTTTTTTTTCATTTTTTTTTCAATTTTTTTTTCAATTTTTTTTTGAAATTTTTTTTTCAATTTTTTTTTCAATTTTTTTTTCAATTTTTTTGATTTTTTTTTCAATTTTTTTTTGAAAATTTTTTTTTTGAAATTTTTTTTTTCAATTTTTTTTTTCAATTTTTTTTTCAATTTTTTTTTTCATTTTTTTCAATTTTTTTTTGAATTTTTTTTTCAATTTTTTTTCGAAAAATTTTTTTTTCAATTTTTTTTTGAAAATTTTTTTGGAATTTTTTTTTTCAATTTTTTTCGAAATTTTTTTTTTGAATTTTTTTTCAATTTCTGTTTGATTTTTTTTCAATTTTTTTTTTGAAATTTTTTTTTTTAAATTTTTTTTTGAATTTTTTTTTGAAAATTTTTTTTTGATTTTTTTTTCGAAAATTTTTTTGGAATTTTTTTTTTCAATTTTTTTTGAAAATTTTTTTCTTGAAATTTTTTTTTCAATTTTTTTTTCAATTTTTTTTTCAATTTTTTTTTAAATTTTTTTTCGAAATTTTTTTTTTTAAATTTTTTTTTCAATTTTTTTTTTTCAATTTTTTTTTCAATTTTTTTTTTCAATTTTTTTGGATTTTTTTTTTCAATTTTTTTTTGAAAATTTTTTTTTTGAAATTTTTTTTTTCAATTTTTTTTTTCAATTTTTTTTTTTGGTTTTTTTTTTCAATTTTTTTTTCAATTTTTTTTGAAAATTTTTTTCTTGAAATTTTTTTTTCAATTTTTTTTTTCAATTTTTTTTTCAATTTTTTTGGATTTTTTTTTTCAATTTTTTTTTGAAAATTTTTTTGGAAATTTTTTTTTCAATTTTTTTTGAAAATTTTTTTCTTGAAATTTTTTTTTCAATTTTTTTTTCAATTTTTTTTTCAATTTTTTTTTAAATTTTTTTTCGAAATTTTTTTTTTTTAATTTTTTTTTCAATTTTTTTTTGAAATTTTTTTTTTCGAAATTTTTTTTTTTGAAAATTTTTTTTTAAAATTTTTTTTTCAATTTTTTTTTTGAATTTTTTTTCAAAAATTTTTTTTTGATTTTTTTTTCGAAAATTTTTTTGGAAATTTTTTTTTCAATTTTTTTTGAAAATTTTTTTTCTTGAAATTTTTTTTCAATTTTTTTTTGATTTTTTTTTTCAATTTTTTTTTGAATTTTTTTTTGAAAATTTTTTTTTTCAATTTTTATTCGAAAATTTTTTTTTGAAATTTTTTTTTCAATTTTTTTTTCAATTTTTTTTCCAATTTTTTTTTCAATTTTTTTTGAAATTTTTTTTTTGAAAATTTTTTTGGATTTTTTTTTCAATTTTTTTTTGAAAATTTTTTTTTTTGAAATTTTTTTTTTCATTTTTTTTTTCATTTTTTTTCAATTTTTCTTTGAATTTTTTTTTTCAATTTTTTTTTTTAATTTTTTTTTGAAAATTTTTTTGGAAATTTTTTTTTAAATTTTTTTTCGAAAATTTTTTTTTGAAATTTTTTCAATTCTTTTTTGAAAATTTTTTTTTTGAAAATTTTTTTGGAAATTTTTTTTTCAATTTTTTTTGAAATTTTTTTTTTTTTATTTTTTTTTCAATTTTTTTTTCAATTTTTTTTTAAAATTTTTTTTGAAAATTTTTTTGGAAATTTTTTTTTCAATTTTTTTTCGAAAATTTTTTTTTGAAATTTTTTTTTCAATTTTTTTTCGAAAAATTTTTTTTGAAATTTTTTCAATTTTTTTTTGAAAATTTTTTTTTTGAAATTTTTTTTGGAAATTTTTTTTTCAATTTTTTTTTGAAATTTTTTTTTTTTAATTTTTTTTTTCAATTTTTTTTTCAATTTTTTTTTGAAATTTTTTTTGAAAAGTTTTTTGGAAATTTTTTTTTCAATTTTTTTTCGAAAATTTTTTTTTGAAATTTTTTTTTCAATTTTTTTTCGAAATTTTTTTTTTGAAATTTTTTTTTCAATTTTTTTTTCAATTTTTTTCAATTTTTTTTGAAATTTTTTTTTGAAAATTTTTTTGGATTTTTTTTTCAATTTTTTTTTTCAATTTTTTTTTTTTTTTTAGTTTTTTTTTCATTTTTTTTTCAATTTTTTTTTTCAATTTTTTTTTTCAATTTTTTTTTCAATTTTTTTTTGAAATTTTCTTTTTGAAAATTTTTTTGGAAATTTTTTTTTCAATTTTTTTTTTCAATTTTTTTTTCAATTTTTTTTTCAATTTTTTTTTTCATTTTTTTTTCAATTTTTTTTTCAATTTTTTTTTGAAATTTTTTTTTCAATTTTTTTTTCAATTTTTTTTTCAATTTTTTTGATTTTTTTTTCAATTTTTTTTTGAAAATTTTTTTTTTGAAATTTTTTTTTTCAATTTTTTTTTTCAATTTTTTTTTCAATTTTTTTTTTCATTTTTTTCTATTTTTTTTTGAATTTTTTTTTCAATTTTTTTTCGAAAAATTTTTTTTTCAATTTTTTTTTGAAAATTTTTTTGGAATTTTTTTTTTAAATTTTTTTCGAAATTTTTTTTTTGAATTTTTTTTCAATTTCTGTTTGATTTTTTTTCAATTTTTTTTTTGAAATTTTTTTTTTTAAATTTTTTTTGAATTTTTTTTTGAAAATTTTTATTTGATTTTTTTTTCGAAAATTTTTTTGGAATTTTTTTTTTCAATTTTTTTTGAAAATTTTTTTCTTGAAATTTTTTTTCAATTTTTTTTGATTTTTTTTTCAATTTTTTTTTGAATTTTTTTTTGAAAATTTTTTTTTGAAATTTTTTTTTCAATTTTTTTTTTCAATTTTTTTTTCAATTTTTTTTTAAAATTTTTTTCTTGAAATTTTTTTTTCAATTTTTTTTTCAATTTTTTTTTCAATTTTTTTTTAAATTTTTTTTCGAAATTTTTTTTTTTTAATTTTTTTTTCAATTTTTTTTTGAAATTTTTTTTTTCGAAATTTTTTTTTTTGAAAATTTTTTTTTTAAATTTTTTTTTCAATTTTTTTTTTGAATTTTTTTTCAAAAATTTTTTTTTGATTTTTTTTTCGAAAATTTTTTTGGAAATTTTTTTTTCAATTTTTTTTGAAAATTTTTTTTCTTGAAATTTTTTTTCAATTTTTTTTTGATTTTTTTTTTCAATTTTTTTTTAAATTTTTTTTTGAAAATTTTTTTGGAATTTTTTTTTTTAATTTTTTTTCGAAATTTTTTTTTTGAAATTTTTTCAATTCTTTTTTGAAAATTTTTTTTTTGAAAATTTTTTTGGAAATTTTTTTTTCAATTTTTTTTAAAATTTTTTTTTTTTTTATTTTTTTTTCAATTTTTTTTTCAATTTTTTTTTTAAATTTTTTTTTGAAAATTTTTTTGGAAATTTTTTTTTCAATTTTTTTTCGAAAATTTTTTTTTGAAATTTTTTTTTCAATTTTTTTTCGAAAAATTTTTTTTGAAATTTTTTCAATTTTTTTTTGAAAATTTTTTTTTTGAAAATTTTTTTGGAAATTTTTTTTTCAATTCTTTTTTGAAATTTTTTTTTTTTAATTTTTTTTTTTAATTTTATTTTCAATTTTTTTTTGAAATTTTTTTTTGAAAAGTTTTTTGGAAATTTTTTTTTCAATTTTTTTTCGAAAATTTTTTTTTGAAATTTTTTTTTCAATTTTTTTTCGAAAATTTTTTTTTGAAATTTTTTTTTCAATTTTTTTTTCAATTTTTTTTTCAATTTTTTTTGAAATTTTTTTTTTTTTAAATTTTTTTTTTCATTTTTTTTTCAATTTTTTTTTTCAATTTTTTTTTTCAATTTTTTTTTCAATTTTTTTTTGAAATTTTTTTTTTGAAAATTTTTTTGGAAATTTTTTTTTCAATTTTTTTTTTCAATTTTTTTTTTCAATTCTTTTTTCAATTTTTTTTTTCATTTTTTTTTCAATTTTTTTTTCAATTTTTTTTTGAAATTTTTTTTTCAATTTTTTTTTCAATTTTTTTTTCAATTTTTTTGATTTTTTTTTCAATTTTTTTTTGAAAATTTTTTTTTTGAAATTTTTTTTTTCAATTTTTTTTTTCAATTTTTTTTTCAATTTTTTTTTTCATTTTTTTCAATTTTTTTTTGAATTTTTTTTTCAATTTTTTTTCGAAAAATTTTTTTTTCAATTTTTTTTTGAAAATTTTTTTGGAATTTTTTTTTTCAATTTTTTTCGAAATTTTTTTTTTGAATTTTTTTTCAATTTCTGTTTGATTTTTTTTCAATTTTTTTTTTGAAATTTTTTTTTTTAAATTTTTTTTTGAATTTTTTTTTGAAAATTTTTTTTTGATTTTTTTTTCGAAAATTTTTTTGGAATTTTTTTTTTCAATTTTTTTTGAAAATTTTTTTCTTGAAATTTTTTTTTCAATTTTTTTTTCAATTTTTTTTTCAATTTTTTTTTAAATTTTTTTTCGAAATTTTTTTTTTTAAATTTTTTTTTCAATTTTTTTTTGAAATTTTTTTTTTCGAAATTTTTTTTTTTGAAAATTTTTTTTTTAAATTTTTTTTTCAATTTTTTTTTTGAATTTTTTTTCAAAAATTTTTTTTTGATTTTTTTTCGAAAATTTTTTTGGAAATTTTTTTTTCAATTTTTTTTGAAAATTTTTTTTCTTGAAATTTTTTTTCAATTTTTTTTTGATTATTTTTTTCAATTTTTTTTTGAAAATTTTTTTGGAATTTTTTTTTTAATTTTTTTTCGAAAATTTTTTTTTGAAATTTTTTCAATTCTTTTTTGAAAATTTTTTTTTTGAAAATTTTTTTGGAAATTTTTTTTTCAATTTTTTTTGAAATTTTTTTTTTTAAATTTTTTTTTCAATTTTTTTTTTAATTTTTTTTTTAAATTTTTTTTTGAAAATTTTTTTGGAAATTTTTTTTTCAATTTTTTTTCGAAAATTTTTTTTTGAAATTTTTTTTTCAATTTTTTTTCGAAAAATTATTTTTGAAATTTTTTCAATTTTTTTTTGAAAATTTTTTTTTTGAAAATTTTTTTTTGAAATTTTTTTTGGAATTTTTTTTTCAATTTTTTTCGAAATTTTTTTTTTGAATTTTTTTTCAATTTCTGTTTGATTTTTTTTCAATTTTTTTTTTGAAATTTTTTTTTTTAAATTTTTTTTTGAATTTTTTTTTGAAAATTTTTTTTTGATTTTTTTTTCGAAAATTTTTTTGGAATTTTTTTTTTCAATTTTTTTTGAAAATTTTTTTCTTGAAATTTTTTTTCAATTTTTTTTGATTTTTTTTTCAATTTTTTTTTGAATTTTTTTTTGAAAATTTTTTTTTGAAATTTTTTTTTCAATTTTTTTTTCAATTTTTTTTTCAATTTTTTTTTAAAATTTTTTTCTTGAAATTTTTTTTTCAATTTTTTTTTCAATTTTTTTTTCAATTTTTTTTTTAATTTTTTTTCGAAATTTTTTTTTTTTAATTTTTTTTTCAATTTTTTTTTGAAATTTTTTTTTTCGAAATTTTTTTTTTTGAAAATTTTTTTTTTAAATTTTTTTTTTCAATTTTTTTTTTGAATTTTTTTTTCAAAAATTTTTTTTTGATTTTTTTTTCGAAAATTTTTTTGGAAATTTTTTTTTCAATTTTTTTTGAAAATTTTTTTTCTTGAAATTTTTTTTCAATTTTTTTTTGATTTTTTTTTTCAATTTTTTTTTCAATTTTTTTTTGAAAATTTTTTTTTTTCAATTTTTATTCGAAAATTTTTTTTTGAAATTTTTTTTTCAATTTTTTTTTCAATTTTTTTTTCAATTTTTTTTTCAATTTTTTTTGAAATTTTTTTTTTGAAAATTTTTTTGGATTTTTTTTTCAATTTTTCTTTGAATTTTTTTTTTCAATTTTTTTTTAAATTTTTTTTTGAAAATTTTTTTGGAAATTTTTTTCTTAATTTTTTTTCGAAAATTTTTTTTTGAAATTTTTTCAATTCTTTTTTGAAAATTTTTTTTTTGAAAATTTTTTTGGAAATTTTTTTTTCAATTTTTTTTGAAATTTTTTTTTTTTTATTTTTTTTTCAATTTTTTTTCAATTTTTTTTTTAAATTTTTTTTTGAAAATTTTTTTGGAAATTTTTTTTTCAATTTTTTTTCGAAAATTTTTTTTTGAAATTTTTTTTTCAATTTTTTTCGAAAAATTTTTTTTGAAATTTTTTCAATTTTTTTTTGAAAATTTTTTTTTTGAAAATTTTTTTGGAAATTTTTTTTTCAATTTTTTTTTGAAATTTTTTTTTTTAATTTTTTTTTTCAATTTTTTTTTCAATTTTTTTTTGAAATTTTTTTTTGAAAAGTTTTTTGGACATTTTTTTTTCAATTTTTTTTCGAAAATTTTTTTTTGAAATTTTTTTTTCAATTTTTTTTCGAAAATTTTTTTTTGAAATTTTTTTTTCAATTTTTTTTTCAATTTTTTTTTGAAATTTTTTTTTGAAAATTTTTTTGGAAATTTTTTTTTCAATTTTTTTTCGAAATTTTTTTTTCGAAAATTTTTTTGGATATTTTTTTCAATTTTTTTTGAAATTTTTTTTTTTTTTTAATTTTTTTTTTCATTTTTTTTTCAATTTTTTTTTCAATTTTTTTTTTCAATTTTTTTTTCAATTTTTTTTTGAATTTTTTTTTTTGAAAATTGTTTTGGAAATTTTTTTTTCAATTTTTTTTGAAAATTTTTTTTGAAAATTTTTTTGGATTTTTTTTTTCAATTTTTTTTTGAAAATTGTTTATTTGAAATTTTTTTTTTCAATTTTTTTTTGATTTTTTTTTTCAATTTTTTTTTGAAATTTTTTTTTTTCAATTTTTTTTTTAAAATTTTTTTTTCAATTTTTTTTTCAATTTTTTTTTTAAATTTTTTTTTTTGAAAATTTTTTTGGAAATTTTTTTTTCAATTTTTTTTCGAAAATTTTTTTTTGAAATTTTTTTTTCAATTTTTTTTTGAAATTTTTTTTTTTGAAAATTTTTTTGGATTTTTTTTTCAATTTTTTTTTGAAAATTTTTTTTTTTGAAAATTTTTTTGGAAATTTTTTTTTCAATTTTTTTTCGAAAATTTTTTTTTGAAATTTTTTTTTCAATTTTTTTTTGAAAAATTTTTTTTTCTATTTTTTTTTGAAAATTTTCTTGGATTTTTTTTTCAATTTTTTTTTGAAAATTTTTTTGGAAATTTTTTTTTCAATTTTTTTTCGAAAATTTTTTTTTGAAATTTTTATTCAATTTTTTTTTTGAAATTTTTTTTTTCGAAAATTTTTTTGGAAATTTTTTTTTTGAAAATTTTTTTGGAAATTTTTTTTTCAATTTTTTTTCGAAATTTTTTTTTTGAATTTTTTTTTCAATTTTTGTTTGATTTTTTTTTCAATTTTTTTTTGAAAATTTTTTTTGATTTTTTTTTCAATTTTTTTTTGAAATTTTTTTTTGAAAATTTTTTTGGAAATTTTTTTTTCAATTTTTTTTCGAAAATTTTTTTTCGAAAATTTTTTTGGATTTTTTTTTCAATTTTTTTTTGAAATTTTTTTTTGAAAATTTTTTTGGAAATTTTTTTTTCAATTTTTTTTGAAAATTTTTTTGGATTTTTTTTTTCAATTTTTTTTTGAAAATTGTTTATTTGAAATTTTTTTTTTCAATTTTTTTTTGATTTTTTTTTTCAATTTTTTTTTGAAATTTTTTTTTTCAATTTTTTTTTGAAAATTTTTTTTTCAATTTTTTTTTCAATTTTTTTTTTAAATTTTTTTTTTTGAAAATTTTTTTGGAAATTTTTTTTTCAATTTTTTTTCGAAAATTTTTTTTTGAAATTTTTTTTTCAATTTTTTTTTTAAATTTTTTTTTTTGAAAATTTTTTTGGATTTTTTTTTCAATTTTTTTTTGAAAATTTTTTTTTTTGAAAATTTTTTTGGAAATTTTTTTTTCAATTTTTTTTCGAAAATTTTTTTTTGAAATTTTTTTTTCAATTTTTTTTTGAAAAATTTTTTTTTCTATTTTTTTTTGAAAATTTTTTTGGATTTTTTTTTTCAATTTTTTTTTGAAAATTTTTTTGGAAATTTTTTTTTCAATTTTTTTTCGAAAATTTTTTTTTGAAATTTTTATTCAATTTTTTTTTGAAATTTTTTTTTTCGAAAATTTTTTTGGAAATTTTTTTTTTGAAAATTTTTTTGGAAATTTTTTTTTCAATTTTTTTTCGAAATTTTTTTTTTGAATTTTTTTTTCAATTTTTGTTTGATTTTTTTTTCAATTTTTTTTTGAAATTTTTTTTTGATTTTTTTTTCGAAATTTTTTTTTGAAATTTTTATTCAATTTTTTTTTGAAATTTTTTTTTTCGAAAATTTTTTTGGAAATTTTTTTTTTGAAAATTTTTTTGGAAATTTTTTTTTCAATTTTATTTGAAAATTTTTTTCTTGAATTTTTTTTTTCAATTTTTTTTAAATTTTTTTTTTCAATTTTTTTGGATTTTTTTTTTTCAATTTTTTTTTGAAAATTTTTTTTTCGAAATTTTTTTTTTCAATTTTTTTTTCAATTTTTTTTCAATTTTTTTTTTCAATTTTTTTTTCAATTTTTTTTTGAAATTTTTTTTTGAAATTTTTTTTAAATTTTTTTTTGAAATTTTTTTTTCAATTTTTTTTTGAAATTTTTTTTTTTGAAAATTTTTTTCCGAAAATTTTTTTTTTCAATTTTTTTTTGAAATTTTTTTTTTAAATTTTTTTTCGAAAATTTTTTTTTGAAATTTTTTATTCAATTTTTTTTTGAAATTTTTTTTTTCGAAAATTTTTTTGGAAATTTTTTTTTTTGAAAATTTTTTTGGAAATTTTTTTTCAATTTTTTTTCGAAATTTTTTTTTTGATTTTTTTTTTCTATTTTTGTTTGATTTTTTTTCAATTTTTTTTTGAATTTTTTTTTGAAAATTTTTTTTGATTTTTTTTTCGAAAATCTTTTTTTGAAAATTTTTTTCTTGAAATTTTTTTTTCAATTTTTTTTTTCAATTTTTTTTCAATTTTTTTTTAAATTTTTTTTCGAATTTTTTTTTTTAAATTTTTTTTTCAATTTTTTTTTGAAATTTTTTTTTTTGAAAATTTTTTTGGAAATTTTGTTTTTGAAAATTTTTTTTTTAAATTTTTTTTTCAATTTTTTTTTGAATTTTTTTTTTAAATTTTCTTTTGATTTTTTTTTCGAAAATTTTTTTGGAAATTTTTTTTTCAATTTTTTTTGAAAATTTTTTTCTTGAAATTTTTTTTCAATTTTTTTTTGATTTTTTTTTTCAATTTTTTTTTGAATTTTTTTTTGAAAATTTTTTTTTTCAATTTTTTTTCGAAAATTTCTTTTTGAAATTTTTTTTTCAATTTTTTTTTCAATTTTTTTTTCAATTTTTTTTTCAATTTTTTTTTGAAATTTTTTTTTTGAAAATTTTTTTGGATTTTTTTTGAAATTTTTTTTTTGAAAATTTTTTTGGAAATTTTTTTTTCAATTTTTTTTCGAAATTTTTTTTTTGAAATTTTTTCAATTTTTTTTTGAAAATTTTTTTTTTGAAAATTTTTTTGGAAATTTTTTTTTCAATTTTTTTTCGAATCTTTTTTTTTTAATTTTTTTTTTCAATTTTTTTTTCAATTTTTTTTTTAAATTTTTTTTGAAAATTTTTTTGGAAATTTTTTTTTTCAATTTTTTTTCGAAAATTTTTTTTTGAAATTTTTTTTTCAATTTTTTTTCGAAATTTTTTTTTTGAAATTTTTTCAATTTTTTTTTGAAAATTTTTTTTTTGAAAATTTTTTTGGAAATTTTTTTTTCAATTTTTTTTTGAAATTTTTTTTTAAATTTTTTTTTTCATTTTTTTTTCAATTTTTTTTTGAAATTTTTTTTTGAAAATTTTTTTGGAAATTTTTTTTTCAATTTTTTTTCGAAAATTTTTCTTCGAAAATTTTTTTGGATTTTTTTTTTCAATTTTTTTTTGAAATTTTTTTTTTTTTTTTTTAATTTTTTTTTTCATTTTTTTTTCAATTTTTTTTTCAATTTTTTTTTGAATTTTTTTTTTTGAAAATTGTTTTGGAAATTTTTTTTTCAATTTTTTTTGAAAATTTTTTTTTCAATTTTTTTTTCAAATTTTTTTGAAAATTTTTTTGGATTTTTTTTTTCAATTTTTTTTTGAAAATTGTTTATTTAAATTTTTTTTTTTTCAATTTTTTTTTGATTTTTTTTTTCAATTTTTTTTTGAAAATTTTTTTTTTCAATTTTTTTTTGAAAATTTTTTTTTCAATTTTTTTTTTAATTTTTTTTTTTGAAAATTTTTTTGGAAATTTTTTTTTCAATTTTTTTTCGAAAATTTTTTTTTGAAATTTTTTTTTCAATTTTTTTTTGAAATTTTTTTTTTTGAAAATTTTTTTGGATTTTTTTTTCAATTTTTTTTTGAAAATTTTTTTTTTTGAAAATTTTTTTGGAAATTTTTTTTTCAATTTTTTTTCGAAAATTTTTTTTTGAAATTTTTTTCAATTTTTTTTTGAAAATTTTTTTTTTCTATTTTTTTTTGAAAATTTTTTTGGATTTTTTTTTTTAATTTTTTTTTGAAAATTTTTTTGGAAATTTTTTTTTCAATTTTTTTTCGAAAATTTTTTTTTGAAATTTTTATTCAATTTTTTTTTGAAATTTTTTTTTTCGAAAATTTTTTTGGAAATTTTTTTTTTGAAAATTTTTTTGGAAATTTTTTTTTCAATTTTTTTTCGAAATTTTTTTTTTGAATTTTTTTTTCAATTTTTGTTTGATTTTTTTTCAATTTTTTTTTGAAAATTTTTTTTGATTTTTTTTTCGAAATTTTTTTTTTGAAATTTTTTTGTTTGAAAATTTTTTTGGAAATTTTTTTTTCAATTTTTTTTGGAAATTTTTTTCTTGAAATTTTTTTTTCAATTTTTTTTTTAATTTTTTTTTCAATTTTTTTTTTCAATTTTTTTGGATTTTTTTTTCAATTTTTTTTTGAAAATTTTTTTGGAATTTTTTTTTTCAATTTTTTTCGAAATTTTTTTTTTGAATTTTTTTTTCAATTTTTGTTTGATTTTTTTTTCAATTTTTTTTTGAATTTTTTTTTGAAAAATTTTTTTGATTTTTTTTTCGAAAATTTTTTTTTGAAATTTTTTTTTTTGAAAATTTTTTTGGAAATTTTTTTTTTCAATTTTTTTTGAAAATTTTTTTCTTGAAATTTTTTTTTCAATTTTTTTTTTTCAATTTTTTTTTCAATTTTTTTTTTCAATTTTTTTGGATTTTTTTTTTCAATTTTTTTTTGAAAATTTTTTTTTTGAAATTTTTTTTTTCAATTTTTTTTTTCAATTTTTTTTTCAATTTTTTTTTTTTGGTTTTTTTTTTCAATTTTTTTTGAAAATTTTTTCCTTGAAATTTTTTTTTCAATTTTTTTTTTTCAATTTTTTTTTCAATTTTTTTTTTCAATTTTTTTGGATTTTTTTTTTCAATTTTTTTTTGAAAATTTTTTTGGAAATTTTTTTTCAATTTTTTTTGAAAATTTTTTTCTTGAAATTTTTTTTTCAATTTTTTTTTCAATTTTTTTTTCAATTTTTTTTTTAATTTTTTTTCGAAATTTTTTTTTTTTTATTTTTTTTTCAATTTTTTTTTGAAATTTTTTTTTTCGAAATTTTTTTTTTTTGAAAATTTTTTTTTTAAATTTTTTTTTCAATTTTTTTTTTTAATTTTTTTTCAAAAATTTTTTTTTGATTTTTTTGGAAATTTTTTTTTCAATTTTTTTTGAAAATTTTTTTTCTTGAAATTTTTTTTCAATTTTTTTTTGATTTTTTTTTTCAATTTTTTTTTGAATTTTTTTTTGAAAATTTTTTTTTTCAATTTTTATTCGAAAATTTTTTTTTGAAATTTTTTTTTCAATTTTTTTTTCAATTTTTTTTTCAATTTTTTTTTCAATTTTTTTTGAAATTTTTTTTTTGAAAATTTTTTTGGATTTTTTTTTCAATTTTTTTTTGAAAATTTTTTTTTTTGAAATTTTTTTTTTCATTTTTTTTTTCATTTTTTTTCAATTTTTCTTTGAATTTTTTTTTTCAATTTTTTTTTTTAATTTTTTTTTGAAAATTTTTTTGGAAATTTTTTTTTTAATTTTTTTTCGAAAATTTTTTTTTTCAATTTTTTCAATTCTTTTTTGAAAATTTTTTTTTGAAAATTTTTTTGGAAATTTTTTTTTCAATTTTTTTTGAAATTTTTTTTTTTTTATTTTTTTTTCAATTTTTTTTTCAATTTTTTTTTTAAATTTTTTTTTGAAAATTTTTTTGGAAATTTTTTTTTCAATTTTTTTTCGAAAATTTTTTTTTGAAATTTTTTTTTCAATTTTTTTTCGAAAAATTTTTTTTGAAATTTTTTCAATTTTTTTTTGAAAATTTTTTTTTTGAAAATTTTTTTGGAAATTTTTTTTTCAATTTTTTTTTGAAATTTTTTTTTTTTAATTTTTTTTTTCAATTTTTTTTTCAATTTTTTTTTGAAATTTTTTTTGAAAAGTTTTTTGGAAATTTTTTTTTCAATTTTTTTTCGAAAATTTTTTTTTGAAATTTTTTTTTCAATTTTTTTTCGAAATTTTTTTTTTGAAATTTTTTTTTCAATTTTTATTTCAATTTTTTTCAATTTTTTTTGAAATTTTTTTTTGAAAATTTTTTTGGATTTTTTTTTTCAATTTTTTTTTGAAATTTTTTTTTTTTTTATTTTTTTTTTCATTTTTTTTTCAATTTTTTTTTTCAATTTTTTTTTTCAATTTTTTTTTCAATTTTTTTTTGAAATTTTTTTTTTGAAAATTTTTTGGGAAATTTTTTTTTCAATTTTTTTTTTCAATTTTTTTTTTCAATTTTTTTTTCAATTTTTTTTTTCATTTTTTTTTCAATTTTTTTTTCAATTTTTTTTTGAAATTTTTTTTTCAATTTTTTTTTCAATTTTTTTTTCAATTTTTTTGATTTTTTTTTCAATTTTTTTTTTGAAAATTTTTTTTTTGAAATTTTTTTTTTCAATTTTTTTTTTCAATTTTTTTTTCAATTTTTTTTTTCATTTTTTTCAATTTTTTTTTGAATTTTTTTTTCAATTTTTTTTCGAAAAATTTTTTTTTCAATTTTTTTTTGAAAATTTTTTTGGAATTTTTTTTTTTAATTTTTTTCGAAATTTTTTTTTTGAATTTTTTTTCAATTTCTGTTTGATTTTTTTTCAATTTTTTTTTTGAAATTTTTTTTTTTAAATTTTTTTTTGAATTTTTTTTTGAAAATTTTTTTTTGATTTTTTTTTCGAAAATTTTTTTGGAATTTTTTTTTTCAATTTTTTTTGAAAATTTTTTTCTTGAAATTTTTTTTCAATTTTTTTTGATTTTTTTTTCAATTTTTTTTTGAATTTTTTTTTGAAAATTTTTTTTTGAAATTTTTTTTTCAATTTTTTTTTTCAATTTTTTTTTCAATTTTTTTTTAAAATTTTTTTCTTGAAATTTTTTTTTCAATTTTTTTTTCAATTTTTTTTTCAATTTTTTTTAAAAAATTTTTTCGAAATTTTTTTTTTTTTATTTTTTTTTCAATTTTTTTTTGAAATTTTTTTTTTCGAAATTTTTTTTTTTGAAAATTTTTTTTTAAAATTTTTTTTTCAATTTTTTTTTTGAATTTTTTTTCAAAAATTTTTTTTTGATTTTTTTTTCGAAAATTTTTTTGGAAATTTTTTTTTCAATTTTTTTTGAAAATTTTTTTTCTTGAAATTTTTTTTCAATTTTTTTTTGATTTTTTTTTTAATTTTTTTTTGAAAATTTTTTTGGAAATTTTTTTTTCAATTTTTTTTCGAAAATTTTTTTTTGAAATTTTTTTTTCAATTTTTTTTCGAAAAATTTTTTTTTTGAAAATTTTTTTGGAAATTTTTTTTTCAATTTTTTTTGAAAATTTTTTTCTTGAAATTTTTTTTCAATTTTTTTTGATTTTTTTTTCAATTTTTTTTTGAATTTTTTTTTGAAAATTTTTTTTTGAAATTTTTTTTTCAATTTTTTTTTTCAATTTTTTTTTCAATTTTTTTTTAAAATTTTTTTCTTGAAATTTTTTTTTCAATTTTTTTTTCAATTTTTTTTTCAATTTTTTTTAAAAATTTTTTTCGAAATTTTTTTTTTTAAATTTTTTTTTCAATTTTTTTTTGAAATTTTTTTTTTCGAAATTTTTTTTTTTGAAAATTTTTTTTTAAAATTTTTTTTTCAATTTTTTTTTTGAATTTTTTTTCAAAAATTTTTTTTTGATTTTTTTTTCGAAAATTTTTTTGGAAATTTTTTTTTCAATTTTTTTTGAAAATTTTTTTTCTTGAAATTTTTTTTCAATTTTTTTTTGATTTTTTTTTAAATTTTTTTTTGAAAATTTTTTTGGAAATTTTTTTTTCAATTTTTTTTCGAAAATTTTTTTTTGAAATTTTTTCAATTCTTTTTTGAAAATTTTTTTTTTGAAAATTTTTTTGGAAATTTTTTTTTCAATTTTTTTTGAAATTTTTTTTTTTAAATTTTTTTTTCAATTTTTTTTTCAATTTTTTTTTTAATTTTTTTTTGAAAATTTTTTTGGAAATTTTTTTTTCAATTTTTTTTCGAAAATTTTTTTTTGAAATTTTTTTTTCAATTTTTTTTCGAAAAATTTTTTTTGAAATTTTTTCAATTTTTTTTTGAAAATTTTTTTTTTGAAAATTTTTTTGGAAATTTTTTTTTCAATTTTTTTTTGAAATTTTTTTTTTTAAATTTTTTTTTTAAATTTTATTTTCAATTTTTTTTTGAAATTTTTTTTTGAAAAGTTTTTTGGAAATTTTTTTTTCAATTTTTTTTCGAAAATTTTTTTTTGAAATTTTTTTTTCAATTTTTTTTCGAAAATTTTTTTTTGAAATTTTTTCTTCAATTTTTTTTTCAATTTTTTTCAATTTTTTTTGAAATTTTTTTTTGAAAATTTTTTTGGATTTTTTTTTTCAATTTTTTTTTGAATTTTTTTTTTTAAATTTTTTTTTTCATTTTTTTTTCAATTTTTTTTTTCAATTTTTTTTTTTCAATTTTTTTTTCAATTTTTTTTTGAAATTTTTTTTTTGAAAATTTTTTTGGAAATTTTTTTTTCAATTTTTTTTTTTCAATTTTTTTTTTCAATTTTTTTTTCAATTTTTTTTTTCATTTTTTTTTCAATTTTTTTTTCAATTTTTTTTTTCAATTTTTTTTTCAATTTTTTTTTTCATTTTTTTCAATTTTTTTTGAATTTTTTTTTCAATTTTTTTTCGAAAAATTTTTTTTTCAATTTTTTTTTGAAAATTTTTTTGGAATTTTTTTTTTCAATTTTTTTCGAAATTTTTTTTTTCAATTTTTTTTCAATTTCTGTTTGATTTTTTTTCAATTTTTTTTTTGAAATTTTTTTTTTTAAATTTTTTTTTGAATTTTTTTTTGAAAATTTTTTTTTGATTTTTTTTTCGAAAATTTTTTTGGAATTTTTTTTTTCAATTTTTTTTGAAAATTTTTTTCTTGAAATTTTTTTTTCAATTTTTTTTTCAATTTTTTTTTCAATTTTTTTTTAAATTTTTTTTCGAAATTTATTTTTTTTAATTTTTTTTTCAATTTTTTTTTGAAATTTTTTTTTTCGAAATTTTTTTTTTTGAAAATTTTTTTTTAAAATTTTTTTTTCAATTTTTTTTTTGAATTTTTTTTCAAAAATTTTTTTTTGATTTTTTTTTCGAAAATTTTTTTGGAAATTTTTTTTTCAATTTTTTTTGAAAATTTTTTTTCTTGAAATTTTTTTTCAATTTTTTTTTGATTTTTTTTTCAATTTTTTTTTGAAAATTTTTTTGGAATTTTTTTTTTTAATTTTTTTTCGAAAATTTTTTTTTGAAATTTTTTCAATTCTTTTTTGAAAATTTTTTTTTTGAAAATTTTTTTGGAAATTTTTTTTTCAATTTTTTTTGAAATTTTTTTTTTTAAATTTTTTTTTCAATTTTTTTTTCAATTTTTTTTTTAAATTTTTTTTTGAAAATTTTTTTGGAAATTTTTTTTTCAATTTTTTTTCGAAAATTTTTTTTTGAAATTTTTTTTTCAATTTTTTTTCGAAAAATTTTTTTTGAAATTTTTTCAATTTTTTTTTGAAAATTTTTTTTTTGAAAATTTTTTTGGAAATTTTTTTTTCAATTTTTTTTTGAAATTTTTTTTTTTAATTTTTTTTTTTAATTTTTTTTTCAATTTTTTTTTGAAATTTTTTTTTGAAAAGTTTTTTGGAAATTTTTTTTTCAATTTTTTTTCGAAAATTTTTTTTTGAAATTTTTTTTTCAATTTTTTTTCGAAAATTTTTTTTTGAAATTTTTTTTTAAATTTTTTTTTCAATTTTTTTCAATTTTTTTTGAAATTTTTTTTTGAAAATTTTTTTGGATTTTTTTTTTCAATTTTTTTTTGAAATTTTTTTTTTTTTTAAATTTTTTTTTTCATTTTTTTTTCAATTTTTTTTTTCAATTTTTTTTTTTCAATTTTTTTTTCAATTTTTTTTTGAAATTTTTTTTTTGAAAATTTTTTTGGAAATTTTTTTTTCAATTTTTTCTTTCAATTTTTTTTTTCAATTTTTTTTTCAATTTTTTTTTTCATTTTTTTTTTCAATTTTTTTTTCAATTTTTTTTTGAAATTTTTTTTTCAATTTTTTTTTCAATTTTTTTGATTTTTTTTCAATTTTTTTTTGAAAATTTTTTTTTTGAAATTTTTTTTTTCAATTTTTTTTTTCAATTTTTTTTTCAATTTTTTTTTTCATTTTTTTCAATTTTTTTTTGAATTTTTTTTTCAATTTTTTTTCGAAAAATTTTTTTTTCAATTTTTTTTTGAAATTTTTTTTGGAATTTTTTTTTTCAATTTTTTTCGAAATTTTTTTTTTGAATTTTTTTTCAATTTCTGTTTGATTTTTTTTCAATTTTTTTTTTGAAATTTTTTTTTTTAAATTTTTTTTTGAATTTTTTTTTGAAAATTTTTTTTTGATTTTTTTTTCGAAAATTTTTTTGGAATTTTTTTTTTCAATTTTTTTTGAAAATTTTTTTCTTGAAATTTTTTTTCAATTTTTTTTGATTTTTTTTTCAATTTTTTTTTGAATTTTTTTTTGAAAATTTTTTTTTGAAATTTTTTTTTCAATTTTTTTTTCAATTTTTTTTTCAATTTTTTTTTAAAATTTTTTTCTTGAAATTTTTTTTTCAATTTTTTTTTCAATTTTTTTTTCAATTTTTTTTTAAATTTTTTTTCGAAATTTTTTTTTTTTAATTTTTTTTTCAATTTTTTTTTGAAATTTTTTTTTTCGAAATTTTTTTTTTTGAAAATTTTTTTTTAAAATTTTTTTTTCAATTTTTTTTTGAATTTTTTTTCAAAAATTTTTTTTTGATTTTTTTTTCGAAAATTTTTTTGGAAATTTTTTTTTCAATTTTTTTTGAAAATTTTTTTTCTTGAAATTTTTTTTCAATTTTTTTTTGATTTTTTTTTTCAATTTTTTTTTCAATTTTTTTTTGAAAATTTTTTTTTTCAATTTTTATTCGAAAATTTTTTTTTGAAATTTTTTTTTCAATTTTTTTTTCAATTTTTTTTTCAATTTTTTTTGAAATTTTTTTTTTGAAAATTTTTTTGGATTTTTTTTTCAATTTTTTTTTGAAAATTTTTTTTTTTGAAATTTTTTTTTTCATTTTTTTTTTCATTTTTTTTTCAATTTTTCTTTGAATTTTTTTTTTCAATTTTTTTTTAAATTTTTTTTTGAAAATTTTTTTGGAAATTTTTTTCTTAATTTTTTTTCGAAAATTTTTTTTTGAAATTTTTTCAATTCTTTTTTGAAAATTTTTTTTTTGAAAATTTTTTTGGAAATTTTTTTTTCAATTTTTTTTGAAATTTTTTTTTTTTCATTTTTTTTTCAATTTTTTTTTCAATTTTTTTTTTAAATTTTTTTTTGAAAATTTTTTTGGAAATTTTTTTTTCAATTTTTTTTCGAAAATTTTTTTTTGAAATTTTTTTTTCAATTTTTTTCGAAAAATTTTTTTTGAAATTTTTTCAATTTTTTTTTGAAAATTTTTTTTTTGAAAATTTTTTTGGAAATTTTTTTTTCAATTTTTTTTTTAATTTTTTTTTTTTAATTTTTTTTTTTCAATTTTTTTTTCAATTTTTTTTTGAAATTTTTTTTTGAAAAGTTTTTTGGAAATTTTTTTTTCAATTTTTTTTCGAAAATTTTTTTTTGAAATTTTTTTTTCAATTTTTTTTCGAAATTTTTTTTTTGAATTTTTTTTTTCAATTTTTTTTTCAATTTTTTTCAATTTTTTTTGAAATTTTTTTTTGAAAATTTTTTTGGATTTTTTTTTTCAATTTTTTTTTGAAATTTTTTTTTTTTTTTATTTTTTTTTTCATTTTTTTTCAATTTTTTTTTTCAATTTTTTTTTTTCAATTTTTTTTTCAATTTTTTTTTGAAATTTTTTTTTTGAAAATTTTTTTTGGAAATTTTTTTTTCAATTTTTTTTTTCAATTTTTTTTTTCAATTTTTTTTTCAATTTTTTTTTTCATTTTTTTTTCATTTTTTTTTCAATTTTTTTTTCAATTTTTTTTTTAAATTTTTTTTCAATTTTTTTTTCAATTTTTTTTTCAATTTTTTTGATTTTTTTTTCAATTTTTTTTTGAAAATTTTTTTTTTGAAATTTTTTTTTTCAATTTTTTTTTTCAATTTTTTTTTCAATTTTTTTTTTCATTTTTTTCAATTTTTTTTTGAATTTTTTTTTCAATTTTTTTTCGAAAAATTTTTTTTTCAATTTTTTTTTGAAAATTTTTTTGGAATTTTTTTTTTAAATTTTTTTCGAAATTTTTTTTTTGAATTTTTTTTCAATTTCTGTTTGATTTTTTTTCAATTTTTTTTTTGAAATTTTTTTTTTTAAATTTTTTTTTGAATTTTTTTTTGAAAATTTTTTTTTGATTTTTTTTTCGAAAATTTTTTTGGAATTTTTTTTTTCAATTTTTTTGAAAATTTTTTTCTTGAAATTTTTTTTCAATTTTTTTTGATTTTTTTTTCAATTTTTTTTTGAATTTTTTTTTGAAAATTTTTTTTTGAAATTTTTTTTTCAATTTTTTTTTTCAATTTTTTTTTCAATTTTTTTTTTAAATTTTTTTCTTGAAATTTTTTTTTCAATTTTTTTTTCAATTTTTTTTTCAATTTTTTTTAAAAATTTTTTTCGAAATTTTTTTTTTTTTAATTTTTTTTTCAATTTTTTTTTGAAATTTTTTTTTTCGAAATTTTTTTTTTTGAAAATTTTTTTTTAAAATTTTTTTTTCAATTTTTTTTTTGAATTTTTTTTCAAAAATTTTTTTTTGATTTTTTTTTCGAAAATTTTTTTGGAAATTTTTTTTTCAATTTTTTTTGAAAATTTTTTTTCTTGAAATTTTTTTTCAATTTTTTTTTGATTTTTTTTTTCAATTTTTTTTTAAATTTTTTTTTGAAAATTTTTTTGGAATTTTTTTTTTTAATTTTTTTTCGAAAATTTTTTTTTGAAATTTTTTCAATTCTTTTTTGAAAATTTTTTTTTTGAAAATTTTTTTGGAAATTTTTTTTTCAATTTTTTTTGAAATTTTTTTTTTTTAATTTTTTTTTCAATTTTTTTTTCAATTTTTTTTTTTTATTTTTTTTTGAAAATTTTTTTGGAAATTTTTTTTTCAATTTTTTTTCGAAAATTTTTTTTTGAAATTTTTTTTTCAATTTTTTTTCGAAAAATTTTTTTTGAAATTTTTTCAATTTTTTTTTGAAAATTTTTTTTTTGAAAATTTTTTTGGAAATTTTTTTTTCAATTTTTTTTTGAAATTTTTTTTTTTAAATTTTTTTTTAAATTTTATTTTCAATTTTTTTTTGAAATTTTTTTTTGAAAAGTTTTTTGGAAATTTTTTTTTCAATTTTTTTTCGAAAATTTTTTTTTGAAATTTTTTTTTCAATTTTTTTTCGAAAATTTTTTTTTGAAATTTTTTTTTCAATTTTTTTTCAATTTTTTTCAATTTTTTTTGAAATTTTTTTTTGAAAATTTTTTTGGATTTTTTTTTTCAATTTTTTTTTGAATTTTTTTTTTTTTGAATTTTTTTTTTCATTTTTTTTTCAATTTTTTTTTTCAATTTTTTTTTTTCAATTTTTTTTTCAATTTTTTTTTGAAATTTTTTTTTTGAAAATTTTTTTGGAAATTTTTTTTTCAATTT
Organism: Chrysolina oricalcia; assembly: GCA_944452925.2. Classification (NCBI taxonomy): domain Eukaryota; kingdom Metazoa; phylum Arthropoda; class Insecta; order Coleoptera; family Chrysomelidae; genus Chrysolina; species Chrysolina oricalcia. Next base: position 26,628,814 of record OX101828.2, on the reverse strand, counting down.
TTTTTTTCAATTTTTTTTTTCAATTTTTTTTTCAATTTTTTTTTTCATTTTTTTTTCAATTTTTTTTTCAATTTTTTTTTGAAATTTTTTTTTCAATTTTTTTTTCAACTTTTTTTTCAATTTTTTTGATTTTTTTTTCAATTTTTTTTTGAAAATTTTTTTTTTGAAATTTTTTTTTTCAATTTTTTTTTTCAATTTTTTTTTCAATTTTTTTTTTCATTTTTTTCAATTTTTTTTTGAATTTTTTTTTCAATTTTTTTTCGAAAAATTTTTTTTTCAATTTTTTTTTGAAAATTTTTTTGGAATTTTTTTTTTCAATTTTTTTCGAAATTTTTTTTTTCAATTTTTTTTCAATTTCTGTTTGATTTTTTTTCAATTTTTTTTTTGAAATTTTTTTTTTTAAATTTTTTTTTGAATTTTTTTTTGAAAATTTTTTTTTGATTTTTTTTTCGAAAATTTTTTTGGAATTTTTTTTTTCAATTTTTTTTGAAAATTTTTTTCTTGAAATTTTTTTTTCAATTTTTTTTTCAATTTTTTTTTCAATTTTTTTTTAAATTTTTTTTTCAATTTTTTTTTGAAATTTTTTTTTTCGAAATTTTTTTTTTTGAAAATTTTTTTTTTAAATTTTTTTTTCAATTTTTTTTTTGAATTTTTTTTCAAAAATTTTTTTTTGATTTTTTTTTCGAAAATTTTTTTGGAAATTTTTTTTTCAATTTTTTTTGAAAATTTTTTTTCTTGAAATTTTTTTTAAATTTTTTTTTGATTTTTTTTTCAATTTTTTTTTGAAAATTTTTTTGGAATTTTTTTTTAAATTTTTTTTCGAAAATTTTTTTTTGAAATTTTTTCAATTCTTTTTTGAAAATTTTTTTTTTGAAAATTTTTTTGGAAATTTTTTTTTCAATTTTTTTTGAAATTTTTTTTTTTAAATTTTTTTTTCAATTTTTTTTTCAATTTTTTTTTTAAATTTTTTTTTGAAAATTTTTTTGGAAATTTTTTTTTCAATTTTTTTTCGAAAATTTTTTTTTGAAATTTTTTTTTCAATTTTTTTTCGAAAAATTTTTTTTGAAATTTTTTCAATTTTTTTTTGAAAATTTTTTTTTTGAAAATTTTTTTGGAAATTTTTTTTTCAATTTTTTTTTGAAATTTTTTTTTTTAAATTTTTTTTTTAAATTTTTTTTTCAATTTTTTTTTGAAATTTTTTTTTGAAAAGTTTTTTGGAAATTTTTTTTTCAATTTTTTTTCGAAAATTTTTTTTTGAAATTTTTTTTTCAATTTTTTTTCGAAAATTTTTTTTTGAAATTTTTTTTTCAATTTTTTTTTCAATTTTTTTCAATTTTTTTTGAAATTTTTTTTTGAAAATTTTTTTGGATTTTTTTTTTCAATTTTTTTTTGAAATTTTTTTTTTTTTTAAATTTTTTTTTTCATTTTTTTTTCAATTTTTTTTTTCAATTTTTTTTTTTCAATTTTTTTTTCAATTTTTTTTTGAAATTTTTTTTTTGAAAATTTTTTTGGAAATTTTTTTTTCAATTTTTTTTTTCAATTTTTTTTTTCAATTTTTTTTTCAATTTTTTTTTTCATTTTTTTTTTCAATTTTTTTTTCAATTTTTTTTTGAAATTTTTTTTTCAATTTTTTTTTCAATTTTTTTGATTTTTTTTTCAATTTTTTTTTGAAATTTTTTTTTTTGAAATTTTTTTTTTCAATTTTTTTTTTCAATTTTTTTTTCAATTTTTTTTTTCATTTTTTTCAATTTTTTTTTGAATTTTTTTTTCAATTTTTTTTCGAAAAATTTTTTTTTCAATTTTTTTTTGAAATTTTTTTTGGAATTTTTTTTTTCAATTTTTTTCGAAATTTTTTTTTTGAATTTTTTTTCAATTTCTGTTTGATTTTTTTTCAATTTTTTTTTTGAAATTTTTTTTTTTTAATTTTTTTTTGAATTTTTTTTTGAAAATTTTTTTTTGATTTTTTTTTCGAAAATTTTTTTGGAATTTTTTTTTTCAATTTTTTTTGAAAATTTTTTTCTTGAAATTTTTTTTCAATTTTTTTTGATTTTTTTTTCAATTTTTTTTTGAATTTTTTTTTGAAAATTTTTTTTTGAAATTTTTTTTTCAATTTTTTTTTCAATTTTTTTTTCAATTTTTTTTTAAATTTTTTTTCGAAATTTTTTTTTTTTAATTTTTTTTTCAATTTTTTTTTGAAATTTTTTTTTTCGAAATTTTTTTTTTTGAAAATTTTTTTTTTAAATTTTTTTTTCAATTTTTTTTTTGAATTTTTTTTCAAAAATTTTTTTTTGATTTTTTTTTCGAAAATTTTTTTGGAAATTTTTTTTTCAATTTTTTTTGAAAATTTTTTTTCTTGAAATTTTTTTTCGATTTTTTTTTGATTTTTTTTTTCAATTTTTTTTTCAATTTTTTTTTGAAAATTTTTTTTTTCAATTTTTATTCGAAAATTTTTTTTTGAAATTTTTTTTTCAATTTTTTTTTCAATTTTTTTTTCAATTTTTTTTTCAATTTTTTTTGAAATTTTTTTTTTGAAAATTTTTTTGGATTTTTTTTTCAATTTTTTTTTGAAAATTTTTTTTTTTGAAATTTTTTTTTTCATTTTTTTTTTCATTTTTTTTTCAATTTTTCTTTGAATTTTTTTTTTCAATTTTTTTTTAAATTTTTTTTTGAAAATTTTTTTGGAAATTTTTTTCTTAATTTTTTTTCGAAAATTTTTTTTTGAAATTTTTTCAATTCTTTTTTGAAAATTTTTTTTTTGAAAATTTTTTTGGAAATTTTTTTTTCAATTTTTTTTGAAATTTTTTTTTTTTAATTTTTTTTTCAATTTTTTTTTCAATTTTTTTTTTAAATTTTTTTTTGAAAATTTTTTTGGAAATTTTTTTTTCAATTTTTTTTCGAAAATTTTTTTTTGAAATTTTTTTTTCAATTTTTTTCGAAAAATTTTTTTTGAAATTTTTTCAATTTTTTTTTGAAAATTTTTTTTTTGAAAATTTTTTTGGAAATTTTTTTTTCAATTTTTTTTTGAAATTTTTTTTTTGAAATTTTTTTTTTCAATTTTTTTTTCAATTTTTTTTTGAAATTTTTTTTTGAAAATTTTTTTGGAAATTTTTTTTTCAATTTTTTTTGAAAATTTTTTTCTTGAAATTTTTTTTTCAATTTTTTTTTCAATTTTTTTTTCAATTTTTTTTTAAATTTTTTTTCGAAATTTTTTTTTTTTAATTTTTTTTTCAATTTTTTTTTGAAATTTTTTTTTTCGAAATTTTTTTTTTTGAAAATTTTTTTTTAAAATTTTTTTTTCAATTTTTTTTTTGAATTTTTTTTCAAAAATTTTTTTTTGATTTTTTTTTCGAAAATTTTTTTGGAAATTTTTTTTTCAATTTTTTTTGAAAATTTTTTTTCTTGAAATTTTTTTTCAATTTTTTTTTGATTTTTTTTTTCAATTTTTTTTTGAATTTTTTTTTGAAAATTTTTTTTTTCAATTTTTATTCGAAAATTTTTTTTTGAAATTTTTTTTTCAATTTTTTTTTCAATTTTTTTTTCAATTTTTTTTTTCAATTTTTTTTGAAATTTTTTTTTTGAAAATTTTTTTGGATTTTTTTTTCAATTTTTTTTTGAAAATTTTTTTTTTTGAAATTTTTTTTTTCATTTTTTTTTTCATTTTTTTTTCAATTTTTCTTTGAATTTTTTTTTTCAATTTTTTTTTTTAATTTTTTTTTGAAAATTTTTTTGGAAATTTTTTTTTTTATTTTTTTTCGAAAATTTTTTTTTGAAATTTTTTCAATTCTTTTTTGAAAATTTTTTTTTTGAAAATTTTTTTGGAAATTTTTTTTTCAATTTTTTTTGAAATTTTTTTTTTTATTTTTTTTTCAATTTTTTTTTCAATTTTTTTTTTAAATTTTTTTTTGAAAATTTTTTTGGAAATTTTTTTTTCAATTTTTTTTCGAAAATTTTTTTTTGAAATTTTTTTTTCAATTTTTTTTCGAAAAATTTTTTTTGAAATTTTTTCAATTTTTTTTTGAAAATTTTTTTTTGAAAATTTTTTTGGAAATTTTTTTTTCAATTTTTTTTTGAAATTTTTTTTTTTTAATTTTTTTTTTCAATTTTTTTTTCAATTTTTTTTTGAAATTTTTTTTGAAAAGTTTTTTGGAAATTTTTTTTTCAATTTTTTTTCGAAAATTTTTTTTTGAAATTTTTTTTTCAATTTTTTTTCGAAATTTTTTTTTTGAAATTTTTTTTTCAATTTTTTTTTCAATTTTTTTCAATTTTTTTTGAAATTTTTTTTTGAAAATTTTTTTGGATTTTTTTTTTCAATTTTTTTTTGAAATTTTTTATTTTTTTTTTCATTTTTTTTTCAATTTTTTTTTTCAATTTTTTTTTTCAATTTTTTTTTCAATTTTTTTTTGAAATTTTTTTTTTGAAAATTTTTTTGGAAATTTTTTTTTCAATTTTTTTTTTCAATTTTTTTTTTCAATTTTTTTTTCAATTTTTTTTTTCATTTTTTTTTCAATTTTTTTTTCAATTTTTTTTTGAAATTTTTTTTTCAATTTTTTTTTCAATTTTTTTTTCAATTTTTTTGATTTTTTTTTCAATTTTTTTTTGAAAATTTTTTTTTTGAAATTTTTTTTTTCAATTTTTTTTTTCAATTTTTTTGGATTTTTTTTTTCAATTTTTTTTTGAAAATTTTTTTTTTGAAATTTTTTTTTTTGAAAATTTTTTGGAAATTTTTTTTTCAATTTTTTTTGAAAATTTTTTTTTTGAAATTTTTTTTTTCAATTTTTTTTTTCAATTTTTTTGGATTTTTTTTTTCAATTTTTTTTTGAAAATTTTTTTTTTGAAATTTTTTTTTTTGAAAATTTTTTTGGAAATTTTTTTTTCAATTTTTTTTCGAAATTTTTTTTTTGATTTTTTTTTTCTATTTTTGTTTGATTTTTTTTTCAATTTTTTTTTGAATTTTTTTTTGAAAATTTTTTTTGATTTTTTTTTCGAAAATTTTTTTTTGAAATTTTTTTTTTTGAAAATTTTTTGGAAATTTTTTTTTCAATTTTTTTTGAAAATTTTTTTCTTGAAATTTTTTTTTCAATTTTTTTTTTCAATTTTTTTTTCAATTTTTTTTTTCAATTTTTTTGGATTTTTTTTTTTCAATTTTTTTTTGAAAATTTTTTTTTTGAATTTTTTTTTTTCAATTTTTTTTTTCAATTTTTTTTTCAATTTTTTTTTGTTTTTTTTTTTCAATTTTTTTTTCAATTTTTTTTGAAAATTTTTTTCTTGAAATTTTTTTTTCAATTTTTTTTTTCAATTTTTTTTTCAATTTTTTTTTTCAATTTTTTTGGATTTTTTTTTTTAATTTTTTTTTGAAAATTTTTTTGGAATTTTTTTTTTCAATTTTTTTTGAAAATTTTTTCTTGAAATTTTTTTTTCAATTATTTTTTCAATTTTTTTTTCAATTTTTTTTTTAATTTTTTTTCGAAATTTTTTTTTTTTAATTTTTTTTTCAATTTTTTTTTGAAATTTTTTTTTCGAAATTTTTTTTTTTGAAATTTTTTTTTTTTAATTTTTTTTTGAAATTTTTTTTTTGAAAATTTTTTTGGATTTTTTTTGAAATTTTTTTTTTCATTTTTTTTTTCAATTTTTTTTCAATTTTTTTTTGAAATTTTTTTTTCAATTTTTTTTTGAATTTTTTTTTTGAAAATTTTTTTGGAAATTTTTTTTTCAATTTTTTTTCGAAAATTTTTTCAATTTTTTTTGAAAATTTTTTTTTTGAAAATTTTTTTGGAAATTTTGTTTTCAATTTTTTTTTGAAATTTTTTTTTTTTAATTTTTTTTTCAATTTTTTTTTCAATTTTTTTTTGAATTTTTTTTTTGAAAATTTTTTTGGAAATTTTTTTTTCAATTTTTTTTCGAAAATTTTTTTTTGAAATTTTTTTTTCAATTTTTTTTCGAAAATTTTTTTTTGAAATTTTTTCAATTTTTTTTTGAAAATTTTTTTTTTGAAAATTTTTTTTTCAATTTTTTTTGGAAATTTTTTTCTTGAAAAATTGAAAAAAAAATCCAAAAAAATTGAAAAAAAAATTAAAAAAAATTGAAAAAAAAATTGAAAAAAAAAATTCAAGAAAAAAAATTTCAAATAAAATTGAAAAAAAAAT
>OX101828.2:26605171-26607671 GCA_944452925.2 Chrysolina oricalcia | reverse complement strand
AAAAAAAAATTGAAAAAAAAATTGAAAAAAAAAATTGAAAAAAAAATTGAAAAAAAAATTGAAAAAAAAAAATTCGAAAAAAAAAATTTTCAAAAAAAAATTGAAAAAAAAATCCAAAAAAATTGAAAAAAAAATTAAAAAAAAATTGAAAAAAAAATTGAAAAAAAAAATTCAAGAAAAAAAATTTCAAATAAAATTGAAAAAAAAATTTCCAAAAAAATTTTCAAAAAAAAAAATTTCAAAAAAAAATTTTCGAAAAAAAAATCAAAAAAAAATTTTCAAAAAAAAATTCAAAAAAAAATTTAAAAAAAAATCAAACAAAAATTGAAAAAAAAATTCAAAAAAAAAATTTCGAAAAAAAATTGAAAAAAAAATTTCCAAAAAAATTTTCAAAAAAAAATTGAAAAAAAAAATCCAAAAAAATTGAAAAAAAAAATTGAAAAAAAAATTGAAAAAAAAATTTCAAGAAAAAAATTTTCAAAAAAAATTGAAAAAAAAATTTAAAAAAAAAACCAAAAAAAAATTGAAAAAAAAATTTCGAAAAAAATTGAAAAAAAAAATTTCCAAAAAAATTTTCAAAAAAAAAATTGAAGAAAAAATCCAAAAAAATTGAAAAAAAAAATTGAAAAAAAAATTTTAAAAAAAAATTGAAAAAAAAATTCCAAGAAAAAACTTTTCAAAAAAAAATTGAAAAAAAAATTTCCAAAAAAATTTTCAAAAAAAAAAATTTCAAAAAAAAATTTTCAAAAAAAAATTTCAAAAAAAAATTGAAAAAAAATTGAAAAAAAAAATAAAAAAAAAAAATTTCAAAAAAAAATTGAAAAAAAAATTTCCAAAAAAATTTTCAAAAAAAAAATTTTCAAAAAAAAATTGAAAAAATTTCAAAAAAAAATTTTCGAAAAAAAATTGAAAAAAAAATTTCCAAAAAAATTTTCAAAAAAAAAAATTTCAAAAAAAAATTGAAAAAAAAAATTCAAAAAAAAATTGAAAAAAAAAATTGAAAAAAAAATGAAAAAAAAAATTTCAAAAAAAAAATTGAAAAAAAATCAAACAGAAATTGAAAAAAAAATTCAAAAAAAAAATTTCGAAAAAAATTGAAAAAAAAAATTCCAAAAAAATTTTCAAAAAAAAATTGAAAAAAAAATTTTTCGAAAAAAAATTGAAAAAAAAATTCAAAAAAAAAATTGAAAAAAAAATTGAAAAAAAATGAAAAAAAAAAATTGAAAAAAAAATTGAAAAAAAAAATTGAAAAAAAAAATTTCAAAAAAAAAATTTTCAAAAAAAAATTGAAAAAAAAATCAAAAAAATTGAAAAAAAAATTGAAAAAAAATTGAAAAAAAAATTTCAAAAAAAAATTGAAAAAAAAATTGAAAAAAAAATGAAAAAAAAAATTGAAAAAAAAATTGAAAAAAAAAATTGAAAAAAAAATTGAAAAAAAAATTTCCAAAAAAATTTTCAAAAAAAAAATTTCAAAAAAAAATTGAAAAAAAAATTGAAAAAAAAAAATTGAAAAAAAAAATTGAAAAAAAAATGAAAAAAAAAATTAAAAAAAAAAAAAATTTCAAAAAAAAATTGAAAAAAAAAATCCAAAAAAATTTTCAAAAAAAAATTTCAAAAAAAATTGAAAAAAATTGAAAAAAAAATTGAAAAAAAAATTTCAAAAAAAAATTTTCGAAAAAAAATTGAAAAAAAAATTTCAAAAAAAAATTTTCGAAAAAAAATTGAAAAAAAAATTTCCAAAAAACTTTTCAAAAAAAAATTTCAAAAAAAAATTGAAAAAAAAATTGAAAAAAAAAATTCCAAAAAAATTTTCAAAAAAAAATTGAAAAAAAAAATCTAAAAAAATTGAAAAAAAAAATTGAAAAAAAAATTTAAAAAAAAAATTGAAAAAAAAATTTCAAGAAAAAAATTTCCAAAAAAAATTGAAAAAAAAATTTCCAAAAAAATTTTCAAAAAAAAAAATTTCAAAAAAAAATTTTCGAAAAAAAAATCAAAAAAAATTTTCAAAAAAAAATTCAAAAAAAAATTGAAAAAAAAATCAAACAAAAATTGAAAAAAAAATTCAAAAAAAAAATTTCGAAAAAAAATTGAAAAAAAAATTTCCAAAAAAATTTTCAAAAAAAAAATTTCCAAAAAAATTTTCGAAAAAAAAAATTTCAAAAAAAATTGAATAAAAAATTTCAAAAAAAAATTATCGAAAAAAAATTAAAAAAAAAAAAATTTCAAAAAAAATTGAAAAAAAAATCAGACAAAAATTGAAAAAAAAATTCAAAAAAAAATTTTCGAAAAAAAATTGAAAAAAAAAATTTCCAAAAAAATTTTCAAAAAAAAATTTCAAAGAAAATTGAAAAAAAAAATTTTCGGAAAAAAATTTCCAAAAAAATTTTCAAAAAAAAAAAATTCAAAAAAAAATTCAAAAAAAAATTTTTAAAAAAAAATTTAAAAAAATTTCAAAAAAAAATTGAAAAAAAAATTGAAAAAAAAAATTGAAAAAAAATTG
>OX101828.2:26587671-26590171 GCA_944452925.2 Chrysolina oricalcia | reverse complement strand
AAAAAAAATTTAAAAAAAAATTGAAAAAAAATCAAACAAAAATTGAAAAAAAAATTCAAAAAAAAAATTTCGAAAAAAAATTGAAAAAAAAATTTCCAAAAAAATTTTCAAAAAAAAAATTTCCAAAAAAATTTTCGAAAAAAAAAATTTCAAAAAAAAATTGAATAAAAAATTTCAAAAAAAAATTTTCGAAAAAAAATTTAAAAAAAAAAATTTCAAAAAAAAATTGAAAAAAAAATCAGACAAAAATTGAAAAAAAAATTCAAAAAAAAATTTTCGTAAAAAAATTGAAAAAAAAATTTCCAAAAAAATTTTCAAAAAAAAATTTCAAAAAAAATTGAAAAAAAAAAATTTTCGGAAAAAAATTTCCAAAAAAATTTTCAAAAAAAAAAATTAAAAAAAAAATTTCAAAAAAAATTGAAAAAAAAATTGAAAAAAAAAATTGAAAAAAAAATTGAAAAAAAAATTGAAAAAAAAATTGAAAAAAATTGAAAAAAAAATTGAAAAAAAAATTTCAAAAAAAAATTTTCGAAAAAAAATTGAAAAAAAAATTTCAAAAAAAAATTTTCGAAAAAAAATTGAAAAAAAAATTTCCAAAAAACTTTTCAAAAAAAATTTCAAAAAAAAATTGAAAAAAAATTGAAAAAAAAAATTAAAAAAAAAAAATTTCAAAAAAAAATTGAAAAAAAAAATTCCAAAAAAATTTTCAAAAAAAAAATTTTCAAAAAAAAATTGAAAAAATTTCAAAAAAAATTTTTCGAAAAAAAATTTCAAAAAAAATTTCAAAAAAAAATTTTCGAAAAAAAATTGAAAAAAAAATTTCCAAAAAAATTTTCAAAAAAAAATTTCAAAAAAAAATTGAAAAAAAAATTGAAAAAAAAATTTAAAAAAAAAATTTCAAAAAAAATTGAAAAAAAAATTTCCAAAAAAATTTTCAAAAAAAAAATTTTCAAAAAAGAATTGAAAAAATTTCAAAAAAAAATTTTTCGAAAAAAAATTGAAAAAAAAATTTCCAAAAAAATTTTCAAAAAAAAAATTTCAAAAAAAAATTTCAAAAAAAAAATTGAAAAAAAATGAAAAAAAAAATAAAAAAAAAAATTTCAAAAAAAAAAATTTTCAAAAAAAAATTGAAAAAAAAATCCAAAAAAATTTTCAAAAAAAAAATTTTCAAAAAAGAATTGAAAAAATTTCAAAAAAAAATTTTTCGAAAAAAAATTGAAAAAAAAATTTCCAAAAAAATTTTCAAAAAAAAAATTTCAAAAAAAAATTGAAAAAAAAAATTTCAAAAAAAAATTGAAAAAAAATGAAAAAAAAAATTTCAAAAAAAAAAATTTTCAAAAAAAAATTGAAAAAAAAATCCAAAAAAATTTTCAAAAAAAAATTTTCAAAAAAGAATTGAAAAAATTTCAAAAAAAAATTTTTCGAAAAAAAATTGAAAAAAAAATTTCCAAAAAAATTTTCAAAAAAAAAATTTCAAAAAAAAATTGAAAAAAAAATTTCAAAAAAAAATTGAAAAAAAATGAAAAAAAAAATGAAAAAAAAAATTTCAAAAAAAAAATTTCAAAAAAAAATTGAAAAAAAAATTTCAAAAAAAAATTGAAAAAAAATGAAAAAAAATATTTCAAAAAAAAAAATTTTCAAAAAAAAATTGAAAAAAAAATCCAAAAAAATTTTCAAATAAAAAATTTCAAAAAAAATTGAAAAAAAAATTGAAAAAAAAATTGAAAAAAAAATTGAAAAAAAAAATTTCAAAAAAAAATTTTCGAATAAAAATTGAAAAAAAAAATTTCAAAAAAAAATTCAAAAAAAAATTGAAAAAAAATCAAAAAAAAATTGAAAAAAAATTTTCAAAAAAATTTAAAAAAAAATTTCCAAAAAAATTTTCGAAAAAAAAATCAAAAAAAAATTTTTGAAAAAAAATTCAAAAAAAAAATTGAAAAAAAAATCAAACAAAAATTGAAAAAAAAATTTAAAAAAAAAATTTTCAAAAAAAAAAATTTCGAAAAAAAAAATTTCAAAAAAAAATTGAAAAAAAAATTTTAAAAAAAAATTTCGAAAAAAAATTTAAAAAAAAATTCCAAAAAAAATTTTCAAAAAAAAATTGAAAAAAAAAATCCAAAAAAATTGAAAAAAAAAATTGAAAAAAAAATAAAAAAAAAAAATTGAAAAAAAAATTTCAAGAAAAAAATTTCCAAAAAAAATTGAAAAAAAAATTTCCAAAAAAAATTGAAAAAAAAATTTCCAAAAAAATTTTCAAAAAAAAAAATTTCAAAAAAAAATTTTCGAAAAAAAAATCAAAAAAAATTTTCAAAAAAAAATTCAAAAAAAAATTGAAAAAAAATCAAAAAAAAATTGAAAAAAAAATTCAAAAAAAAAATTTCGAAAAAAAATTGAAAAAAAAATTTCCAAAAAAATTTTCAAAAAAAAAATTTCCAAAAAAATTTTCGAAAAAAAAAATTTCAAAAAAAAATTGAATAAAAAATTTCAAAAAAAAATTTTC
>OX101828.2:26572671-26575171 GCA_944452925.2 Chrysolina oricalcia | reverse complement strand
AAAAATTTTTTAATTGAAAAAAAAAATTGAAAAAAAAATTTCCTGAAAAAAATTTTCGTAAAAAAATTGAAAAAAAAATTTCCAAAAAAATTTTCAAAAAAAAATTTCAAAAAAAATTGAAAAAAAAAATTTTCGGAAAAAAATTTCCAAAAAAATTTTCAAAAAAAAAAATTCAAAAAAAAATTGAAAAAAAAATTTAAAAAAAAAATTTAAAAAAAATTTCAAAAAAAAATTGAAAAAAAAATTGAAAAAAAAAATTGAAAAAAAAATTGAAAAAAAAATTGAAAAAAATAATTTCGAAAAAAAAATTTTCAAAAAAAAATTGAAAAAAAATTTCCAAAAAAAATTTCAAAAAAAAAATTTCAAAAAAAAATTGAAAAAAAAATTTCAAAAAAAAATTTTCGAAAAAAAATTGAAAAAAAATTTCCAAAAAAATTTTCAAAAAAAAATTTCAAAAAAAAATTGAAAAAAAAATTGAAAAAAAAAATTAAAAAAAAAATTTCAAAAAAAAATTGAAAAAAAATTTCCAAAAAAATTTTCAAAAAAAAAATTTTCAAAAAAAAATTGAAAAAATTTCAAAAAAAAATTTTCGAAAAAAAATTGAAAAAAAAATTTCCAAAAAAATTTTCAAAAAAAAAATTTCAAAAAAAAATTGAAAAAAAAATTTCAAAAAAAAATTGAAAAAAAAATTGAAAAAAAAAATGAAAAAAAAATTTCAAAAAAAAAAATTTTCAAAAAAAAAATTGAAAAAAAAAATCCAAAAAAATTTTCAAAAAAAAAATTTAAAAAAAAATTGAAAAAAAAATTGAAAAAAAAAATTGAAAAAAAAATTTCAAAAAAAAAATTTCGAAAAAAAATTGAAAAAAAAAATTTTCAAAAAAAAATTCAAAAAAAAATTGAAAAAAAATTTCAAGAAAAAAATTTTCAAAAAAAATTGAAAAAAAAATTTCCAAAAAAATTTTCGAAAAAAAAATCAAAAAAAAATTTTCAAAAAAAAATTCAAAAAAAAATTTAAAAAAAAAAATTTCGAAAAAAAATTTTAAAAAAATTTTAAAAAAAAATTGAAAAAAAAATTTCCAAAAAAATTTTCAAAAAAAAAAATTCAAAAAAAAATTGAAAAAAAAAATAAAAAAAAATTGAAAAAAAAAATTGAAAAAAAAAATTTCAAAAAAAATTTCAAAAAAAAATTGAAAAAAAAATTTCCAAAAAAATTTTCAAAAAAAAAATTTCAAAAAAAAATTGAAAAAAAAATTTCAAAAAAAAATTTTCGAAAAAAAATTGAAAAAAAAATTTACAAAAAAAAAATTTCAAAAAAAAATTGAAAAAAAAATTTGAAAAAAAAATTTGAAAAAAAAATTTCAAAAAAAAAATTTTCAAAAAAAAATTGAAAAAAAATCCAAAAAAATTTTCAAAAAAAAATAGAAAAAAAATATTTTCAAAAAAAAATTGAAAAAAAAATTTCAAAAAAAAATTTTCGAAAAAAAATTGAAAAAAAAATTTCCAAAAAAATTTTCAAAAAAAAAAATTTTCAAAAAAAAATTGAAAAAAAAAATCCAAAAAAATTTCCAAAAAAATTTAAAAAAAAAAAATTTCAAAAAAAAATTGAAAAAAAAATTTCAAAAAAAAATTTTCGAAAAAAAATTGAAAAAAAAATTTCCAAAAAAATTTTCAAAAAAAAAAATTTAAAAAAAAATTGAAAAAAAAAAATTGAAAAAAAAATTTCAAAAAAAAAATTTTCAAAAAAAAATTGAAAAAAAAAATCCAAAAAAATTTTCAAAAAAAATTGAAAAAAAATTGAAAAAAAAATTTTCAAAAAAAAATTGAAAAAAAAAATTTTCAAAAAAAAATTGAAAAAAAAATCAAAAAAAAATTGAAAAAAAAAATTTCAAATAAACAATTTTCAAAAAAAAATTGAAAAAAAAAATCCAAAAAAATTTTCAAAAAAAATTGAAAAAAAAAATTTCAAAAAAAAATTGAAAAAAAAAATTGAAAAAAAAAAATTGAAAAAAAAAATCAAAAAAAAATTGAAAAAAAAAATTTCAAATAAACAATTTTCAAAAAAAAATTGAAAAAAAAAATCCAAAAAAATTTTCAAAAAAAATTGAAAAAAAAATTTCCAAAACAATTTTCAAAAAAAAAATTAAAAAAAAAAATTGAAAAAAAAAATTGAAAAAAAAAATTGAAAATAAAAATTGAAAAAAAAATGAAAAAAAAAATTAAAAAAAAAAAAAATTTCAAAAAAAAATTGAAAAAAAAAATCCAAAAAAATTTTCAAAAAATATTTCAAAAAAAAATTGAAAAAAATTTCCAAAAAAATTTTCAAAAAAAAAAATTAAAAAAAAAAATTGAAAAAAAAATTGAAAAAAAAAATTGAAAAAAAAATTTAAAAAAAAAAATTTTCAAAAAAAAAATTGAAAAAAAAATCCAAAAAAATTTTCAAAAAAAAATTGAAAAAAAAAATTTTCAAAAAAAAATTGAAAAAAAAATCAAAAAAAAATTG
>OX101828.2:26565171-26567671 GCA_944452925.2 Chrysolina oricalcia | reverse complement strand
TTTGAAATTTTTTTTTTCGAAAATTTTTTTGGAAATTTTTTTTTTGAAAATTTTTTTGGAAATTTTTTTTTCAATTTTTTTTCGAAATTTTTTTTTTGAATTTTTTTTCAATTTTTGTTTGATTTTTTTTTCAATTTTTTTTTGAATTTTTTTTTGAAAATTTTTTTTGATTTTTTTTTCGAAAATTTTTTTTTGAAATTTTTTTTTTTGAAAATTTTTTTGGAAATTTTTTTTTCAATTTTTTTTGGAAATTTTTTTCTTGAAATTTTTTTTTCAATTTTTTTTTTAAATTTTTTTTTCAATTTTTTTTTTCAATTTTTTTAGATTTTTTTTCAATTTTTTTTTGAAAATTTTTTTGGAATTTTTTTTTTCAATTTTTTTTTCAATTTTTTTTTGAAATTTTTTTTTGAAAAGTTTTTTGGAAATTTTTTTTTCAATTTTTTTTCGAAAATTTTTTTTTGAAATTTTTTTTTCAATTTTTTTTCGAAAATTTTTTTTTGAAATTTTTTTTTCAATTTTTTTTTCAATTTTTTTCAATTTTTTTTGAAATTTTTTTTTGAAAATTTTTTTGGATTTTTTTTTTCAATTTTTTTTTGAATTTTTTTTTTTTTAATTTTTTTTTTCATTTTTTTTTCAATTTTTTTTTTCAATTTTTTTTTTTCAATTTTTTTTTGAAATTTTTTTTTTGAAAATTTTTTTGGAAATTTTTTTTTCAATTTTTTTTTTCATTTTTTTTTTCAATTTTTTTTTCAATTTTTTTTTTCATTTTTTTTTCAATTTTTTTTTCAATTTTTTTTTGAAATTTTTTTTTCAATTTTTTTTCAATTTTTTTTTCAATTTTTTTGATTTTTTTTTCAATTTTTTTTTGAAAATTTTTTTTTTGAAATTTTTGTTTTCAATTTTTTTTTTCAATTTTTTTTTCAATTTTTTTTTTTCATTTTTTTTCAATTTTTTTTTGAATTTTTTTTTGAATTTTTTTTTTCAATTTTTTTTCGAAAAATTTTTTTTTCAATTTTTTTTTGAAAATTTTTTTGGAATTTTTTTTTTCAATTTTTTTCGAAATTTTTTTTTTGAATTTTTTTTTCAATTGCTGTTTGATTTTTTTTCAATTTTTTTTTTGAAATTTTTTTTTTCATTTTTTTTTCAATTTTTTTTTTCAATTTTTTTTTGAAATTTTTTTTTCAATTTTTTTTTGAAATTTTTTTTTTTGAAAATTTTTTTGGAAATTTTTTTTTCAATTTTTTTTCGAAAATTTTTTTTTGAAATTTTTTCAATTTTTTTTTGAAAATTTTTTTTTTGAAAATTTTTTTGGAAATTTTTTTTTCAATTTTTTTTTGAAATTTTTTTTTTAAATTTTTTTTTTCAATTTTTTTTTCAATTTTTTTTTGAAATTTTTTTTGAAAATTTTTTTTTGAAATTTTTTTTTTTTGAAAATTTTTTTGGAAATTTTTTTTTCAATTTTTTTTTGAAAATTTTTTTCTTGGAATTTTTTTTTCAATTTTTTTTTTAAATTTTTTTTTCATTTTTTTTTTCAATTTTTTTGGATTTTTTCTTCAATTTTTTTTTTGAAAATTTTTTTGGAAATTTTTTTTTTCAATTTTTTTCGAAATTTTTTTTTCAATTTTTTTTTGGTTTTTTTTTTAAATTTTTTTTTCAATTTTTTTTGAAAATTTTTTTCTTGAAATTTTTTTTTCAATTTTTTTTTCAATTTTTTTTTTCAATTTTTTTGGATTTTTTTTTTCAATTTTTTTTTGAAAATTTTTTTGGAAATTTTTTTTTCAATTTTTTTTCGAAATTTTTTTTTTGAATTTTTTTTTCAATTTTTGTTTGATTTTTTTTAAAATTTTTTTTTGAATTTTTTTTTGAAAATTTTTTTTGATTTTTTTTTCGAAAATTTTTTTTTGAAATTTTTTTTTTTGAAAATTTTTTTGGAAATTTTTTTTTCAATTTTATTTGAAATTTTTTTTCTTGAATTTTTTTTTTCAATTTTTTTTTCAATTTTTTTTTAATTTTTTTTTCAATTTTTTTGGATTTTTTTTTCAATTTTTTTTTGAAAATTTTTTTTTTCGAATTTTTTTTTTTCAATTTTTTTTTCAATTTTTTTTTCAATTTTTTTTTTCAATTTTTTTTTCAATTTTTTTTTGAAATTTTTTTTTGAAATTTTTTTTAAATTTTTTTTTGAAATTTTTTTTTCAATTTTTTTTTGAAATTTTTTTTTTTGAAATTTTTTTTTTTGAAAATTTTTTTCCGAAAATTTTTTTTTTCAATTTTTTTTTGAAATTTTTTTTTGAAAATTTTTTTGAAAATTTTTTTTTTAATTTTTTTTCGAAATTTTTTTTTTGAATTTTTTTTTCAATTTTTGTCTGATTTTTTTTTCAATTTTTTTTTGAAATTTTTTTTTTTAATTTTTTTTGGAAAATTTTTTTTTTAAATTTTTTATTCAATTTTTTTTTGAAATTTTTTTTTTCGAAAATTATTTTGGAAATTTTTTTTTTTGAAA
>OX101828.2:26560171-26562671 GCA_944452925.2 Chrysolina oricalcia | reverse complement strand
TTTCAATTTTTTTTTCAATTTTTTTGATTTTTTTTTCAATTTTTTTTTGAAAATTTTTTTTTTGAAATTTTTTTTTTCAATTTTTTTTTTCAATTTTTTTTTCAATTTTTTTTTTCATTTTTTTTCAATTTTTTTTTCAATTTTTTTTTTTGAATTTTTTTTTTCAATTTTTTTTCGAAAAATTTTTTTTTCAATTTTTTTTTTCAATTTTTTTCGAAATTTTTTTTTTGAATTTTTTTTTCAATTTCTGTTTGATTTTTTTTCAATTTTTTTTTTGAAATTTTTTTTTTCATTTTTTTTTCAATTTTTTTTTTCAATTTTTTTTTGAAATTTTTTTTTCAATTTTTTTTTGAAATTTTTTTTTTGAAAATTTTTTTGGAAATTTTTTTTTCAATTTTTTTTCGAAAATTTTTTTTTGAAATTTTTTCAATTTTTTTTTGAAAATTTTTTTTTTGAAAATTTTTTTGGAAATTTTTTTTTCAATTTTTTTTTGAAATTTTTTTTTTTAATTTTTTTTTTCAATTTTTTTTTCAATTTTTTTTTGAAATTTTTTTTTGAAAATTTTTTTTTGAAATTTTTTTTTTGAAAATTTTTTTGGAAATTTTTTTTTCAATTTTTTTTTGAAAATTTTTTTCTTGGAATTTTTTTTTCAATTTTTTTTTTAAATTTTTTTTTCAATTTTTTTTTTCAATTTTTTTGGATTTTTTCTTCAATTTTTTTTTGAAAATTTTTTTGGAAATTTTTTTTTTCAATTTTTTTCGAAATTTTTTTTTTTCAATTTTTTTTTCAATTTTTGTTTGATTTTTTTTTCAATTTTTTTTGAATTTTTTTTTGAAAATTTTTTTTGATTTTTTTTTCGAAAATTTTTTTTTGAAATTTTTTTTTTTTGAAAATTTTTTTGGAAATTTTTTTTTCAATTTTTTTTAAAAAATTTTTTCTTGAAATTTTTTTTTCAATTTTTTTTTTCAATTTTTTTTTCAATTTTTTTTTTCAATTTTTTTGGATTTTTTTTTTCAATTTTTTTTTGAAAATTTTTTTTTTGAAATTTTTTTTTTCAATTTTTTTTTTCAATTTTTTTTTCAATTTTTTTTTGGTTTTTTTTTTAAATTTTTTTTTCAATTTTTTTTGAAAATTTTTTTCTTGAAATTTTTTTTTCAATTTTTTTTTCAATTTTTTTTTTCAATTTTTTTGGATTTTTTTTTTCAATTTTTTTTTGAAAATTTTTTTGGAAATTTTTTTTTCAATTTTTTTTCGAAATTTTTTTTTTGAATTTTTTTTTCAATTTTTGTTTGATTTTTTTTTAAATTTTTTTTTGAATTTTTTTTTGAAAATTTTTTTTGATTTTTTTTTCGAAAATTTTTTTTTGAAATTTTTTTTTTTGAAAATTTTTTTGGAAATTTTTTTTTCAATTTTATTTGAAATTTTTTTTCTTGAATTTTTTTTTTCAATTTTTTTTTCAATTTTTTTTAAATTTTTTTTTCAATTTTTTTGGATTTTTTTTTCAATTTTTTTTTGAAAATTTTTTTTTTCGAAATTTTTTTTTTCAATTTTTTTTTCAATTTTTTTTTCAATTTTTTTTCAATTTTTTTTTTCAATTTTTTTTTCAATTTTTTTTTGAAATTTTTTTTTTTGAAAATTTTTTTCCGAAAATTTTTTTTTTCAATTTTTTTTGAAATTTTTTTTTGAAAATTTTTTTGGAAATTTTTTTTTCAATTTTTTTTCGAAATTTTTTTTTTGAATTTTTTTTTCAATTTTTGTCTGATTTTTTTTTCAATTTTTTTTTGAAATTTTTTTTTTTAATTTTTTTTGGAAAATTTTTTTTTGAAATTTTTTATTCAATTTTTTTTTGAAATTTTTTTTTTCGAAAATTATTTTGGAAATTTTTTTTTTTGAAAATTTCTTTGGAAATTTTTTTTTCAATTTTTTTTTGAAATTTTTTTTTTGAATTTTTTTTTCAATTTTTGTTTAATTTTTTTTCAATTTTTTTTTGATTTTTTTTTCAATTTTTTTTTGAAAATTTTTTTTTCAATTTTTTTTCGAAAATTTTTTTTCGAAAATTTTTTTTTGAAATTTTTTTTTCAATTTTTTTTCAATTTTTTTTTCAATTTTTTTTTCAATTTTTTTTTGAAATTTTTTTTTTGAAAATTTTTTTGGATTTTTTTTCAAATTTTTTTTTTCATTTTTTTTTTCAATTTTTTTTCAATTTTTTTTTTGAAATTTTTTTTTCAATTTTTTTTTGAAATTTTTTCTTTGAAAATTTTTTTGGAAATTTTTTTTTTCAATTTTTTTTCGAAAATTTTTTTTTGAAATTTTTTCAATTTTTTTTTTAAAATTTTTTTTTTGAAAATTTTTTTGGAAATTTTTTTTTCAATTTTTTTTTGAAATTTTTTATTGAAAATTTTTTTGGAAATTTTTTTTTCAATTTTTTTTCGAAAATTTTTTTTTGAAATTTTTTTTTCAATTTTTTTTCGAAAATTTTTTTTTGAAATTTTTTTTTCAA
>OX101828.2:26547671-26552671 GCA_944452925.2 Chrysolina oricalcia | reverse complement strand
TTTTTTGAAAATTTTTTTGTAAATTTTTTTTTCAATTTTTTTTCGAAAATTTTTTTTTGAAATTTTTTTTTCAATTTTTTTTTTCAATTTTTTTTTTTGAAAATTTTTTTTTCAATTTTTTTTTGAAATTTTTTTTGAAATTTTTCTTTTCAATTTTTTTTTTTCAATTTTTTTTTATTTTTTTTTCAATTTTTTTTTGAATTTTTTTTTTGAAAATTTTTTTGGAAATTTTTTTTTCAAATTTTTTTTAAAATTTTTTTAAAATTTTTTTTCCAAATTTTTTTTTTAAATTTTTTTTTGAATTTTTTTTTGAAAATTTTTTTTTGATTTTTTTTTCGAAAATTTTTTTGGAAATTTTTTTTTCAATTTTTTTTGAAAATTTTTTTCTTGAAATTTTTTTTCAATTTTTTTTGATTTTTTTTTCAATTTTTTTTTGAATTTTTTTTTGAAAATTTTTTTTTTCAATTTTTTTTCGAAAATTTTTTTTTGAAATTTTTTTTTCAATTTTTTTTTTCAATTTTTTTTTCAATTTTTTTTTAAAATTTTTTTTTTGAAAATTTTTTTGGATTTTTTTTTCAATTTTTTTTTGAAAATTTTTTTTTTGAAATTTTTTTTTCATTTTTTTATTCAATTTTTTTTTCAATTTTTTTTTGAAATTTTTTTTTCAATTTTTTTTTGAAATTTTTTTTTTTGAAAATTTTTTTTTCAATTTTTTTTTTAAATTTTTTTTTTGAAAATTTTTTTGGATTTTTTTTCAATTTTTTTTTGAAAATTTTTTTTTTGAAAATTTTTTTGGAAATTTTATTTTCAATTTTTTTTTGAAATTTTTTTTTAAATTTTTTTTTTCAATTTTTTTTTCAATTTTTTTTTGAAATTTTTTTTTGAAAATTTTTTTGGAAATTTTTTTTCAATTTTTTTTCGAAAATTTTTTTTTGAAATTTTTTTTCAATTTTTTTTTGAAATTTTTTTTTTGAAATTTTTTTGGAAATTTTTTTTCAATTTTTTTTTGAAAATTTTTATTTTCGAAATTATTTTTTTCAATTTTTTTTTCAATTTTTTTTTCAATTTTTTTTCAATTTTTTTTTCAATTTTTTTTTCAATTTTTTTTTGAAATTTTTTTAAATTTTTTTTTAAAAATTTTTTTTTGAATTTTTTTTTGAATTTTTTTTTTTTGAAAATTTTTTTGGAAATTTTTTTCCGAAAATTTTTTTTTTCAATTTTTTTTGAAATTTTTTTTTGAAAATTTTTTTGGAAATTTTTTTTTTCAATTTTTTTTCGAAAATTTTTTTTTGAATTTTTTTTTCAATTTTTGTCTGATTTTTTTTTCAATTTTTTTTGAAATTTTTTTTTTTTTAATTTTTTTTCGAAAATTTTTTTTTGAAATTTTTTATTCAATTTTTTTTGAAATTTTTTTTTTCGAAAATTTTTTTGGAAATTTTTTTTTTGAAAATTTTTTTGGAAATTTTTTTTTCAATTTTTTTTCGAAATTTTTTTTTTGAATTTTTTTTTCAATTTTTGTTTGATTTTTTTTTCAATTTTTTTTTGAATTTTTTTTTGAAAATTTTTTTTGATTTTTTTTTCGAAAATTTTTTTTTGAAATTTTTTTTTTTGAAAATTTTTTTGGAAATTTTTTTTTCAATTTTTTTTGGAAATTTTTTTCTTGAAATTTTTTTTTCAATTCTTTTTTTAAATTTTTTTTTCAATTTTTTTTTTCAATTTTTTTAGATTTTTTTTTTCAATTTTTTTTTGAAAATTTTTTTGGAATTTTTTTTTTCAATTTTTTTTTCAATTTTTTTTTGAATTTTTTTTTTGAAAAGTTTTTTGGAAATTTTTTTTTCAATTTTTTTTCGAAAATTTTTTTTTGAAATTTTTTTTTCAATTTTTTTTCGAAAATTTTTTTTTGAAATTTTTTTTTCAATTTTTTTTTTCAATTTTTTTCAATTTTTTTTGAAATTTTTTTTTGAAAATTTTTTTGGATTTTTTTTTTCAATTTTTTTTTGAAATTTTTTTTTTTTTTAATTTTTTTTTAAATTTTTTTTTCAATTTTTTTTTTCAATTTTTTTTTTTTCAATTTTTTTTTCAATTTTTTTTTGAAATTTTTTTTTTGAAAATTTTTTTGGAAATTTTTTTTTCAATTTTTTTTTTCAATTTTTTTTTTCATTTTTTTTTCAATTTTTTTTTGAAATTTTTTTTTCAATTTTTTTTCAATTTTTTTTTCAATTTTTTTGATTTTTTTTTCAATTTTTTTTTGAAAATTTTTTTTTTGAAATTTTTTTTTTCAATTTTTTTTTTCAATTTTTTTTTCAATTTTTTTTTTCATTTTTTTTCAATTTTTTTTTCAATTTTTTTTTTGAATTTTTTTTTTCAATTTTTTTTCGAAAAATTTTTTTTTCAATTTTTTTTTGAAAATTTTTTTAGAATTTTTTTTTTCAATTTTTTTCGAAATTTTTTTTTTGAATTTTTTTTTCAATTTCTGTTTGATTTTTTTTCAATTTTTTTTTTGAAATTTTTTTTTTCATTTTTTTTTCAATTTTTTTTTTCAATTTTTTTTTGAAATTTTTTTTTCAATTTTTTTTTGAAATTTTTTTTTTTGAAAATTTTTTTGGAAATTTTTTTTTCAATTTTTTTTTGAAATTTTTTTTTTTAATTTTTTTTTTCAATTTTTTTTTCAATTTTTTTTTGAAATTTTTTTTTGAAAATTTTTTTTCGAAATTTTTTTTTTTGAAAATTTTTTTGGAAATTTTTTTTTCAATTTTTTTTTGAAAATTTTTTTCTTGGAATTTTTTTTTCAATTTTTTTTTTAAATTTTTTTTTCAATTTTTTTTTTCAATTTTTTTGGATTTTTTCTTCAATTTTTTTTTTGAAAATTTTTTTGGAAATTTTTTTTTTCAATTTTTTTCGAAATTTTTTTTTTGAATTTTTTTTTCAATTTTTGTTTGATTTTTTTTTCAATTTTTTTTGAATTTTTTTTTGAAAATTTTTTTTGATTTTTTTTTCGAAAATTTTTTTTTGAAATTTTTTTTTTTTGAAAATTTTTTTGGAAATTTTTTTTTCAATTTTTTTTAAAAATTTTTTTCTTGAAATTTTTTTTTCAATTTTTTTTTTCAATTTTTTTTTCATTTTTTTTTTTCAATTTTTTTGGATTTTTTTTTCAATTTTTTTTTGAAAATTTTTTTTTTGAAATTTTTTTTTTCAATTTTTTTTTTCAATTTTTTTTTCAATTTTTTTTTGGTTTTTTTTTAAAATTTTTTTTTCAATTTTTTTTGAAAATTTTTTTCTTGAAATTTTTTTTTCAATTTTTTTTTCAATTTTTTTTTTCAATTTTTTTGGATTTTTTTTTTCAATTTTTTTTTGAAAATTTTTTTGGAAATTTTTTTTTCAATTTTTTTTCGAAATTTTTTTTTTGAATTTTTTTTTCAATTTTTGTTTGATTTTTTTTAAAAATTTTTTTTGAATTTTTTTTTGAAAATTTTTTTTGATTTTTTTTTCGAAAATTTTTTTTTGAAATTTTTTTTTTTGAAAATTTTTTTGGAAATTTTTTTTTCAATTTTATTTGAAATTTTTTTTCTTGAATTTTTTTTTCAATTTTTTTTTCAATTTTTTTTAAATTTTTTTTTCAATTTTTTTGGATTTTTTTTTCAATTTTTTTTTGAAAATTTTTTTTTTCGAAATTTTTTTTTTCAATTTTTTTTTCAATTTTTTTTTCAATTTTTTTTCAATTTTTTTTTTCAATTTTTTTTTCAATTTTTTTTTGAAATTTTTTTTTGAAATTTTTTTTAAATTTTTTTTTGAAATTTTTTTTTCAATTTTTTTTTGAAATTTTTTTTTTTGAAAATTTTTTTCCGAAAATTTTTTTTTTCAATTTTTTTTTGAAATTTTTTTTTGAAAATTTTTTTGGAAATTTTTTTTTCAATTTTTTTTCGAAATTTTTTTTTTGAATTTTTTTTTCAATTTTTGTCTGATTTTTTTTTCAATTTTTTTTTGAAATTTTTTTTTTTAATTTTTTTTGGAAAATTTTTTTTTGAAATTTTTTATTCAATTTTTTTTTGAAATTTTTTTTTTCGAAAATTATTTTGGAAATTTTTTTTTTTGAAAATTTCTTTGGAAATTTTTTTTTCAATTTTTTTTCGAAATTTTTTTTTTGAATTTTTTTTTCAATTTTTGTTTAATTTTTTTTCAATTTTTTTTTGATTTTTTTTAAAATTTTTTTTTGAAAATTTTTTTTTTCAATTTTTTTTCGAAAATTTTTTTTCGAAAATTTTTTTTTGAAATTTTTTTTTCAATTTTTTTTTCAATTTTTTTTTCAATTTTTTTTTCAATTTTTTTTTGAAATTTTTTTTTTGAAAATTTTTTTGGATTTTTTTTCAAATTTTTTTTTCATTTTTTTTTTTCAATTTTTTTTCAATTTTTTTTTGATATTTTTTTTTCAATTTTTTTTTGAAATTTTTTTTTTGAAAATTTTTTTGGAAATTTTTTTTTCAATTTTTTTTCGAAAATTTTTTTTTGAAATTTTTTCAATTTTTTTTTGAAAATTTTTTTTTTGAAAATTTTTTTGAAAATTTTTTTTTCAATTTTTTTTTGAAATTTTTTTTTTAATTTTTTTTTTCAATTTTTTTTTCAATTTTTTTTTGAAAATTTTTTTTGAAAATTTTTTTGAAAATTTTTTTTTCAATTTTTTTTCGAAAATTTTTTTTTGAATTTTTTTTTTCAATTTTTTTTCGAAAATTTTTTTTTGAAATTTTTTCAATTTTTTTTTGAAAATTTTTTTTTTGAAAATTTTTTTGGAAATTTTTTTTTCAATTTTTTTTTTAAATTTTTTTTTTTTATTTTTTTTTCAATTTTTTTTTCAATTTTTTTATGAAATTTTTTATTGAAAATTTTTTTGGAAATTTTTTTTTCAATTTTTTTTCGAAAATTTTTTTTTGAAATTTTTTTTTCAATTTTTTTTCGAAAATTTTTTTTTGAAATTTTTTTTTCAATTATTTTTTCAATTTTTTTCA
>OX101828.2:26542671-26545171 GCA_944452925.2 Chrysolina oricalcia | reverse complement strand
TTTTTTTTTTGAAAATTTTTTTGGAAATTTTTTTCCGAAAATTTTTTTTTTCAATTTTTTTTGAAATTTTTTTTTGAAATTTTTTTAAATTTTTTTTAAAAAATTTTTTTTTGAATTTTTTTTTGAATTTTTTTTTTTTGAAAATTTTTTTGGAAATTTTTTTCCGAAAATTTTTTTTTTCAATTTTTTTTGAAATTTTTTTTTGAAAATTTTTTTGGAAATTTTTTTTTTCAATTTTTTTTCGAAAATTTTTTTTTGAATTTTTTTTTCAATTTTTGTCTGATTTTTTTTTCAATTTTTTTTGAAATTTTTTTTTTTAATTTTTTTTCGAAAATTTTTTTTTGAAATTTTTTATTCAATTTTTTTTGAAATTTTTTTTTTCGAAAATTTTTTTGGAAATTTTTTTTTTGAAAATTTTTTTGGAAATTTTTTTTTCAATTTTTTTTCGAAATTTTTTTTTTGAATTTTTTTTTCAATTTTTGTTTGATTTTTTTTTCAATTTTTTTTTGAATTTTTTTTTGAAAATTTTTTTTGATTTTTTTTTCGAAAATTTTTTTTTGAAATTTTTTTTTTTGAAAATTTTTTTGGAAATTTTTTTTTCAATTTTTTTTGGAAATTTTTTTCTTGAAATTTTTTTTTCAATTCTTTTTTTAAATTTTTTTTTCAATTTTTTTTTTCAATTTTTTTAGATTTTTTTTTTCAATTTTTTTTTGAAAATTTTTTTGGAATTTTTTTTTTCAATTTTTTTTTCAATTTTTTTTTGAATTTTTTTTTTGAAAAGTTTTTTGGAAATTTTTTTTTCAATTTTTTTTCGAAAATTTTTTTTTGAAATTTTTTTTTCAATTTTTTTTCGAAAATTTTTTTTTGAAATTTTTTTTTCAATTTTTTTTTCAATTTTTTTCAATTTTTTTTGAAATTTTTTTTTGAAAATTTTTTTGGATTTTTTTTTTCAATTTTTTTTTGAAATTTTTTTTTTTTTTAATTTTTTTTTAAATTTTTTTTTCAATTTTTTTTTTCAATTTTTTTTTTTCAATTTTTTTTTCAATTTTTTTTTGAAATTTTTTTTTTGAAAATTTTTTTGGAAATTTTTTTTTCAATTTTTTTTTTCAATTTTTTTTTTCATTTTTTTTTCAATTTTTTTTTGAAATTTTTTTTTCAATTTTTTTTCAATTTTTTTTTCAATTTTTTTGATTTTTTTTTCAATTTTTTTTTGAAAATTTTTTTTTTGAAATTTTTTTTTTCAATTTTTTTTTTCAATTTTTTTTTCAATTTTTTTTTCATTTTTTTTCAATTTTTTTTTCAATTTTTTTTTTGAATTTTTTTTTTCAATTTTTTTTCGAAAAATTTTTTTTTCAATTTTTTTTTGAAAATTTTTTTGGAATTTTTTTTTTCAATTTTTTTCGAAATTTTTTTTTTGAATTTTTTTTCAATTTTTTTTTTCAATTTTTTTTTGAAATTTTTTTTTCAATTTTTTTTTGAAATTTTTTTTTTTGAAAATTTTTTTGGAAATTTTTTTTTCAATTTTTTTTCGAAAATTTTTTTTTGAAATTTTTTCAATTTTTTTTTGAAAATTTTTTTTTTGAAAATTTTTTTGGAAATTTTTTTTTCAATTTTTTTTTGAAATTTTTTTTTTTAATTTTTTTTTTCAATTTTTTTTTCAATTTTTTTTTGAAATTTTTTTTTGAAAATTTTTTTTCGAAATTTTTTTTTTTGAAAATTTTTTTGGAAATTTTTTTTTCAATTTTTTTTTGAAAATTTTTTTCTTGGAATTTTTTTTTCAATTTTTTTTTTAAATTTTTTTTTCAATTTTTTTTTTCAATTTTTTTGGATTTTTTCTTCAATTTTTTTTTTGAAAATTTTTTTGGAAATTTTTTTTTTCAATTTTTTTCGAAATTTTTTTTTTGAATTTTTTTTTCAATTTTTGTTTGATTTTTTTTTCAATTTTTTTTGAATTTTTTTTTGAAAATTTTTTTTGATTTTTTTTTCGAAAATTTTTTTTTGAAATTTTTTTTTTTTGAAAATTTTTTTGGAAATTTTTTTTTCAATTTTTTTTAAAAATTTTTTTCTTGAAATTTTTTTTTCAATTTTTTTTTTCAATTTTTTTTTCATTTTTTTTTTTCAATTTTTTTGGATTTTTTTTTTCAATTTTTTTTTGAAAATTTTTTTTTTGAAATTTTTTTTTTCAATTTTTTTTTTCAATTTTTTTTTCAATTTTTTTT
Source organism: Chrysolina oricalcia (assembly GCA_944452925.2). Classification (NCBI taxonomy): domain Eukaryota; kingdom Metazoa; phylum Arthropoda; class Insecta; order Coleoptera; family Chrysomelidae; genus Chrysolina; species Chrysolina oricalcia. The sequence goes on along the minus strand of OX101828.2, from coordinate 26,542,952 downwards.
TGGTTTTTTTTTTAAATTTTTTTTTCAATTTTTTTTGAAAATTTTTTTCTTGAAATTTTTTTTTCAATTTTTTTTTCAATTTTTTTTTTCAATTTTTTTGGATTTTTTTTTTCAATTTTTTTTTGAAAATTTTTTTGGAAATTTTTTTTTCAATTTTTTTTCGAAATTTTTTTTTTGAATTTTTTTTTCAATTTTTGTTTGATTTTTTTTTAAATTTTTTTTTGAATTTTTTTTTGAAAATTTTTTTTGATTTTTTTTTCGAAAATTTTTTTTTGAAATTT
>OX101828.2:26502671-26527671 GCA_944452925.2 Chrysolina oricalcia | reverse complement strand
TTTTTTTTTGAAAATTTTTTTTTTGAAATTTCTTTTTTCAATTTTTTTTTTCAATTTTTTTTTCAATTTTTTTTTGGTTTTTTTTTTAAATTTTTTTTTCAATTTTTTTTGAAAATTATTTTCTTGAAATTTTTTTTTCAATTTTTTTTTCAATTTTTTTTTTCAATTTTTTTGGATTTTTTTTTTCAATTTTTTTTTGAAAATTTTTTTGGAAATTTTTTTTTCAATTTTTTTTCGAAATTTTTTTTTTGAATTTTTTTTTCAATTTTTGTTTGATTTTTTTTTAAATTTTTTTTTGAATTTTTTTTTGAAAATTTTTTTTGATTTTTTTTTCGAAAATTTTTTTTTGAAATTTTTTTTTTTGAAAATTTTTTTGGAAATTTTTTTTTCAATTTTATTTGAAATTTTTTTTCTTGAATTTTTTTTTCAATTTTTTTTTCAATTTTTTTTAAATTTTTTTTTCAATTTTTTTGGATTTTTTTTTCAATTTTTTTTTGAAAATTTTTTTTTTCGAAATTTTTTTTTTCAATTTTTTTTTCAATTTTTTTTTCAATTTTTTTTCAATTTTTTTTTTCAATTTTTTTTTCAATTTTTTTTTGAAATTTTTTTTTGAAATTTTTTTTAAATTTTTTTTTGAAATTTTTTTTTCAATTTTTTTTTGAAATTTTTTTTTTTGAAAATTTTTTTCCGAAAATTTTTTTTTTCAATTTTTTTTTGAAATTTTTTTTTGAAAATTTTTTTGGAAATTTTTTTTTCAATTTTTTTTCGAAATTTTTTTTTTGAATTTTTTTTTCAATTTTTGTCTGATTTTTTTTTCAATTTTTTTTTGAAATTTTTTTTTTTAATTTTTTTTGGAAAATTTTTTTTTGAAATTTTTTATTCAATTTTTTTTTGAAATTTTTTTTTTCGAAAATTATTTTGGAAATTTTTTTTTTTGAAAATTTCTTTGGAAATTTTTTTTTCAATTTTTTTTCGAAATTTTTTTTTTGAATTTTTTTTTCAATTTTTGTTTAATTTTTTTTCAATTTTTTTTTGATTTTTTTTTCAATTTTTTTTTGAAAATTTTTTTTTTCAATTTTTTTTCGAAAATTTTTTTTCGAAAATTTTTTTTTGAAATTTTTTTTTCAATTTTTTTTTCAATTTTTTTTTCAATTTTTTTTTCAATTTTTTTTTGAAATTTTTTTTTTGAAAATTTTTTTGGATTTTTTTTCAAATTTTTTTTTTCATTTTTTTTTTCAATTTTTTTTCAATTTTTTTTGAAATTTTTTTTTCAATTTTTTTTTGAAATTTTTTTTTTGAAAATTTTTTTGGAAATTTTTTTTTCAATTTTTTTTCGAAAATTTTTTTTTGAAATTTTATCAATTTTTTTTTGAAAATTTTTTTTTTGAAAATTTTTTTGGAAATTTTTTTTTCAATTTTTTTTTGAAATTTTTTTTTTAATTTTTTTTTTCAATTTTTTTTTCAATTTTTTTTTGAAAATTTTTTTTGAAAATTTTTTTGAAAATTTTTTTTTCAATTTTTTTTCGAAAATTTTTTTTTGAAATTTTTTTTTCAATTTTTTTTCGAAAATTTTTTTTTGAAATTTTTTCAATTTTTTTTTGAAAATTTTTTTTTTGAAAATTTTTTTGGAAATTTTTTTTTCAATTTTTTTTTTAAATTTTTTTTTTTTATTTTTTTTTCAATTTTTTTTCAATTTTTTTTTGAAATTTTTTATTGAAAATTTTTTTGGAAATTTTTTTTTCAATTTTTTTTCGAAAATTTTTTTTTGAAATTTTTTTTTCAATTTTTTTTCGAAAATTTTTTTTTGAAATTTTTTTTTCAATTATTTTTTCAATTTTTTTCAATTTTTTTTTGAAAATTTTTTTGGATTTTTTTTTCAATTTTTTTTTGAATTTTTTTTTTTTTAATTTTTTTTTTCATTTTTTTTCAATTTTTTTTTTAATTTTTTTTTTCAATTTTTTTTTCAATTTTTTTTTGAAATTTTTTTTTTGAAAATTTTTTTGGAAATTTTTTTTTCAATTTTTTTTGAAATTTTTTTTTTCAATTTTTTTTCAATTTTTTTTTGAAAATTTTTTTGGATTTTTTTTTTCAATTTTTTTTTGAAAATTGTTTATTTGAAATTTTTTTTTTCAATTTTTTTTTGATTTTTTTTTCAATTTTTTTTTGAAATTTTTTTTTGAAAATTTTTTTGGATTTTTTTTTTCAATTTTTTTTTTGAAAATTTTTTTTTTGAAATTTTTTTTTCAATTTTTTTTTCAATTTTTTTTAAAAATTTTTTTTTTTGAAAATTTTTTTGGAAATTTTTTTTTCAATTTTTTTTCGAAAATTTTTTTTTGAAATTTTTTTTTCAATTTTTTTTTGAAATTTTTTTTTTTGAAAATTTTTTTTTCAATTTTTTTTTGAAATTTTTTTTTGAAATTTTTTTTAAATTTTTTTTTGAAATTTTTTTTTCAATTTTTTTTTGAAATTTTTTTTTTTGAAAATTTTTTTCCGAAAATTTTTTTCCGAAAATTTTTTTTTTCAATTTTTTTTTGAAAATTTTTTTGGAAATTTTTTTTTCAATTTTTTTTCGAAATTTTTTTTTTGAATTTTTTTTTCAATTTTTGTCTGATTTTTTTTTCAATTTTTTTTTGAAATTTTTTTTTTTAATTTTTTTTGGAAAATTTTTTTTTGAAATTTTTTATTCAATTTTTTTTTGAAATTTTTTTTTTCGAAAATTATTTTGGAAATTTTTTTTTTTGAAAATTTCTTTGGAAATTTTTTTTTCAATTTTTTTTCGAAATTTTTTTTTTGAATTTTTTTTTCAATTTTTGTTTAATTTTTTTTCTATTTTTTTTTGATTTTTTTTTCAATTTTTTTTTGAATTTTTTTTTGAAAATTTTTTTTTTCAATTTTTTTTCGAAAATTTTTTTTTGAAATTTTTTTTTCAATTTTTTTTTCAATTTTTTTTTCAATTTTTTTTTCAATTTTTTTTTGAAATTTTTTTTTTTGAAAATTTTTTTGGATTTTTTTTCAAATTTTTTTTTTCATTTTTTTTTTCAATTTTTTTTCAATTTTTTTTTGAAATTTTTTTTTAAATTTTTTTTTGAAATTTTTTTTTTGAAAATTTTTTTGGAAATTTTTTTTTCAATTTTTTTTCGAAAATTTTTTTTTGAAATTTTTTCAATTTTTTTTTGAAAATTTTTTTTTTGAAAATTTTTTTGTAAATTTTTTTTTCAATTTTTTTTTGAAATTTTTTTTTTAATTTTTTTTTTCAATTTTTTTTTTCAATTTTTTTTTGAAAATTTTTTTTGAAAATTTTTTTGGAAATTTTTTTTTCAATTTTTTTTCGAAAATTTTTTTTTGAAATTTTTTTTTCAATTTTTTTTCGAAAATTTTTTTTTGAAATTTTTTCAATTTTTTTTTGAAAATTTTTTTTTTTGAAAATTTTTTTGGAAATTTTTTTTTCAATTTTTTTTTGAAATTTTTTTTTTTAATTTTTTTTTCAATTTTTTTTTCAATTTTTTTTTGAAATTTTTTATTGAAAATTTTTTTGGAAATTTTTTTTTCAATTTTTTTTCGAAAATTTTTTTTTGAAATTTTTTTTTCAATTTTTTTTCGAAAATTTTTTTTTGAAATTTTTTTTTCAATTTTTTTTTCAATTTTTTTCAATTTTTTTTTGAAAATTTTTTTGGATTTTTTTTTCAATTTTTTTTTGAATTTTTTTTTTTAATTTTTTTTTTCATTTTTTTTCAATTTTTTTTTCAATTTTTTTTTTCAATTTTTTTTTCAATTTTTTTTTGAAATTTTTTTTTTGAAAATTTTTTTGGAAATTTTTTTTTCAATTTTTTTTGAAATTTTTTTTTTCAATTTTTTTTCAATTTTTTTTTGAAAATTTTTTTGGATTTTTTTTTCAATTTTTTTTTGAAAATTCTTTATTTGAAATTTTTTTTTTCAATTTTTTTTTGATTTTTTTTTCAATTTTTTTTGAAAATTTTTTTTTTCAATTTTTTTTTGAAAATTTTTTTGGATTTTTTTTTTCAATTTTTTTTTTGAAAATTTTTTTTTTGAAATTTTTTTTTCAATTTTTTTTTTTCAATTTTTTTTTCAATTTTTTTTTTAAATTTTTTTGGAATTTTTTTTTTCAATTTTTTTTCGAAAATTTTTTTTTGAAATTTTTTTTTCAATTTTTTTTTGAAATTTTTTTTTTTGAAAATATTTTTGGATTTTTTTTTCAATTTTTTTTTGAAAATTTTTTTTTTGAAAATTTTTTTGGAATTTTTTTTTTCAATTTTTTTTCGAAAATTTTTTTTTGAAATTTTTTTTTCAATTTTTTTTTGAAAAATTTTTTTTTCAATTTTTTTTTGAAAATTTTTTTGGATTTTTTTTTTCAATTTTTTTTTGAAAATTTTTTTTTTGAAATTTTTTTTTCAAATTTTTTTTTTTCAATTTTTTTTTCAATTTTTTTTTCAATTTTTTTTTGAAATTTTTTTTTGAAAATTTTTTTGGATTTTTTTTTTCAATTTTTTTTTGAAATTTTTTTTTTTGAAAATTTTTTTTCAATTTTTTTTTGAAATTTTTTTTTGAAATTTTTCTTTTCAATTTTTTTTTTTCAATTTTTTTTTATTTTTTTTTCAATTTTTTTTTGAATTTTTTTTTTTTGAAAATTTTTTTTTCAAATTTTTTTTAAAATTTTTTTTAAATTTTTTTTCGAAATTTTTTTTTAAAATTTTTTTTGAATTTTTTTTTGAAAATTTTTTATTGATTTTTTTTTCGAAAATTTTTTTTTGAAATTTTTTTTTCAATTTTTTTTTTCAATTTTTTTTTCAATTTTTTTTTTAAATTTTTTTTTTGAAAATTTTTTTGGATTTTTTTTTCAATTTTTTTTTGAAAATTTTTTTTTTTTGAAATTTTTTTTTCATTTTTTTTTTCAATTTTTTTTTCAATTTTTTTTTGAAATTTTTTTTTCAATTTTTTTTTGAAATTTTTTTTTTTGAAAATTTTTTTGGAAATTTTTTTTTCAATTTTTTTTCGAAAATTTTTTTTTGAAATTTTTTCAATTTTTTTTTGAAAATTTTTTTTTTGAAAATTTTTTTGGAAATTTTATTTTCAATTTTTTTTTGAAATTTTTTTTTTAATTTTTTTTTTCAATTTTTTTTTCAATTTTTTTTTGAAATTTTTTTTTGAAAATTTTTTTGGAAATTTTTTTTTCAATTTTTTTTCGAAAATTTTTTTTTGAAATTTTTTTTTCAATTTTTTTTTGAAATTTTTTTTTTGAAATTTTTTTGGAAATTTTTTTTCAATTTTTTTTTGAAAATTTTTATTTTCGAAATTATTTTTTTCAATTTTTTTTTTCAATTTTTTTTTCAATTTTTTTTCAATTTTTTTTTTCAATTTTTTTTTTCAATTTTTTTTTGAAATTTTTTTAAAATTTTTTTTTTCAATTTTTTTTTGAATTTTTTTTTGAATTTTTTTTTTTGAAAATTTTTTTGGAAATTTTTTTCCGAAAATTTTTTTTTTTCAATTTTTTTTTGAATTTTTTTTTGAAAATTTTTTTTGATTTTTTTTTCGAAAATTTTTTTTTGAAATTTTTTATTCAATTTTTTTTTGAAATTTTTTTTTTCGAAAATTTTTTTGGAAATTTTTTTTTTTGAAAATTTTTTTGAAAATTTTTTTTTGATTTTTTTTTCGAAAATTTTTTTTTTAATTTTTTTTTTTTTAATTTTTTTGGAAATTTTTTTCTCAATTTTTTTTTCAATTTTTTTTTTCAATTTTTTTGATTTTTTTTTCAATTTTTTTTTGAAAATTTTTTTTTTGAAATTTTTTTTTTCAATTTTTTTTTCAATTTTTTTTTCAATTTTTTTTTTCAATTTTTTTTTCAATTTTTTTTTCAATTTTTTTGATTTTTTTTTCAATTTTTTTTTGAAAATTTTTTTTTTGAATTTTTTTTTTCAATTTTTTTTTTTCAATTTTTTTTTCAATTTTTTTTTTAATTTTTTTTAAATTTTTTTTCAATTTTTTTTTGAAAATTTTTTTTTTGAAAATTTTTTTGGAAATTTTTTTGGAATTTTTTTTTTCAATTTTTTTCGAAATTTTTTTTTTGAATTTTTTTTTCAATTTCTGTTTGATTTTTTTTCAATTTTTTTTTGAAATTTTTTTTTTCATTTTTTTTTTCAATTTTTTTTTCAATTTTTTTTTGAAATTTTTTTTTCAATTTTTTTTTGAAATTTTTTTTTTGAAAATTTTTTTGAAAATTTTTTTTTCAATTTTTTTTCGAAAATTTTTTTTTGAAATTTTTTCAATTTTTTTTTGAAAATTTTTTTTTTGAAAATTTTTTTGGAAATTTTTTTTTAAATTTTTTTTTTAATTTTTTTTTTCAATTTTTTTTTCAATTTTTTTTTGAAATTTTTTTTTGAAAATTTTTTTGGAAATTTTTTTTTCAATTTTTTTTCGAAAATTTTTTTTTGAAATTTTTTTTTCAATTTTTTTTTCAATTTTTTTTTCAATTTTTTTTCAATTTTTTTTTTCAATTTTTTTTTCAATTTTTTTTTGAAATTTTTTTAAAATTTTTTTAAAAATTTTTTTTTCAATTTTTTTTTGAATTTTTTTTTTTTGAAAATTTTTTTGGAAATTTTTTTCCGAAAATTTTTTTTTTTCAATTTTTTTTGAAATTTTTTTTTGAAAATTTTTTTGGAAATTTTTTTTTCAATTTTTTTTCGAAAATTTTTTTTTGAATTTTTTTTTCAATTTTGTCTGATTTTTTTTTCAATTTTTTTTTGAAATTTTTTTTTTTAAATTTTTTTTCGAAAATTTTTTTTTGAAATTTTTTATTAAATTTTTTTTTGAAATTTTTTTTTTCGAAAATTTTTTTGGAAATTTTTTTTTTGAAAATTTTTTTGGAAATTTTTTTTTCAATTTTTTTTCGAAATTTTTTTTTTGAATTTTTTTTTCAATTTTTGTTTGATTTTTTTTTCAATTTTTTTTTGAATTTTTTTTTGAAAATTTTTTTTGATTTTTTTTTCGAAAATTTTTTTTTGAAATTTTTTTTTTTGAAAATTTTTTTGGAATTTTTTTTTTCAATTTTTTTTGGAAATTTTTTTCTTGAAATTTTTTTTTAAATTTTTTTTTTAAATTGTTTTTTCAATTTTTTTTTTCAATTTTTTTGGATTTTTTTTTCAATTTTTTTTTGAAAATCTTTTGGAATTTTTTTTTCAATTTTTTTCGAAATTTTTTTTTTGAATTTTTTTTTCAATTTTTGTTTGATTTTTTTTTCAATTTTTTTTTTGAAATTTTTTTTTTCATTTTTTTTTTCAATTTTTTTTTCAATTTTTTTTTGAATTTTTTTTTTCAATTTTTTTTTGAAATTTTTTTTTGAAAATTTTTTTGGAAATTTTTTTTTCAATTTTTTTTCAATTTTTTTTCAATTTTTTTTTTCAATTTTTTTTCAATTTTTTTTAAATTTTTTTTTTGAAATTTTTTTTAAATTTTTTTTTGAAATTTTTTTTTCATTTTTTTTTTGAAATTTTTTTTTTTGAAAATTTTTTTGGAAATTTTTTTCCGAAATTTTTTTTTTTCAATTTTTTTTTGAAATTTTTTTTTGAAAATTTTTTTGGAAATTTTTTTTTCAATTTTTTTTCGAAATTTTTTTTTTGAATTTTTTTTCAATTTTTGTCTGATTTTTTTTTCAATTTTTTTTTCAATTTTTTTTTTGAAATTTTTTTTTTTAATTTTTTTTCGAAAATTTTTTTTTGAAATTTTTTATTCAATTTTTTTTGAAATTTTTTTTTTCGAAAATTTTTTTGGAAAGTTTTTTTTTGAAAATTTTTTTGAAAATTTTTTTTTCAATTTTTTTTCGAAATTTTTTTTTTGAATTTTTTTTTCAATTTTTGTTTGATTTTTTTAAAATTTTTTTTGAATTTTTTTTTGAAAATTTTTTTTTGATTTTTTTTTCGAAAATTTTTTTTTGAAATTTTTTTTTTTGAAAATTTTTTTGGAAATTTTTTTTTCAATTTTTTTTTCAATTTTTTTTTTCAATTTTTTTTTGAAAATTTTTTTTTTGAAATTTTTTTTTTCAATTTTTTTTTTCAATATTTTTTTCAATTTTTTTTTATTTTTTTTTCAATTTTTTTTCAATTTTTTTTAAAAAATTTTTTTTTTCAATTTTTTTTCGAAAATTTTTTTTTGAAATTTTTTTTTCAATTTTTTTTTTCAATTTTTTTTTCAATTTTTTTTTGAAAATTTTTTTCGATTTTTTTTTCAATTTTTTTTTGAAAATTTTTTTTTTGAAATTTTTTTTTCATTTTTTTTTCAATTTTTTTTTCAATTTTTTTTTTCATTTTTTTTCAATTTTTTTTTTCAATTTTTTTTTGAAATTTTTTTTTCAATTTTTTTTTCAATTTTTTTTTAAATTTTTTTTTTGAAATTTTTTTTTGAAATTTTTTTTTCAATTTGTTTTTGAAATTTTTTTTTTGAAAATTTTTTTGGAAATTTTTTTTTCAATTTTTTTTTGAAATTTTTTTTTTCAATTTTTTTTTTCAATTTTTTTTTTCAATTTTTTTTTATTTTTTTTTCAATTTTTTTTTTTGAAAATTTTTTTGGAAATTTTTTTTTCAATTTGTTTTTTTAATTTTTTTAAAATTCTTTTTCGAAAATTTTTTTTTAAAATTTTTTTTTCAATTTTTTTTTGAAAATTTTTTTTTCGAAAATTTTTTTGGAAATTTTTTTTTCTGAAAATTTTTTTGGAAATTTTTTTTTCAATTTTTTTTCGAAATTTTTTTTTAGAATTTTTTTTCAATTTTTGTTTGATTTTTTTTTCAATTTGTTTTTGAAAATTTTTTTTTGATTTTTTTTTAGAAAATTTTTTTGGAAATTTTTTTTTCAATTTTTTTTGAAAATTTTTTTCAATTTTTTTTTGATTTTTTTTTTCAATTTTTTTTTGAATTTTTTTTTGAAAATTTTTTTTTTCAATTTTTTTTCGAAAATTTTTTTTTTAAATTTTTTTTTCAATTTTTTTTCAATTTTTTTCAATTTTTTTTTGAAATTTTTTTTTGAAAATTTTTTTGGATTTTTTTTTTCAATTTTTTTTTGAAATTTTTTTTTTTTTTTAAATTTTTTTTTTCATTTTTTTTTTCAATTTTTTTTTTCAATTTTTTTTTTCAATTTTTTTTTGAAATTTTTTTTTTGAAAATTTTTTTGGAATATTTTTTTTCAATTTTTTTTGAAAATTTTTTACTTGAAATTTTTTTTTCAATTTTTTTTTAAATTTTTTTTTCAATTTTTTTTTCAATTTTTTTTTGAAAATTTTTTTGGATTTTTTTTTTCAATTTTTTTTGAAAATTTTTTATTTGAAATTTTTTTTTTCAATTTTTTTTTGATTTTTTTTTTCAATTTTTTTTTGAAATTTTTTTTTTTCAATTTTTTTTTGAAAATTTTTTTGGATTTTTTTTTTCAATTTTTTTTTTCATTTTTTTTTTCAATTTTTTTTTTGAAAATTTTTTTGGAATATTTTTTTTCAATTTTTTTTGAAAATTTTTTACTTGAAATTTTTTTTTCAATTTTTTTTTCAATTTTTTTTTGAAAATTTTTTGGATTTTTTTTTTCAATTTTTTTTCGAAAATTTTTTTTTGAAATTTTTTTTTCAATTTTTTTTTGAAATTTTTTTTTTTTGAAAATTTTTTTGGAAATTTTTTTGGATTTTTTTTCAATTTTTTTTTGAAAAATTTTTTTTTTTGAAAATTTTTTTGGAAATTTTTTTTTCAATTTTTTTTCGAAAAATTTTTTTTGAAATTTTTTTTCAATTTTTTTTTTCAATTTTTTTTCAATTTTTTTTGAAATTTTTTTTTGAAATTTTTTTAAAATTTTTTTTTGAAATTTTTTTTTCAATTTTTTTTTGAAATTTTTTTTTTTGAAAATTTTTTTGGAAATTTTTTTCCGAAAATTTTTTTTTTCAATTTTTTTTTGAAATTTTTTTTTGAAAATTTTTTTGGAAATTTTTTTTTCAATTTTTTTTCGAAAATTTTTTTTTGAATTTTTTTTCAATTTTTGTCTGATTTTTTTTTCAATTTTTTTTTTGAAATTTTTTTTTAAAATTTTTTTTCGAAAATTTTTTTTTGAAATTTTTTATTCAATTTTTTTTTGAAATTTTTTTTTTCGAAAATTTTTTTGGAAATTTTTTTTTTTGAAAATTTTTTTGAAAATTTTTTTTTGATTTTTTTTTCGAAAATTTTTTTTTGAATTTTTTTTTTTTTAAATTTTTTTGGAAATTTTTTTCTCAATTTTTTTTTCAATTTTTTTTTTCAATTTTTTTGATTTTTTTTTCAATTTTTTTTTGAAAATTTTTTTTTTGAAATTTTTTTTTTCAATTTTTTTTTCAATTTTTTTTTCAATTTTTTTTTGAAATTTTTTTTTCAATTTTTTTTTCAATTTTTTTTTCAATTTTTTTGATTTTTTTTTCAATTTTTTTTTGAAAATTTTTTTTTTGAATTTTTTTTTTCAATTTTTTTTTTTCAATTTTTTTTTCAATTTTTTTTTTAATTTTTTTTCAATTTTTTTTCAATTTTTTTTTGAAAATTTTTTTTTTGAAAATTTTTTTGGAAATTTTTTTGGAATTTTTTTTTTCAATTTTTTTCGAAATTTTTTTTTTGAATTTTTTTTTCAATTTCTGTTTGATTTTTTTTCAATTTTTTTTTGAAATTTTTTTTTTCATTTTTTTTTTCAATTTTTTTTTCAATTTTTTTTTGAAATTTTTTTTTCAATTTTTTTTTGAAATTTTTTTTTTGAAAATTTTTTTGGAAATTTTTTTTTCAATTTTTTTTCGAAAATTTTTTTTTGAAATTTTTTCAATTTTTTTTTGAAAATTTTTTTTTTGAAAATTTTTTTGGAAATTTTTTTTTAAATTTTTTTTTTAATTTTTTTTTTCAATTTTTTTTTCAATTTTTTTTTGAAATTTTTTTTTGAAAATTTTTTTGGAAATTTTTTTTTCAATTTTTTTTCGAAAATTTTTTTTTGAAATTTTTTTTTCAATTTTTTTTTCAATTTTTTTTTCAATTTTTTTTCAATTTTTTTTTTCAATTTTTTTTTCAATTTTTTTTTGAAATTTTTTTAAAATTTTTTTTAAAATTTTTTTTTCAATTTTTTTTTGAATTTTTTTTTTTTTGAAAATTTTTTTGGAAATTTTTTTCCGAAAATTTTTTTTTTTCAATTTTTTTTGAAATTTTTTTTTGAAAATTTTTTTGGAAATTTTTTTTTCAATTTTTTTTCGAAAATTTTTTTTTGAATTTTTTTTTCAATTTTGTCTGATTTTTTTTTCAATTTTTTTTTGAAATTTTTTTTTTTTAATTTTTTTTCGAAAATTTTTTTTTGAAATTTTTTATTAAATTTTTTTTTGAAATTTTTTTTTTCGAAAATTTTTTTGGAAATTTTTTTTTTGAAAATTTTTTTGGAAATTTTTTTTTCAATTTTTTTTCGAAATTTTTTTTTTGATTTTTTTTTTCAATTTTTGTTTGATTTTTTTTTCAATTTTTTTTTGAATTTTTTTTTGAAAATTTTTTTTGATTTTTTTTTCGAAAATTTTTTTTTGAAATTTTTTTTTTTGAAAATTTTTTTGGAATTTTTTTTTTCAATTTTTTTTGGAAATTTTTTTCTTGAAATTTTTTTTTAAATTTTTTTTTTAAATTGTTTTTTCAATTTTTTTTTTCAATTTTTTTGGATTTTTTTTTCAATTTTTTTTTGAAAATCTTTTGGAATTTTTTTTTCAATTTTTTTCGAAATTTTTTTTTTGAATTTTTTTTTCAATTTTTGTTTGATTTTTTTTTCAATTTTTTTTTTGAAATTTTTTTTTTCATTTTTTTTTTCAATTTTTTTTTCAATTTTTTTTTGAATTTTTTTTTTCAATTTTTTTTTGAAATTTTTTTTTGAAAATTTTTTTGGAAATTTTTTTTTCAATTTTTTTTCAATTTTTTTTCAATTTTTTTTTTCAATTTTTTTTCAATTTTTTTTAAATTTTTTTTTTGAAATTTTTTTAAATTTTTTTTTGAAATTTTTTTTTCATTTTTTTTTTGAAATTTTTTTTTTTGAAAATTTTTTTGGAAATTTTTTTCCGAAATTTTTTTTTTTCAATTTTTTTTCGAAATTTTTTTTTTGAATTTTTTTTCAATTTTTGTCTGATTTTTTTTTCAATTTTTTTTTCAATTTTTTTTTGAAATTTTTTTTTTAAATTTTTTTTCGAAAACTTTTTTTTGAAATTTTTTATTCAATTTTTTTTGAAATTTTTTTTTTCGAAAATTTTTTTGGAAAGTTTTTTTTTGAAAATTTTTTTGAAAATTTTTTTTTCAATTTTTTTTCGAAATTTTTTTTTTGAATTTTTTTTTCAATTTTTGTTTGATTTTTTTAAAATTTTTTTTGAATTTTTTTTTGAAAATTTTTTTTTGATTTTTTTTTCGAAAATTTTTTTTTGAAATTTTTTTTTTTGAAAATTTTTTTGGAAATTTTTTTTTCAATTTTTTTTTCAATTTTTTTTTTCAATTTTTTTGATTTTTTTTTCAATTTTTTTTTGAAAATTTTTTTTTGAAATTTTTTTTTCAATTTTTTTTTTCAATTTTTTTTTCAATTTTTTTTTGAAAATTTTTTTCGATTTTTTTTTCAATTTTTTTTTGAAAATTTTTTTTTTGAAATTTTTTTTTCATTTTTTTTTCAATTTTTTTTCAATTTTTTTTTTCATTTTTTTTCAATTTTTTTTTTCAATTTTTTTTTGAAATTTTTTTTTCAATTTTTTTTTCAATTTTTTTTTAAATTTTTTTTTTGAAATTTTTTTTTGAAATTTTTTTTTCAATTTTTTTTTGAAATTTTTTTTTTGAAAATTTTTTTGGAAATTTTTTTTTCAATTTTTTTTTGAAATTTTTTTTTTCAATTTTTTTTTTCAATTTTTTTTTTCAATTTTTTTTTATTTTTTTTTCAATTTTTTTTTTTGAAAATTTTTTTGGAATATTTTTTTTCAATTTTTTTTGAAAATTTTTTACTTGAAATTTTTTTTTCAATTTTTTTTTCAATTTTTTTTTGAAAATTTTTTGGATTTTTTTTTTCAATTTTTTTTCGAAATTTTTTTTTTGAAATTTTTTTTTCAATTTTTTTTTGAAATTTTTTTTTTTTGAAAATTTTTTTGGAAATTTTTTTGGATTTTTTTTCAATTTGTTTTTGAAAATTTTTTTTTTTTGAAAATTTTTTTGGAAATTTTTTTTTCAATTTTTTTTCGAAAAATTTTTTTTGAAATTTTTTTTCAATTTTTTTTTTCAATTTTTTTTCAATTTTTTTTGAAATTTTTTTTTGAAATTTTTTTAAAATTTTTTTTTGAAATTTTTTTTTCAATTTTTTTTTGAAATTTTTTTTTTTGAAAATTTTTTTGGAAATTTTTTTCCGAAAATTTTTTTTTTCAATTTTTTTTTGAAATTTTTTTTTGAAAATTTTTTTGGAAATTTTTTTTTCAATTTTTTTTCGAAAATTTTTTTTTGAATTTTTTTTCAATTTTTGTCTGATTTTTTTTTCAATTTTTTTTTTGAAATTTTTTTTTTAAATTTTTTTTCGAAAATTTTTTTTTGAAATTTTTTATTCAATTTTTTTTTGAAATTTTTTTTTTCGAAAATTTTTTTGGAAATTTTTTTTTTTGAAAATTTTTTTGAAAATTTTTTTTTGATTTTTTTTTCGAAAATTTTTTTTTGAATTTTTTTTTTTTAAATTTTTTTGGAAATTTTTTTCTCAATTTTTTTTTCAATTTTTTTTTTCAATTTTTTTGATTTTTTTTTCAATTTTTTTTTGAAAATTTTTTTTTTGAAATTTTTTTTTTCAATTTTTTTTTCAATTTTTTTTTCAATTTTTTTTTGAAATTTTTTTTTCAATTTTTTTTTCAATTTTTTTTTCAATTTTTTTGATTTTTTTTTCAATTTTTTTTTGAAAATTTTTTTTTTGAATTTTTTTTTTCAATTTTTTTTTTTCAATTTTTTTTTCAATTTTTTTTTAAATTTTTTTTCAATTTTTTTTCAATTTTTTTTTGAAAATTTTTTTTTTGAAAATTTTTTTGGAAATTTTTTTGGAATTTTTTTTTTCAATTTTTTTCGAAATTTTTTTTTTGAATTTTTTTTTCAATTTCTGTTTGATTTTTTTTCAATTTTTTTTTGAAATTTTTTTTTTCATTTTTTTTTTCAATTTTTTTTTCAATTTTTTTTGAAATTTTTTTTTAAATTTTTTTTTGAAATTTTTTTTTTGAAAATTTTTTTGGAAATTTTTTTTTCAATTTTTTTTCGAAAATTTTTTTTTGAAATTTTTTCAATTTTTTTTTGAAAATTTTTTTTTTGAAAATTTTTTTGGAAATTTTTTTTTAAATTTTTTTTTTAATTTTTTTTTTCAATTTTTTTTTCAATTTTTTTTTGAAATTTTTTTTTGAAAATTTTTTTGGAAATTTTTTTTTCAATTTTTTTTCGAAAATTTTTTTTTGAAATTTTTTTTTCAATTTTTTTTTCAATTTTTTTTTCAATTTTTTTTCAATTTTTTTTTTCAATTTTTTTTTCAATTTTTTTTTGAAATTTTTTTAAAATTTTTTTTAAAATTTTTTTGGAAATTTTTTTTTCAATTTTTTTTCGAAAATTTTTTTTTGAATTTTTTTTTCAATTTTGTCTGATTTTTTTTTCAATTTTTTTTTGAAATTTTTTTTTTTTAATTTTTTTTCGAAAATTTTTTTTTGAAATTTTTTATTAAATTTTTTTTTGAAATTTTTTTTTTCGAAAATTTTTTTGGAAATTTTTTTTTTGAAAATTTTTTTGGAAATTTTTTTTTCAATTTTTTTTCGAAATTTTTTTTTTGAATTTTTTTTTCAATTTTTGTTTGATTTTTTTTTCAATTTTTTTTTGAATTTTTTTTTGAAAATTTTTTTTGATTTTTTTTTCGAAAATTTTTTTTTGAAATTTTTTTTTTTGAAAATTTTTTTGGAATTTTTTTTTTCAATTTTTTTTGGAAATTTTTTTCTTGAAATTTTTTTTTAAATTTTTTTTTTAAATTGTTTTTTCAATTTTTTTTTTCAATTTTTTTGGATTTTTTTTTCAATTTTTTTTTGAAAATCTTTTGGAATTTTTTTTTCAATTTTTTTCGAAATTTTTTTTTTGAATTTTTTTTTCAATTTTTGTTTGATTTTTTTTTCAATTTTTTTTTTGAAATTTTTTTTTTCATTTTTTTTTTCAATTTTTTTTTCAATTTTTTTTTGAATTTTTTTTTTCAATTTTTTTTTGAAATTTTTTTTTGAAAATTTTTTTGGAAATTTTTTTTTCAATTTTTTTTCAATTTTTTTTCAATTTTTTTTTTCATTTTTTTTTCAATTTTTTTTAAATTTTTTTTTTGAAATTTTTTTTAAATTTTTTTTTGAAATTTTTTTTTCATTTTTTTTTTGAAATTTTTTTTTTTGAAAATTTTTTTGGAAATTTTTTTCCGAAATTTTTTTTTTTCAATTTTTTTTCGAAATTTTTTTTTTGAATTTTTTTTCAATTTTTGTCTGATTTTTTTTTCAATTTTTTTTTCAATTTTTTTTTGAAATTTTTTTTTTTAATTTTTTTTCGAAAACTTTTTTTTGAAATTTTTTATTCAATTTTTTTTGAAATTTTTTTTTTCGAAAATTTTTTTGGAAAGTTTTTTTTTGAAAATTTTTTTGAAAATTTTTTTTTCAATTTTTTTTCGAAATTTTTTTTTTGAATTTTTTTTTCAATTTTTGTTTGATTTTTTTAAAATTTTTTTTGAATTTTTTTTTGAAAATTTTTTTTTGATTTTTTTTTCGAAAATTTTTTTTTGAAATTTTTTTTTTTGAAAATTTTTTTGGAAATTTTTTTTTCAATTTTTTTTTCAATTTTTTTTTTCAATTTTTTTGATTTTTTTTTCAATTTTTTTTTGAAAATTTTTTTTTGAAATTTTTTTTTCAATTTTTTTTTCAATTTTTTTTTCAATTTTTTTTTGAAAATTTTTTTCGATTTTTTTTTCAATTTTTTTTTGAAAATTTTTTTTTTGAAATTTTTTTTTCATTTTTTTTTCAATTTTTTTTCAATTTTTTTTTTCATTTTTTTTCAATTTTTTTTTTCAATTTTTTTTTGAAATTTTTTTTTCAATTTTTTTTTCAATTTTTTTTTAAATTTTTTTTTTGAAATTTTTTTTTGAAATTTTTTTTTCAATTTTTTTTTTAAATTTTTTTTTTGAAAATTTTTTTGGAAATTTTTTTTTCAATTTTTTTTTGAAATTTTTTTTTTCAATTTTTTTTTTCAATTTTTTTTTTCAATTTTTTTTTATTTTTTTTTCAATTTTTTTTTTTGAAAATTTTTTTGGAAATTTTTTTTTCAATTTGTTTTTTTAATTTTTTTAAAATTCTTTTTCGAAAATTTTTTTTAAAAATTTTTTTTTCAATTTTTTTTTGAAATTTTTTTTTTCGAAAATTTTTTTGGAAATTTTTTTTTCTGAAAATTTTTTTGGAAATTTTTTTTTCAATTTTTTTTCGAAATTTTTTTTTAGAATTTTTTTTCAATTTTTGTTTGATTTTTTTTTCAATTTGTTTTTGAAAATTTTTTTTTGATTTTTTTTTAGAAAATTTTTTTGGAAATTTTTTTTTCAATTTTTTTTGAAAATTTTTTTCTTGAAATTTTTTTTCAATTTTTTTTTGATTTTTTTTTTCAATTTTTTTTTGAATTTTTTTTTGAAAATTTTTTTTTTCAATTTTTTTTCGAAAATTTTTTTTTTAAATTTTTTTTTCAGTTTTTTTTCAATTTTTTTCAATTTTTTTTTGAAATTTTTTTTTGAAAATTTTTTTGGATTTTTTTTTTCAATTTTTTTTTGAAATTTTTTTTTTTTTTAAATTTTTTTTTTCATTTTTTGTTCAATTTTTTTTTTCAATTTTTTTTTTCAATTTTTTTTTGAAATTTTTTTTTTGAAAATTTTTTTGGAATATTTTTTTTCAATTTTTTTTGAAAATTTTTTACTTGAAATTTTTTTTTCAATTTTTTTTTAAATTTTTTTTTCAATTTTTTTTTCAATTTTTTTTTGAAAATTTTTTTGGATTTTTTTTTTCAATTTTTTTTGAAAATTTTTTATTTGAAATTTTTTTTTTCAATTTTTTTTTGATTTTTTTTTTCAATTTTTTTTTGAAATTTTTTTTTTTCAATTTTTTTTTGAAAATTTTTTTGGATTTTTTTTTTCAATTTTTTTTTTCATTTTTTTTTTCAATTTTTTTTTTGAAAATTTTTTTGGAATATTTTTTTTCAATTTTTTTTGAAAATTTTTTACTTGAAATTTTTTTTTCAATTTTTTTTTCAATTTTTTTTTTGAAAATTTTTTGGATTTTTTTTTTCAATTTTTTTTTTCATTTTTTTTTTCAATTTTTTTTTTGAAAATTTTTTTGGAATATTTTTTTTCAATTTTTTTTGAAAATTTTTTACTTGAAATTTTTTTTTCAATTTTTTTTCAATTTTTTTTGAAATTTTTTTTGAAATTTTTTTTAAATTTTTTTTTGAAATTTTTTTTTCAATTTTTTTTTGAAATTTTTTTTTTTGAAAATTTTTTTGGAAATTTTTTTCCGAAAATTTTTTTTTTCAATTTTTTTTTGAAATTTTTTTTTGAAAATTTTTTTGGAAATTTTTTTTTCAATTTTTTTTCGAAAATTTTTTTTTGAATTTTTTTTCAATTTTTGTCTGATTTTTTTTTCAATTTTTTTTTTGAAATTTTTTTTTAAAATTTTTTTTCGAAAATTTTTTTTTGAAATTTTTTATTCAATTTTTTTTTGAAATTTTTTTTTTCGAAAATTTTTTTGGAAATTTTTTTTTTTGAAAATTTTTTTGAAAATTTTTTTTTCAATTTTTTTTCGAAATTTTTTTTTTGACTTTTTTTTTCAATTTTTGTTTGATTTTTTTTTAAATTTTTTTTTTGAATTTTTTTTTGAAAATTTTTTTTTGATTTTTTTTTCGAAAATTTTTTTTTGAATTTTTTTTTTTTAATTTTTTTTGGAAATTTTTTTCTCAATTTTTTTTTTCAATTTTTTTGATTTTTTTTTCAATTTTTTTTTGAAAATTTTTTTTTTGAAATTTTTTTTTTCAATTTTTTTTTCAATTTTTTTTTCAATTTTTTTTTGAAATTTTTTTTTCAATTTTTTTTTCAATTTTTTTGATTTTTTTTTCAATTTTTTTTTGAAAATTTTTTTTTTGAATTTTTTTTTTCAATTTTTTTTTTCAATTTTTTTTTCAATTTTTTTTTAAATTTTTTTTCAATTTTTTTTCAATTTTTTTTTGAATTTTTTTTTTTTATTTTTTTTCGAAAATTTTTTTTTGAAATTTTTTTTTCAATTTTTTTTTGAAAATTTTTTTCGATTTTTTTTTTCAATTTTTTTTTGAAAATTTTTTTTTTGAAATTTTTTTTTTCATTTTTTTTTCAATTTTTTTTTTCAATTTTTTTTTTCATTTTTTTTTCAATTTTTTTTTCAATTTTTTTTTTGAAATTTTTTTTTCAATTTTTTTTTCAATTTTTTTTTGAAATTTTTTTTTGAAAATTTTTTTGGAAATTTTTTTTTCAATTTTTTTTCGAAAATTTTTTTTTTCAATTTTTTTTTCAATTTTTTTTTGAAAATTTTTTTAGATTTTTTTTTTCAATTTTTTTCCGAAAATTTTTTTTGAAATTTTTTTTTCAATTTTTTTTTGAAATTTTTTTTTTTGAAAATTTTTTTGGAAATTTTTTTGGATTTTTTTTTTCAATTTTTTTTTGAAAATTTTTTTTTTTTGAAAATTTTTTTGGAAATTTTTTTTTCAATTTTTTTTCGAAAAATTTTTTTTGAAATTTTTTTTCAATTTTTTTTTTCAATTTTTTTTCAATTTTTTTTGAAATTTTTTTTTGAAATTTTTTTTAAATTTTTTTTTTGAAATTTTTTTTTCAATTTTTTTTTGAAATTTTTTTTTTTGAAAATTTTTTTGGAAATTTTTTTCCGAAAATTTTTTTTTCAATTTTTTTTTGAAATTTTTTTTTGAAAATTTTTTTGGAAATTTTTTTTTCAATTTTTTTTCGAAAATTTTTTTTTGAATTTTTTTTCAATTTTTGTCTGATTTTTTTTTCAATTTTTTTTCAATTTTTTTTCAATTTTTTTTTGAAATTTTTTTTTAAAATTTTTTTTCGAAAATTTTTTTTTGAAATTTTTTATTCAATTTTTTTTTGAAATTTTTTTTTTCGAAAATTTTTTTGGAAATTTTTTTTTTTGAAAATTTTTTTGAAAATTTTTTTTTCAATTTTTTTTTGAAATTTTTTTTTTGACTTTTTTTTTCAATTTTTGTTTGATTTTTTTTTAAATTTTTTTTTTGAATTTTTTTTTGAAAATTTTTTTTTGATTTTTTTTTCGAAAATTTTTTTTTGAAATTTTTTTTTTTAAATTTTTTTGGAAATTTTTTTCTCAATTTTTTTTTCAATTTTTTTTTTCAATTTTTTTGATTTTTTTTTCAATTTTTTTTTGAAAATTTTTTTTTTGAAATTTTTTCTTTCAATTTTTTTTTTCAATTTTTTTTGAAATTTTTTTTTTCATTTTTTTTCAATTTTTTTTCAATTTTTTTTTGAAATTTTTTTTTCAATTTTTTTTTCAATTTTTTTTTTCAATTTTTTTGATTTTTTTTCAATTTTTTTTTGAAAATTTTTTTTTTGAATTTTTTTTTTTCAATTTTTTTTTCAATTTTTTTTTCAATTTTTTTTTTAATTTTTTTTCAATTTTTTTTCAATTTTTTTTTGAATTTTTTTTTTTTATTTTTTTTCGAAAATTTTTTTTTGAAATTTTTTTTTCAATTTTTTTTTTCAATTTTTTTTTCAATTTTTTTTTGAAAATTTTTTTCGATTTTTTTTTTCAATTTTTTTTTGAAAATTTTTTTTTTGAAATTTTTTTTTTCATTTTTTTTTCAATTTTTTTTTCAATTTTTTTTTTCATTTTTTTTTTCAATTTTTTTTTCAATTTTTTTTTTGAATTTTTTTTTTCAATTTTTTTTTCAATTTTTTTTTGAAATTTTTTTTTGAAAATTTTTTTGGAAATTTTTTTTTCAATTTTTTTTTGAAAATTTTTTTTTTGAAATTTTTTTTTTCATTTTTTTTTCAATTTTTTTTTCAATTTTTTTTTCATTTTTTTTTTCAATTTTTTTTCAATTTTTTTTTTGAATTTTTTTTTTCAATTTTTTTTTCAATTTTTTTTTGAAATTTTTTTTTGAAAATTTTTTTGGAAATTTTTTTTTCAATTTTTTTTCGAAAATTTTTTTTTCAATTTTTTTTTCAATTTTTTTTTGAAAATTTTTTTAGATTTTTTTTTTCAATTTTTTTCCGAAAATTTTTTTTGAAATTTTTTTTTCAATTTTTTTTTGAAATTTTTTTTTTTTGAAAATTTTTTTGGAAATTTTTTTGGATTTTTTTTTTCAATTTTTTTTTGAAAATTTTTTTTTTTTGAAAATTTTTTTGGAAATTTTTTTTTCAATTTTTTTTCGAAAAATTTTTTTTGAAATTTTTTTTCAATTTTTTTTTGAAAAATTTTTTTTTCAATTTTTTTTTGAAAATTTTTTTGGATTTTTTTTTTCAATTTTTTTTTGAAAATTTTTTTTTTGAAATTTTTTTTTCAATTTTTTTTCAATTCTTTTTGAAATTTTTTTTTGAAATTTTTTTTAAATTTTTTTTTGAAATTTTTTTTTAAATTTTTTTTTGAAATTTTTTTTTTGAAAATTTTTTTGGAAATTTTTTTCCGAAAATTTTTTTTTCAATTTTTTTTTTAAATTTTTTTTTGAAAATTTTTTTGGAAATTTTTTTTTCAATTTTTTTTCGAAAATTTTTTTTTGAATTTTTTTTCAATTTTTGTCTGATTTTTTTTTCAATTTTTTTTCAATTTTTTTTTGAAATTTTTTTTTAAAATTTTTTTTCGAAAATTTTTTTTTGAAATTTTTTATTCAATTTTTTTTTGAAATTTTTTTTTTCGAAAATTTTTTTGGAAATTTTTTTTTTTGAAAATTTTTTTGAAAATTTTTTTTTCAATTTTTTTTCGAAAATTTTTTTTTGAAATTTTTTATTCAATTTTTTTTTGAAATTTTTTTTTTTTTTTATTTTTTTGGAAATTTTTTTCTCAATTTTTTTTTCAATTTTTTTTTTCAATTTTTTCAATTTTTTTTTCAATTTTTTTTTGAAAATTTTTTTTTTGAAATTTTTTTTTTCAATTTTTTTTTTCAATTTTTTTTTCAATTTTTTTTTTCATTTTTTTTCAATTTTTTTTCAATTTTTTTTTGAAATTTTTTTTTCAATTTTTTTTTCAATTTTTTTTTTCAATTTTTTTTTGAAAATTTTTTTGGAAATTTTTTTTTCAATTTTTTTTTGAAAATTTTTTTTTTGAAATTTTTTTTTTCATTTTTTTTTCAATTTTTTTTTCAATTTTTTTTTTCATTTTTTTTTTCAATTTTTTTTCAATTTTTTTTTTGAATTTTTTTTTTCAATTTTTTTTTCAATTTTTTTTTGAAATTTTTTTTTGAAAATTTTTTTGGAAATTTTTTTTTCAATTTTTTTTCGAAAATTTTTTTTTCAATTTTTTTTTCAATTTTTTTTTGAAAATTTTTTTAGATTTTTTTTTTCAATTTTTTTCCGAAAATTTTTTTTGAAATTTTTTTTTCAATTTTTTTTTGAAATTTTTTTTTTTTGAAAATTTTTTTGGAAATTTTTTTGGATTTTTTTTTTCAATTTTTTTTTGAAAATTTTTTTTTTTTGAAAATTTTTTTGGAAATTTTTTTTTCAATTTTTTTTCGAAAAATTTTTTTTGAAATTTTTTTTCAATTTTTTTTTGAAAAATTTTTTTTTCAATTTTTTTTTGAAAATTTTTTTGGTTTTTTTTTTTCAATTTTTTTTTGAAAATTTTTTTTTTGAAATTTTTTTTTCAATTTTTTTTCAATTCTTTTTGAAATTTTTTTTTGAAATTTTTTTTAAATTTTTTTTTTCAATTTTTTTTTTCAATTTTTTTTTGAAATTTTTTTTTTGAAAATTTTTTTGGAATATTTTTTTTCAATTTTTTTTGAAAATTTTTTACTTGAAATTTTTTTTTCAATTTTTTTTTAAATTTTTTTTTCAATTTTTTTTTCAATTTTTTTTTGAAAATTTTTTTGGATTTTTTTTTTCAATTTTTTTTGAAAATTTTTTATTTGAAATTTTTTTTTTCAATTTTTTTTTGATTTTTTTTTTCAATTTTTTTTTGAAATTTTTTTTTTTCAATTTTTTTTTGAAAATTTTTTTGGATTTTTTTTTTCAATTTTTTTTTTCATTTTTTTTTTCAATTTTTTTTTTGAAAATTTTTTTGGAATATTTTTTTTCAATTTTTTTTGAAAATTTTTTACTTGAAATTTTTTTTTCAATTTTTTTTTCAATTTTTTTTTTGAAAATTTTTTGGATTTTTTTTTTCAATTTTTTTTTTCATTTTTTTTTTCAATTTTTTTTTTGAAAATTTTTTTGGAATATTTTTTTTCAATTTTTTTTGAAAATTTTTTACTTGAAATTTTTTTTTCAATTTTTTTTCAATTTTTTTTGAAATTTTTTTTGAAATTTTTTTTAAATTTTTTTTTGAAATTTTTTTTTCAATTTTTTTTTGAAATTTTTTTTTTTGAAAATTTTTTTGGAAATTTTTTTCCGAAAATTTTTTTTTTCAATTTTTTTTTGAAATTTTTTTTTGAAAATTTTTTTGGAAATTTTTTTTTCAATTTTTTTTCGAAAATTTTTTTTTGAATTTTTTTTCAATTTTTGTCTGATTTTTTTTTCAATTTTTTTTTTGAAATTTTTTTTTAAAATTTTTTTTCGAAAATTTTTTTTTGAAATTTTTTATTCAATTTTTTTTTGAAATTTTTTTTTTCGAAAATTTTTTTGGAAATTTTTTTTTTTGAAAATTTTTTTGAAAATTTTTTTTTCAATTTTTTTTCGAAATTTTTTTTTTGACTTTTTTTTTCAATTTTTGTTTGATTTTTTTTTAAATTTTTTTTTTGAATTTTTTTTTGAAAATTTTTTTTTGATTTTTTTTTCGAAAATTTTTTTTTGAATTTTTTTTTTTTAATTTTTTTTGGAAATTTTTTTCTCAATTTTTTTTTCAATTTTTTTTTTCAATTTTTTTGATTTTTTTTTCAATTTTTTTTTGAAAATTTTTTTTTTGAAATTTTTTTTTTCAATTTTTTTTTCAATTTTTTTTTCAATTTTTTTTTGAAATTTTTTTTTCAATTTTTTTTTCAATTTTTTTGATTTTTTTTTCAATTTTTTTTTGAAAATTTTTTTTTTGAATTTTTTTTTTTCAATTTTTTTTTTCAATTTTTTTTTCAATTTTTTTTTAAATTTTTTTTCAATTTTTTTTCAATTTTTTTTTGAATTTTTTTTTTTTATTTTTTTTCGAAAATTTTTTTTTGAAATTTTTTTTTCAATTTTTTTTTTCAATTTTTTTTTCAATTTTTTTTTGAAAATTTTTTTCGATTTTTTTTTTCAATTTTTTTTTGAAAATTTTTTTTTTGAAATTTTTTTTTTCATTTTTTTTTCAATTTTTTTTTCAATTTTTTTTTTCATTTTTTTTTCAATTTTTTTTTCAATTTTTTTTTTGAAATTTTTTTTTCAATTTTTTTTTCAATTTTTTTTTGAAATTTTTTTTTGAAAATTTTTTTGGAAATTTTTTTTTCAATTTTTTTTCGAAAATTTTTTTTTTCAATTTTTTTTTCAATTTTTTTTTGAAAATTTTTTTAGATTTTTTTTTTCAATTTTTTTCCGAAAATTTTTTTTGAAATTTTTTTTTCAATTTTTTTTTGAAATTTTTTTTTTTGAAAATTTTTTTGGAAATTTTTTTGGATTTTTTTTTCAATTTTTTTTTGAAAATTTTTTTTTTTTGAAAATTTTTTTGGAAATTTTTTTTTCAATTTTTTTTCGAAAAATTTTTTTTGAAATTTTTTTTCAATTTTTTTTTTCAATTTTTTTTCAATTTTTTTTGAAATTTTTTTTTGAAATTTTTTTTAAATTTTTTTTTTGAAATTTTTTTTTCAATTTTTTTTTGAAATTTTTTTTTTTGAAAATTTTTTTGGAAATTTTTTTCCGAAAATTTTTTTTTCAATTTTTTTTTGAAATTTTTTTTTGAAAATTTTTTTGGAAATTTTTTTTTCAATTTTTTTTCGAAAATTTTTTTTTGAATTTTTTTTCAATTTTTGTCTGATTTTTTTTTCAATTTTTTTTCAATTTTTTTTCAATTTTTTTTTGAAATTTTTTTTTAAAATTTTTTTTCGAAAATTTTTTTTTGAAATTTTTTATTCAATTTTTTTTTGAAATTTTTTTTTTCGAAAATTTTTTTGGAAATTTTTTTTTTTGAAAATTTTTTTGAAAATTTTTTTTTCAATTTTTTTTTGAAATTTTTTTTTTGACTTTTTTTTTCAATTTTTGTTTGATTTTTTTTTAAATTTTTTTTTTGAATTTTTTTTTGAAAATTTTTTTTTGATTTTTTTTTCGAAAATTTTTTTTTGAAATTTTTTTTTTTTAATTTTTTTGGAAATTTTTTTCTCAATTTTTTTTTCAATTTTTTTTTTCAATTTTTTTGATTTTTTTTTCAATTTTTTTTTGAAAATTTTTTTTTTGAAATTTTTTCTTTCAATTTTTTTTTTCAATTTTTTTTGAAATTTTTTTTTTTCATTTTTTTTCAATTTTTTTTCAATTTTTTTTTGAAATTTTTTTTTCAATTTTTTTTTCAATTTTTTTTTTCAATTTTTTTGATTTTTTTTCAATTTTTTTTTGAAAATTTTTTTTTTGAATTTTTTTTTTTCAATTTTTTTTTCAATTTTTTTTTCAATTTTTTTTTAAATTTTTTTTCAATTTTTTTTCAATTTTTTTTTGAATTTTTTTTTTTTATTTTTTTTCGAAAATTTTTTTTTGAAATTTTTTTTTCAATTTTTTTTTTCAATTTTTTTTTCAATTTTTTTTTGAAAATTTTTTTCGATTTTTTTTTTCAATTTTTTTT
>OX101828.2:26445171-26500171 GCA_944452925.2 Chrysolina oricalcia | reverse complement strand
TTTTTTCAATTTTTTTTTCAATTTTTTTTTGAAATTTTTTTTTGAAAATTTTTTTGGAAATTTTTTTTTCAATTTTTTTTCGAAAATTTTTTTTTCAATTTTTTTTTCAATTTTTTTTTGAAAATTTTTTTAGATTTTTTTTTTCAATTTTTTTCCGAAAATTTTTTTTGAAATTTTTTTTTCAATTTTTTTTTGAAATTTTTTTTTTTTGAAAATTTTTTTGGAAATTTTTTTGGATTTTTTTTTTCAATTTTTTTTTGAAAATTTTTTTTTTTTGAAAATTTTTTTGGAAATTTTTTTTTCAATTTTTTTTCGAAAAATTTTTTTTGAAATTTTTTTTCAATTTTTTTTTGAAAAATTTTTTTTTCAATTTTTTTTTGAAAATTTTTTTGGATTTTTTTTTTCAATTTTTTTTTGAAAATTTTTTTTTTGAAATTTTTTTTTCAATTTTTTTTCAATTCTTTTTGAAATTTTTTTTTGAAATTTTTTTTAAATTTTTTTTTGAAATTTTTTTTTAAATTTTTTTTTGAAATTTTTTTTTTGAAAATTTTTTTGGAAATTTTTTTCCGAAAATTTTTTTTTCAATTTTTTTTTGAAATTTTTTTTTGAAAATTTTTTTGGAAATTTTTTTTTCAATTTTTTTTCGAAAATTTTTTTTTGAATTTTTTTTCAATTTTTGTCTGATTTTTTTTTCAATTTTTTTTCAATTTTTTTTTGAAATTTTTTTTTAAAATTTTTTTTCGAAATTTTTTTTTTGAAATTTTTTATTCAATTTTTTTTTGAAATTTTTTTTTTCGAAAATTTTTTTGGAAATTTTTTTTTTTGAAAATTTTTTTGAAAATTTTTTTTTCAATTTTTTTTCGAAATTTTTTTTTTGACTTTTTTTTTCAATTTTTTTTTGATTTTTTTTTCGAAAATTTTTTTTTGAAATTTTTTTTTTTTTATTTTTTTGGAAATTTTTTTCTCAATTTTTTTTTCAATTTTTTTTTTCAATTTTTTTGATTTTTTTTTCAATTTTTTTTTGAAAATTTTTTTTTTGAAATTTTTTTTTTCAATTTTTTTTTTCAATTTTTTTTTCAATTTTTTTTTTCATTTTTTTTCAATTTTTTTTTCAATTTTTTTTTGAAATTTTTTTTTCAATTTTTTTTTCAATTTTTTTTTTCAATTTTTTTGATTTTTTTTTCAATTTTTTTTTGAAAATTTTTTTTTTGAATTTTTTTTTTTCAATTTTTTTTTTCAATTTTTTTTTCAATTTTTTTTTTAATTTTTTTTCAATTTTTTTTCAATTTTTTTTTGAATTTTTTTTTTATTTTTTTTCGAAAATTTTTTTTTGAAATTTTTTTTTCAATTTTTTTTTTTCAATTTTTTTTTCAATTTTTTTTTGAAAATTTTTTTCGATTTTTTTTTTCAATTTTTTTTTGAAAATTTTTTTTTTGAAATTTTTTTTTAAATTTTTTTTTCAATTTTTTTTTCAATTTTTTTTTTCATTTTTTTTTCAATTTTTTTTTCAATTTTTTTTTTGAAATTTTTTTTTCAATTTTTTTTTCAATTTTTTTTTGAAAATTTTTTTCGATTTTTTTTTTCAATTTTTTTTTGAAAATTTTTTTTTTGAAATTTTTTTTTAAATTTTTTTTTCAATTTTTTTTTCAATTTTTTTTTTCATTTTTTTTTCAATTTTTTTTTCAATTTTTTTTTGAAATTTTTTTTTCAATTTTTTTTTGAAATTTTTTTTTTTGAAAATTTTTTTGGAAATTTTTTTGGATTTTTTTTTTCAATTTTTTTTTGAAAATTTTTTTTTTTTGAAAATTTTTTTGGAAATTTTTTTTTCAATTTTTTTTCGAAAAATTTTTTTTGAAATTTTTTTTCAATTTTTTTTGAAATTTTTTTTTGAAATTTTTTTAAAATTTTTTTTTGAAATTTTTTTTTCAATTTTTTTTTGAAATTTTTTTTTTTGAAAATTTTTTTGGAAATTTTTTTCCGAAAATTTTTTTTTCAATTTTTTTTTTGAAATTTTTTTTTGAAAATTTTTTTGGAAATTTTTTTTTCAATTTTTTTTCGAAAATTTTTTTTTTCAATTTTTTTTTCAATTTTTTTTTGAAAATTTTTTTAGATTTTTTTTTTCAATTTTTTTCCGAAAATTTTTTTTGAAATTTTTTTTTCAATTTTTTTTTGAATTTTTTTTTTTTGAAAATTTTTTTGGAAATTTTTTTGGATTTTTTTTTTCAATTTTTTTTTGAAAATTTTTTTTTTTTGAAAATTTTTTTGGAAATTTTTTTTTCAATTTTTTTTCGAAAAATTTTTTTTGAAATTTTTTTTCAATTTTTTTTTTCAATTTTTTTTCAATTTTTTTTGAAATTTTTTTTTGAAATTTTTTTTAAATTTTTTTTTGAAATTTTTTTTTCAATTTTTTTTTGAAATTTTTTTTTTTGAAAATTTTTTTGGAAATTTTTTTCCGAAAATTTTTTTTTCAATTTTTTTTTGAAATTTTTTTTTGAAAATTTTTTTGGAAATTTTTTTTTCAATTTTTTTTCGAAAATTTTTTTTTGAATTTTTTTTCAATTTTTGTCTGATTTTTTTTTCAATTTTTTTTCAATTTTTTTTTGAATTTTTTTTTTAAAATTTTTTTTCGAAAAATTTTTTGGAAATTTTTTATTCAATTTTTTTTTGAAATTTTTTTTTTCGAAAATTTTTCTGGAAATTTTTTTTTTTGAAAATTTTTTTGAAAATTTTTTTTCAATTTTTTTTTGAAATTTTTTTTTTGACTTTTTTTTTCAATTTTTGTTTGATTTTTTTAAAATTTTTTTTTTCAATTTTTTTTTGAAAATTTTTTTTTGATTTTTTTTTCGAAAATTTTTTTTTGAAATTTTTTTTTTGAAAATTTTTTTGGAAATTTTTTTTTCAATTTTTTTTTCAATTTTTTTTCAATTTTTTTGATTTTTTTTTCAATTTTTTTTTGAAAATTTTTTTTTTGAAATTTTTTTTTTCAATTTTTTTTTTCAATTTTTTTTTCAATTTTTTTTTTCATTTTTTTTTCAATTTTTTTTTCAATTTTTTTTGAAATTTTTTTTTCAATTTTTTTTTCAATTTTTTTTTTTCAATTTTTTTGATTTTTTTTTCAATTTTTTTTTGAAAATTTTTTTTTGAAATTTTTTTTTTCAATTTTTTTTTCAATTTTTTTTTCAATTTTTTTTCGAAAATTTTTTTTTGAAATTTTTTTTTCAAATTTTTTTTTCAATTTTTTTTTCAATTTTTTTTTTGAAAATTTTTTTCGATTTTTTTTTTCAATTTTTTTTTGAAAATTTTTTTTTTGAAATTTTTTTTTTCATTTTTTTTTCAATTTTTTTTCAATTTTTTTTTTTAATTTTTTTTTTCAATTTTTTTTTCAATTTTTTTTTGAAATTTTTTTTTCAATTTTTTTTTCAACTTTTTTTTGAAATTTTTTTTTGAAAATTTTTTTGGAAATTTTTTTTTCAATTTTTTTTCGAAAATTTTTTTTTGAAATTTTTTTTTCAATTTTTTTTTGAAAATTTTTTTGGAAATTTTTTTTCAATTTTTTTTTCAATTTTTTTTTCGAAATTATTTTTTTCAATTTTTTTAAAATTTTTTTTTTAAATTTTTTTTTCAATTTTTTTTTGAAATTTTTTTTTTTGAAAATTTTTTTGGAAATTTTTTTCCGAAAATTTTTTTTTTCAATTTTTTTTGAAATTTTTTTTTTTGAAAATTTTTTTGGAAATTTTTTTCCGAAAATTTTTTTTTTCAATTTTTTTTGAAATTTTTGTCTGATTTTTTTTTCAATTTTTTTTCAATTATTTTTTGAATTTTTTTTTTTAATTTTTTTTCGAAAATTTTTTTTTGAAATTTTTCATTCAATTTTTTTTTGAAATTTTTTTTTCGAAAATTTTTTTGGAAATTTTTTTTTTGAAAATTTTTTTGGAAATTTTTTTTTCAATTTTTTTTCGAAATTTTTTTTTTTGAATTTTTTTTTCAATTTTTGTTTGATTTTTTTTTCAATTTTTTTTTGAAAATTTTTTTTGAAAATTTTTTTCTTGAAATTTTTTTTTCAATTTTTTTTTAATTTTTTTTTTAATTTTTTTTTTCAATTTTTTTGGATTTTTTTTTAAAATTTTTTTTTGAATATTTTTTTGGAAATTTTTTTTTCAATTGTTTTTTTGAATTTTTTTTTCAATTTTTGTTTGATTTTTTTTTCAATTTTTTTTTGAATTTTTTTTGAAAATTTTTTTTGATTTTTTTTTCGAAAATTTTTTTTTAAATTTTTTTTTTTTTGGAAATTTTTTTGGAAATTTTTTTTTCAATTTTTTTTGAAAATTTTTTTCTTGAAATTTTTTTTTCATTTTTTTTTAAAATTTTTTTTTCAATTTTTTTTTCAATTTTTTTGGATTTTTTTTTCAATTTTTTTTTGAAAATTTTTTTTTGAAATTTTTTTTTTCAATTTTTTTTCAATTTTTTTTTCAATTTTTTTTCAATTTTTTTTTCAATTTTTTTTTCAATTTTTTTTTGAAATTTTTTTTTCAATTTTTTTTTCAATTTTTTTTTTCAATTTTTTTGATTTTTTTTCAATTTTTTTTTGAAAATTTTTTTTTTGAAATTTTTTTTTTCAATTTTTTTTTCAATTTTTCTTCAATTTTTTTTTCAATTTTTTTTTCAATTTTTTTTTCAATTTTTTTTTGAAAATTTTTTTTTTGAAATTTTTTTTTGAAATTTTTTTTTTCAATTTTTTTTTCAATTTTTTTTTGAAAATTTTTTTTTTGAAATTTTTTTTTTCAATTTTTTTTTTCAATTTTTTTTTCAATTTTTTTTTTCATTTTTTTTTTCAATTTTTTTTTCAATTTTTTTTTGAATTTTTTTTTCAATTTTTTTTCGAAAATTTTTTTTTGAAATTTTTTTTTCAATTTTTTTTTTTCAATTTTTTTTTCAATTTTTTTTTGAAATTTTTTTTCGATTTTTTTTTTCAATTTTTTTTTGAAATTTTTTTTTTTGAAATTTTTTTTTTCATTTTTTTTTCAATTTTTTTTTCAATTTTTTTTTCAATTTTTTTTTCAATTTTTTTTTGAAATTTTTTTTTCAATTTTTTTTAAATTTTTTTTGAAATTTTTTTCTGAAAATTTTTTTGGAAATTTTTTTTTCAATTTTTTTTCTAAAATTTTTTTTTGAAATTTTTTTTTCAATTTTTTTTGAAACTTTTTTTTTGAAAATTTTTTTGGAAATTTTTTTTCAATTTTTTTTTGAAAATTTTTTTTTCGAAATTATTTTTTTCAATTTTTTTTTCAATTTTTTTTCAATTTTTTTTCATTTTTTTTTTCAATTTTTTTTTCAATTTTTTTTTGAATTTTTTTTTAAATTTTTTTTTAAAATTTTTTTTTTCAATTTTTTTTTTTAATTTTTTTTTTTTGAAAATTTTTTTGGAAATTTTTTTCCGAAAATTTTTTTTTTCAATTTTTTTGAAATTTTTTTTTGAAAATTTTTTTGGAAATTTTTTTTTCAACTTTTTTTCGAAAATTTTTTTTTGAATTTTTTTTTCAATTTTTGTCTGATTTTTTTTTCAATTTTTTTTCAATTTTTTTTTGAAATTTTTTTTTTTAATTTTTTTTCGAAAATTTTTTTTTGAAATTTTTTATTCAATTTTTTTTTGAAATTTTTTTTTCGAAAATTTTTTTGGAAATTTTTTTTTTGAAAATTTTTTTGGAAATTTTTTTTTCAATTTTTTTTCGAAATTTTTTTTTTTTGAATTTTTTTTTCAATTTTTGTTTGATTTTTTTTTCAATTTTTTTTTGAAAATTTTTTTTGAAAATTTTTTTCTTGAAATTTTTTTTTCATTTTTTTTTTTAATTTTTTTTTAATTTTTTTTTTCAATTTTTTTGGATTTTTTTTTAAAATTTTTTTTTGAAAATTTTTTTGGAAATTTTTTTTTCAATTTTTTTCGAAATTTTTTTTTTGAATTTTTTTTTCAATTTTTGTTTGATTTTTTTTCAATTTTTTTTGAATTTTTTTTGAAAATTTTTTTTGATTTTTTTTTCGAAAATTTTTTTTTTTAATTTTTTTTTTGAAAATTTTTTTGGAATTTTTTTTTTCAATTTTTTTAGAAAATTTTTTTCTTGAAATTTTTTTTTCATTTTTTTTAAAATTTTTTTTTCAATTTTTTTTTTCAATTTTTTTTGATTTTTTTTTTCAATTTTTTTTTGAAAATTTTTTTGGAAATTTTTTTTTCAATTTTTTTCGAAATTTTTTTTTTTGAATTTTTTTTTCAATTTTTGTTTGATTTTTTTTTCAATTTTTTTTTCAATTTTTTTTTGAAAATTTTTTTTGATTTTTTTTTCGAAAATTTTTTTTTGAAATTGTTTTTTTTGAAAATTTTTTTGGAAATTTTTTTTTCAATTTTTTTTGAAAATTTTTTTCTTGAAATTTTTTTTTCAATTTTTTTTTTCAATTTTTTTTTCAATTTTTCTTTCAATTTTTTTGGATTTTTTTTTTTCAATTTTTTTCTGAAAATTTTTTTTTGAAATTTTTTCTTTCAATTTTTTTTTTCAATTTTTTTTTCAATTTTTTTTTGTTTTTTTTTTTTAATTTTTTTTTCAATTTTTTTTGAAAATTTTTTTCTTGAAATTTTTTTTTTCAATTTTTTTTTCATTTTTTTTTTCAATTTTTTTGGATTTTTTTTTTCAATTTTTTTTTTGAAAATTTTTTTGGAAATTTTTTTTTCAATTTTTTTTCGAAATTTTTTTTTTGAATTTTTTTTTCAATTTTTGTTTGATTTTTTTTTAAATTTTTTTTTGAATTTTTTTTTGAAAATTTTTTTTTATTTTTTTTTCGAAAATTTTTTTTTTAAATTTTTTTTTTTGAAAATTTTTTTGGAAATTTTTTTTTCAATTTTTTTTGAAAATTTTTTATTTGAAATTTTTTTTTTCAATTTTTTTTTGATTTTTTTTTTCAATTTTTTTTTGAAATTTTTTTTTTCAATTTTTTTTTGAAAATATTTTTGGATTTTTTTTTTCAATTTTTTTTTTTCATTTTTTTTTTCAATTTTTTTTTTGAAAACTTTTTTGGAATATTTTTTTTCAATTTTTTTTGAAAATTTTTTACTTGAAATTTTTTTTTCAATTTTTTTTTCAATTTTTTTTTTCAATTTTTTTTAAAATTTTTTTTTGAAAATTTTTTGGATTTTTTTTTCAATTTTTTTTCGAAAATTTTTTTTTGAAATTTTTTTTTCAATTTTTTTTTGAAATTTTTTTTTTTGAAAATTTTTTTGGAAATTTTTTTGGATTTTTTTTCAATTTTTTTTTGAAAATTTTTTTTTTTGGAAATTTTTTTTTCAATTTTTTTTCGAAAAATTTTTTTTGAAATTTTTTTTCAATTTTTTTTTTCAATTTTTTTTCAATTTTTTTTGAAATTTTTTTTTGAAATTTTTTTTAAATTTTTTTTTGAATTTTTTTTTTCAATTTTTTTTTGAAATTTTTTTTTTTGAAAATTTTTTTGGAAATTTTTTTCCGAAAATTTTTTTTTTCAATTTTTTTTTGAAATTTTTTTTTGAAAATTTTTTTGGAAATTTTTTTTCGAAAATTTTTTTTTGAATTTTTTTTTCAATTTTTGTCTGATTTTTTTTTCAATTTTTTTTCAATTATTTTTTGAATTTTTTTTTTTAATTTTTTTTCGAAAATTTTTTTTTGAAATTTTTCATTCAATTTTTTTTTGAAATTTTTTTTTCGAAAATTTTTTTGGAAATTTTTTTTTTGAAAATTTTTTTGGAAATTTTTTTTTCAATTTTTTTTCGAAATTTTTTTTTTTGAATTTTTTTTTCAATTTTTGTTTGATTTTTTTTTCAATTTTTTTTTGAAAATTTTTTTTGAAAATTTTTTTTGAAAATTTTTTTCTTGAAATTTTTTTTTCAATTTTTTTTTAATTTTTTTTTAAATTTTTTTTTTCAATTTTTTTGGATTTTTTTTTTAAATTTTTTTTTGAATATTTTTTTGGAAATTTTTTTTTCAATTGTTTTTTTGAATTTTTTTTTCAATTTTTGTTTGATTTTTTTTTCAATTTTTTTTTGAATTTTTTTTGAAAATTTTTTTTGATTTTTTTTTCGAAAATTTTTTTTCAAATTTTTTTTTTTTTGGAAATTTTTTTTTCAATTTTTTTTGAAAATTTTTTTCTTGAAATTTTTTTTTCATTTTTTTTTTCAATTTTTTTTTCAATTTTTTTGGATTTTTTTTTCAATTTTTTTTTGAAAATTTTTTTTTTGAAATTTTTTTTTTCAATTTTTTTTCAATTTTTTTTTCAATTTTTTTTCAATTTTTTTTTTCAATTTTTTTTTCAATTTTTTTTTGAAATTTTTTTTTCAATTTTTTTTTCAATTTTTTTTTTCAATTTTTTTGATTTTTTTTCAATTTTTTTTTGAAAATTTTTTTTTTGAAATTTTTTTTTTCAATTTTTTTTTCAATTTTTCTTCAATTTTTTTTTCAATTTTTTTTTCAATTTTTTTTTTAATTTTTTTTTTCAATTTTTTTGATTTTTTTTCAATTTTTTTTTGAAAATTTTTTTTTTGAAATTTTTTTTTTCAATTTTTTTTTTCAATTTTTTTTTCAATTTTTTTTTTCATTTTTTTTTCAATTTTTTTTTCAATTTTTTTTTGAATTTTTTTTTCAATTTTTTATCGAAAATTTTTTTTTGAAATTTTTTTTTCAATTTTTTTTTTCAATTTTTTTTTCAATTTTTTTTGAAATTTTTTTTCGATTTTTTTTTTCAATTTTTTTTTGAAAATTTTTTTTTTGAAATTTTTTTTTTCATTTTTTTTTCAATTTTTTTTTCAATTTTTTTTTCAATTTTTTTTTCAATTTTTTTTTGAAATTTTTTTTTCAATTTTTTTTCAATTTTTTTTTGAAATTTTTTTCTGAAAATTTTTTTGGAAATTTTTTTTTCAATTTTTTTTCGAAAATTTTTTTTTGAAATTTTTTTTTCAATTTTTTTTTGAAACTTTTTTTTTGAAAATTTTTTTGGAAATTTTTTTTCAATTTTTTTTTGAAAATTTTTTTTTCGAAATTATTTTTTTCAATTTTTTTTTCAATTTTTTTTTCAATTTTTTTTCATTTTTTTTTCAATTTTTTTTTCAATTTTTTTTTGAATTTTTTTTAAAATTTTTTTTTTAAATTTTTTTTTTTTGAAAATTTTTTTGGAAATTTTTTTCCGAAAATTTTTTTTTTCAATTTTTTTTGAAATTTTTTTTGAAAATTTTTTTGGAAATTTTTTTTTCAACTTTTTTTCGAAAATTTTTTTTTGAATTTTTTTTTCAATTTTTGTCTGATTTTTTTTTCAATTTTTTTTCAATTTTTTTTTGAAATTTTTTTTTTTAATTTTTTTTCGAAAATTTTTTTTTGAAATTTTTTATTCAATTTTTTTTTGAAATTTTTTTTTCGAAAATTTTTTTGGAAATTTTTTTTTTGAAATTTTTTTTTAAATTTTTTTTGAAATTTTTTTTTCAATTTTTTTTTTCATTTTTTTTTTCAATTTTTTTTTCAATTTTTTTTTTGAAATTTTTTTTTCAATTTTTTTTTCAATTTTTTTTCAATTTTTTTTTGAAATTTTTTTTTTTAATTTTTTTTCGAAAATTTTTTTTTGAAATTTTTTATTCAATTTTTTTTTGAAATTTTTTTTTTGAAAATTTTTTTGAAAATTTTTTTTCAATTTTTTTTGGAAATTTTTTTTTTGACTTTTTTTTTCAATTTTTGTTTGATTTTTTTTAAATTTTTTTTTTCAATTTTTTTTTGAAAATTTTTTTTTGATTTTTTTTTCGAAAATTTTTTTTTGAAATTTTTTTTTTGAAAATTTTTTTGGAAATTTTTTTTTCAATTTTTTTTTCAATTTTTTTTTCAATTTTTTTTTCAATTTTTTTGATTTTTTTTTCAATTTTTTTTTGAAAATTTTTTTTTTGAAATTTTTTTTTTCAATTTTTTTTTTCAATTTTTTTTTCAATTTTTTTTTTCATTTTTTTTTCAATTTTTTTTTCAATTTTTTTTGAAATTTTTTTTTCAATTTTTTTTTCAATTTTTTTTTTTCAATTTTTTTGATTTTTTTTCAATTTTTTTTTGAAATTTTTTTTTTTGAAATTTTTTTTTGAAATTTTTTTTTCAATTTTTTTTTTCAATTTTTTTTCGAAAATTTTTTTTTGAAATTTTTTTTTCAATTTTTTTTTTCAATTTTTTTTTCAATTTTTTTTTGAAAATTTTTTTCGATTTTTTTTTTCAATTTTTTTTTGAAAATTTTTTTTTTGAAATTTTTTTTTTCATTTTTTTTTCAATTTTTTTTCAATTTTTTTTTTCATTTTTTTTTCAATTT
This sequence comes from Chrysolina oricalcia, assembly GCA_944452925.2. Classification (NCBI taxonomy): domain Eukaryota; kingdom Metazoa; phylum Arthropoda; class Insecta; order Coleoptera; family Chrysomelidae; genus Chrysolina; species Chrysolina oricalcia. The sequence goes on along the minus strand of OX101828.2, from coordinate 26,489,830 downwards.
TTTTTTCAATTTTTTTTTGAAATTTTTTTTTCAATTTTTTTTTCAACTTTTTTTTGAAATTTTTTTTTGAAAATTTTTTTGGAAATTTTTTTTTCAATTTTTTTTCGAAAATTTTTTTTTGAAATTTTTTTTTCAATTTTTTTTTGAAAATTTTTTTGGAAATTTTTTTTCAATTTTTTTTTCGAAATTATTTTTTTCAATTTTTTTAAAATTTTTTTTTTAAATTTTTTTTTCAATTTTTTTTTGAAATTTTTTTTTTTGAAAATTTTTTTGGAAATTTTTTTCCGAAAATTTTTTTTTTCAATTTTTTTTGAAATTTTTGTTTGAAAATTTTTTTGGAAATTTTTTTTCGAAAATTTTTTTTTGAATTTTTTTTTCAATTTTTGTCTGATTTTTTTTTCAATTTTTTTTCAATTATTTTTTGATTTTTTTTTTTAATTTTTTTTCGAAAATTTTTTTTTGAAATTTTTCATTCAATTTTTTTTTGAAATTTTTTTTTCGAAAATTTTTTTGGAAATTTTTTTTTTGAAAATTTTTTTGGAAATTTTTTTTTCAATTTTTTTTCGAAATTTTTTTTTTTGAATTTTTTTTTCAATTTTTGTTTGATTTTTTTTTCAATTTTTTTTTGAAAATTTTTTTTGAAAATTTTTTTTGAAAATTTTTTTCTTGAAATTTTTTTTTCAATTTTTTTTAAATTTTTTTTTTAATTTTTTTTTTCAATTTTTTTGGATTTTTTTTTTAAATTTTTTTTTGAATATTTTTTTGGAATTTTTTTTTTCAATTGTTTTTTTGAATTTTTTTTTCAATTTTTGTTTGATTTTTTTTTCAATTTTTTTTTGAATTTTTTTTGAAAATTTTTTTTGATTTTTTTTTTCGAAAATTTTTTTTTAAATTTTTTTTTTTTGGAAATTTTTTTGGAAATTTTTTTTTCAATTTTTTTTGAAAATTTTTTTCTTGAAATTTTTTTTTCATTTTTTTTTTCAATTTTTTTTTCAATTTTTTTGGATTTTTTTTTCAATTTTTTTTTGAAAATTTTTTTTTTGAAATTTTTTTTTTCAATTTTTTTTCAATTTTTTTTTCAATTTTTTTTCAATTTTTTTTTTCAATTTTTTTTTCAATTTTTTTTTGAAATTTTTTTTTCAATTTTTTTTTCAATTTTTTTTTTCAATTTTTTTGATTTTTTTTCAATTTTTTTTTGAAAATTTTTTTTTTGAAATTTTTTTTTTCAATTTTTTTTTCAATTTTTCTTCAATTTTTTTTTCAATTTTTTTTTCAATTTTTTTTTCAATTTTTTTTTGAAAATTTTTTTTTTGAAATTTTTTTTTGAAATTTTTTTTTTCAATTTTTTTTTCAATTTTTTTTTGAAATTTTTTTTTCAATTTTTTTTTCAATTTTTTTTTTTCAATTTTTTTGATTTTTTTTCAATTTTTTTTTGAAAATTTTTTTTTTGAAATTTTTTTTTTCAATTTTTTTTTTCAATTTTTTTTTCAATTTTTTTTTTCATTTTTTTTTCAATTTTTTTTTCAATTTTTTTTTGAATTTTTTTTTCAATTTTTTTTCGAAAATTTTTTTTTGAAATTTTTTTTTCAATTTTTTTTTTCAATTTTTTTTTCAATTTTTTTTTGAAATTTTTTTTCGATTTTTTTTTTCAATTTTTTTTTGAAAATTTTTTTTTTGAAATTTTTTTTTTCATTTTTTTTCAATTTTTTTTTCAATTTTTTTTTCAATTTTTTTATCAATTTTTTTTTGAAATTTTTTTTTCAATTTTTTTTCAATTTTTTTTTGAAATTTTTTTCTGAAAATTTTTTTGGAAATTTTTTTTTCAATTTTTTTTCGAAAATTTTTTTTTGAAATTTTTTTTTCAATTTTTTTTTGAAACTTTTTTTTTGAAAATTTTTTTGGAAATTTTTTTTCAATTTTTTTTTGAAAATTTTTTTTTCGAAATTATTTTTTTCAATTTTTTTTTCAATTTTTTTTTCAATTTTTTTTCATTTTTTTTTTCAATTTTTTTTTCAATTTTTTTTTGAATTTTTTTTAAAATTTTTTTTTAAAATTTTTTTTTCAATTTTTTTTTTAAATTTTTTTTTTTTGAAAATTTTTTTGGAAATTTTTTTCCGAAAATTTTTTTTTTCAATTTTTTTTGAAATTTTTTTTTGAAAATTTTTTTGGAAATTTTTTTTTCAACTTTTTTTCGAAAATTTTTTTTTGAATTTTTTTTTCAATTTTTGTCTGATTTTTTTTTCAATTTTTTTTCAATTTTTTTTTGAAATTTTTTTTTAAAATTTTTTTTCGAAAATTTTTTTTTGAAATTTTTTATTCAATTTTTTTTTGAAATTTTTTTTTCGAAAATTTTTTTGGAATTTTTTTTTTCAATTGTTTTTTTGAATTTTTTTTTCAATTTTTGTTTGATTTTTTTTTCAATTTTTTTTTGAATTTTTTTTGAAAATTTTTTTTGATTTTTTTTTTCGAAAATTTTTTTTTAAATTTTTTTTTTTTGGAAATTTTTTTGGAAATTTTTTTTTCAATTTTTTTTGAAAATTTTTTTCTTGAAATTTTTTTTTCATTTTTTTTTTCAATTTTTTTTTCAATTTTTTTGGATTTTTTTTTCAATTTTTTTTTGAAAATTTTTTTTTTGAAATTTTTTTTTTCAATTTTTTTTCAATTTTTTTTTCAATTTTTTTTCAATTTTTTTTTTCAATTTTTTTTTCAATTTTTTTTTGAAATTTTTTTTTCAATTTTTTTTTCAATTTTTTTTTTCAATTTTTTTGATTTTTTTTCAATTTTTTTTTGAAAATTTTTTTTTTGAAATTTTTTTTTTCAATTTTTTTTTCAATTTTTCTTCAATTTTTTTTTCAATTTTTTTTTCAATTTTTTTTTCAATTTTTTTTTGAAAATTTTTTTTTTGAAATTTTTTTTTGAAATTTTTTTTTTCAATTTTTTTTTCAATTTTTTTTTGAAATTTTTTTTTCAATTTTTTTTTCAATTTTTTTTTTTCAATTTTTTTGATTTTTTTTCAATTTTTTTTTGAAAATTTTTTTTTTGAAATTTTTTTTTTCAATTTTTTTTTTCAATTTTTTTTTCAATTTTTTTTTTCATTTTTTTTTCAATTTTTTTTTCAATTTTTTTTTGAATTTTTTTTTCAATTTTTTTTCGAAAATTTTTTTTTGAAATTTTTTTTTCAATTTTTTTTTTCAATTTTTTTTTCAATTTTTTTTTGAAATTTTTTTTCGATTTTTTTTTTCAATTTTTTTTTGAAAATTTTTTTTTTGAAATTTTTTTTTTCATTTTTTTTCAATTTTTTTTTCAATTTTTTTTTCAATTTTTTTATCAATTTTTTTTTGAAATTTTTTTTTCAATTTTTTTTCAATTTTTTTTTGAAATTTTTTTCTGAAAATTTTTTTGGAAATTTTTTTTTCAATTTTTTTTCGAAAATTTTTTTTTGAAATTTTTTTTTCAATTTTTTTTTGAAACTTTTTTTTTGAAAATTTTTTTGGAAATTTTTTTTCAATTTTTTTTTGAAAATTTTTTTTTCGAAATTATTTTTTTCAATTTTTTTTTCAATTTTTTTTTCAATTTTTTTTCATTTTTTTTTTCAATTTTTTTTTCAATTTTTTTTTGAATTTTTTTTAAAATTTTTTTTTAAAATTTTTTTTTCAATTTTTTTTTTAAATTTTTTTTTTTTGAAAATTTTTTTGGAAATTTTTTTCCGAAAATTTTTTTTTTCAATTTTTTTTGAAATTTTTTTTTGAAAATTTTTTTGGAAATTTTTTTTTCAACTTTTTTTCGAAAATTTTTTTTTGAATTTTTTTTTCAATTTTTGTCTGATTTTTTTTTCAATTTTTTTTCAATTTTTTTTTGAAATTTTTTTTTAAAATTTTTTTTCGAAAATTTTTTTTTGAAATTTTTTATTCAATTTTTTTTTGAAATTTTTTTTTCGAAAATTTTTTTGGAAATTTTTTTTTTGAAAATTTTTTTGGAAATTTTTTTTTCAATTTTTTTTCGAAATTTTTTTTTTTGAATTTTTTTTTCAATTTTTGTTTGATTTTTTTTTTCAATTTTTTTTTGAAAATTTTTTTTGAAAATTTTTTTCTTGAAATTTTTTTTTCAATTTTTTTTTAAATTTTTTTTAAATTTTTTTTTTCAATTTTTTTGGATTTTTTTTTTAAATTTTTTTTTGAAAATTTTTTTGGAAATTTTTTTTTCAATTTTTTTCGAAATTTTTTTTTTGAATTTTTTTTCAATTTTTGTTTGATTTTTTTTCAATTTTTTTTGAATTTTTTTTGAAAATTTTTTTTGATTTTTTTTTCGAAAATTTTTTTTTTTAATTTTTTTTTTGAAAATTTTTTTGGAATTTTTTTTTTCAATTTTTTTAGAAAATTTTTTTCTTGAAATTTTTTTTTCATTTTTTTTAAAATTTTTTTTTCAATTTTTTTTTTAAATTTTTTTGGATTTTTTTTTTCAATTTTTTTTTGAAAATTTTTTTGGAATTTTTTTTTTCAATTTTTTTCGAAATTTTTTTTTTTGAATTTTTTTTTCAATTTTTGTTTGATTTTTTTTTCAATTTTTTTTTGAATTTTTTTTTGAAAATTTTTTTTGATTTTTTTTTCGAAAATTTTTTTTTGAAATTGTTTTTTTTGAAAATTTTTTTGGAAATTTTTTTTTCAATTTTTTTTAAAAATTTTTTTCTTGAAATTTTTTTTTCAATTTTTTTTTTCAATTTTTTTTTCAATTTTTTTTTCAATTTTTTTGGATTTTTTTTTTCAATTTTTTTCTGAAAATTTTTTTTTGAAATTTTTTCTTTCAATTTTTTTTTTCAATTTTTTTTTCAATTTTTTTTTGTTTTTTTTTTTTAATTTTTTTTTCAATTTTTTTTGAAAATTTTTTTCTTGAAATTTTTTTTTTCAATTTTTTTTTCATTTTTTTTTTCAATTTTTTTGGATTTTTTTTTTCAATTTTTTTTTTGAAAATTTTTTTGGAAATTTTTTTTTCAATTTTTTTTCGAAATTTTTTTTTTGAATTTTTTTTTCAATTTTTGTTTGATTTTTTTTTAAATTTTTTTTTGAATTTTTTTTTGAAAATTTTTTTTGATTTTTTTTTCGAAAATTTTTTTTTGAAATTTTTTTTTTTGAAAATTTTTTTGGAAATTTTTTTTTCAATTTTTTTTGAAAATTTTTTCTTTGAAATTTTTTTTTTCAATTTTTTTTTGATTTTTTTTTTCAATTTTTTTTTGAAATTTTTTTTTTCAATTTTTTTTTGAAAATATTTTTGGATTTTTTTTTTCAATTTTTTTTTTTCATTTTTTTTTTCAATTTTTTTTTTGAAAACTTTTTTGGAATATTTTTTTTCAATTTTTTTTGAAAATTTTTTACTTGAAATTTTTTTTTCAATTTTTTTTTCAATTTTTTTTTTCAATTTTTTTTTAAATTTTTTTTTGAAAATTTTTTGGATTTTTTTTTTCAATTTTTTTTCTAAAATTTTTTTTTGAAATTTTTTTTTCAATTTTTTTTTGAAATTTTTTTTTTTGAAAATTTTTTTGGAAATTTTTTTGGATTTTTTTTCAATTTTTTTTTGAAAATTTTTTTTTTTGGAAATTTTTTTTTCAATTTTTTTTCGAAAAATTTTTTTTGAAATTTTTTTTCAATTTTTTTTTTCAATTTTTTTTCAATTTTTTTTGAAATTTTTTTTTGAAATTTTTTTTAAATTTTTTTTTGAAATTTTTTTTTCAATTTTTTTTTGAAATTTTTTTTTTTGAAAATTTTTTTGGAAATTTTTTTCCGAAAATTTTTTTTTTCAATTTTTTTTTGAAATTTTTTTTTGAAAATTTTTTTGGAAATTTTTTTTTCAATTTTTTTTCGAAAATTTTTTTTTGAATTTTTTTTTCAATTTTTGTCTGATTTTTTTTCAATTTTTTTTCAATTATTTTTTGAATTTTTTTTTTAAATTTTTTTTCGAAAATTTTTTTTTGAAATTTTTCATTCAATTTTTTTTTGAAATTTTTTTTTCGAAAATTTTTTTGGAAATTTTTTTTTTGAAAATTTTTTTGGAAATTTTTTTTTCAATTTTTTTTCGAAATTTTTTTTTTTGAATTTTTTTTTCAATTTTTGTTTGATTTTTTTTTCAATTTTTTTTTGAAAATTTTTTTTGAAAATTTTTTTTGAAAATTTTTTTCTTGAAATTTTTTTTTCAATTTTTTTTTAATTTTTTTTTAAATTTTTTTTTTCAATTTTTTTGGATTTTTTTTTTAAATTTTTTTTTGAATATTTTTTTGGAAATTTTTTTTTCAATTGTTTTTTTGAATTTTTTTTTCAATTTTTGTTTGATTTTTTTTTCAATTTTTTTTGAAAATTTTTTTTGATTTTTTTTTCGAAAATTTTTTTTTAAATTTTTTTTTTTTTGGAAATTTTTTTGGAAATTTTTTTTTCAATTTTTTTTGAAAATTTTTTTCTTGAAATTTTTTTTTCATTTTTTTTTAAATTTTTTTTTCAATTTTTTTTTCAATTTTTTTGGATTTTTTTTTGAAAATTTTTTTTTTGAAATTTTTTTTTTCAATTTTTTTTCAATTTTTTTTTCAATTTTTTTTCAATTTTTTTTTTCAATTTTTTTTTCAATTTTTTTTTGAAATTTTTTTTTCAATTTTTTTTTCAATTTTTTTTTTTCAATTTTTTTGATTTTTTTTCAATTTTTTTTTGAAAATTTTTTTTTTGAAATTTTTTTTTTCAATTTTTTTTTCAATTTTTCTTCAATTTTTTTTTCAATTTTTTTTTCAATTTTTTTTTCAATTTTTTTTTGAAAATTTTTTTTTTGAAATTTTTTTTTGAAATTTTTTTTTTCAATTTTTTTTTCAATTTTTTTTTGAAATTTTTTTTTCAATTTTTTTTTCAATTTTTTTTTTCAATTTTTTTGATTTTTTTTCAATTTTTTTTTGAAAATTTTTTTTTTGAAATTTTTTTTTTCAATTTTTTTTTTCAATTTTTTTTTCAATTTTTTTTTTCATTTTTTTTTCAATTTTTTTTTCAATTTTTTTTTGAATTTTTTTTTCAATTTTTTATCGAAAATTTTTTTTTTCAATTTTTTTTTCAATTTTTTTTTGAAATTTTTTTTCGATTTTTTTTTTCAATTTTTTTTTGAAAATTTTTTTTTTGAAATTTTATTTTTTCATTTTTTTTTCAATTTTTTTTTCAATTTTTTTTTCAATTTTTTTTTCAATTTTTTTTTGAAATTTTTTTTTCAATTTTTTTTCAATTTTTTTTTGAAATTTTTTTCTGAAAATTTTTTTGGAAATTTTTTTTTCAATTTTTTTTCGAAAATTTTTTTTTGAAATTTTCTTTTCAATTTTTTTTTGAAACTTTTTTTTTGAAAATTTTTTTGGAAATTTTTTTTCAATTTTTTTTTCAATTTTTTTTTAAATTTTTTTTTTAAATTTTTTTTTCAATTTTTTTTTAAAATTTTTTTTTTTTGAAAATTTTTTTGGAAATTTTTTTCCGAAAATTTTTTTTTTCAATTTTTTTTGAAATTTTTTTTTGAAAATTTTTTTGGAAATTTTTTTTTCAACTTTTTTTCGAAAATTTTTTTTTGAATTTTTTTTTCAATTTTTGTCTGATTTTTTTTTCAATTTTTTTTCAATTTTTTTTTCAAATTTTTTTTTTTAATTTTTTTTCGAAAATTTTTTTTTGAAATTTTTTATTCAATTTTTTTTTGAAATTTTTTTTTCGAAAATTTTTTTGGAAATTTTTTTTTTGAAAATTTTTTTGAAATTTTTTTTTTCAATTTTTTTTCGAAGTTTTTTTTTTTTAATTTTTTTTTCAATTTTTGTTTGATTTTTTTTTCAATTTTTTTTTGAAAATTTTTTTTGAAAATTTTTTTCTTGAAATTTTTTTTTCAATTTTTTTTTTAATTTTTTTTAAATTTTTTTTTCAATTTTTGTCTGATTTTTTTTTCAATTTTTTTTCAATTTTTTTTTGAAATTTTTTTTTTAATTTTTTTTCGAAAATTTTTTTTTGAAATTTTTTATTCAATTTTTTTTTGAAATTTTTTTTTCGAAAATTTTTTTGGAAATTTTTTTTTTGAAAATTTTTTTGGAAATTTTTTTTTCAATTTTTTTTCGAAATTTTTTTTTTTGAATTTTTTTTTCAATTTTTGTTTGATTTTTTTTTCAATTTTTTTTTGAAAATTTTTTTTGAAAATTTTTTTCTTGAAATTTTTTTTTCGATTTTTTTTTTAATTTTTTTTAAATTTTTTTTTTCAATTTTTTTGGATTTTTTTTTAAAATTTTTTTTTGAAAATTTTTTTGGAAATTTTTTTTTCAATTTTTTTCGAAATTTTTTTTTTTGAATTTTTTTTTCAATTTTTGTTTGATTTTTTTTCAATTTTTTTTGAATTTTTTTTGAAAATTTTTTTTGATTTTTTTTTCGAAAATTTTTTTTTTAAATTTTTTTTTTGAAAATTTTTTTGGAATTTTTTTTTTCAATTTTTTTAGAAAATTTTTTTCTTGAAATTTTTTTTTCATTTTTTTTAAAATTTTTTTTTCAATTTTTTTTTTCAATTTTTTTGGATTTTTTTTTTCAATTTTTTTTTGAAAATTTTTTTGGAAATTTTTTTTTCAATTTTTTTCGAAATTTTTTTTTTTGAATTTTTTTTTCAATTTTTGTTTGATTTTTTTTTCAATTTTTTTTTGAATTTTTTTTTGAAAATTTTTTTTGATTTTTTTTTCGAAAATTTTTTTTTGAAATTGTTTTTTTTGAAAATTTTTTTGGAAATTTTTTTTTCAATTTTTTTTGAAAATTTTTTTCTTGAAATTTTTTTTTCAATTTTTTTTTTCAATTTTTTTTTCAATTTTTTTTTCAATTTTTTTGGATTTTTTTTTTCAATTTTTTTCTGAAAATTTTTTTTTGAAATTTTTTCTTTCAATTTTTTTTTTCAATTTTTTTTTCAATTTTTTTTTGTTTTTTTTTTTTGAATTTTTTTTTCAATTTTTGTTTGATTTTTTTTTCAATTTTTTTTTGAAAATTTTTTTTGAAAATTTTTTTCTTGAAATTTTTTTTTCAATTTTTTTTTTAATTTTTTTTTAATTTTTTTTTCAATTTTTGTCTGATTTTTTTTTCAATTTTTTTTCAATTTTTTTTTGAAATTTTTTTTTTTAATTTTTTTTCGAAAATTTTTTTTTGAAATTTTTTATTCAATTTTTTTTTGAAATTTTTTTTTCGAAAATTTTTTTGGAAATTTTTTTTTTGAAAATTTTTTTGGAAATTTTTTTTTCAATTTTTTTTTGAAATTTTTTTTTTTGAATTTTTTTTTCAATTTTTGTTTGATTTTTTTTTCAATTTTTTTTTGAAAATTTTTTTTGAAAATTTTTTTCTTGAAATTTTTTTTTCAATTTTTTTTTTAATTTTTTTTAAATTTTTTTTTTCAATTTTTTTGGATTTTTTTTTAAAATTTTTTTTTGAAAATTTTTTTGGAAATTTTTTTTTCAATTTTTTTCGAAATTTTTTTTTTTGAATTTTTTTTTCAATTTTTGTTTGATTTTTTTTCAATTTTTTTTGAATTTTTTTTGAAAATTTTTTTTGATTTTTTTTTCGAAAATTTTTTTTTTTAATTTTTTTTTTGAAAATTTTTTTGGAATTTTTTTTTTCAATTTTTTTTCGAAAATTTTTTTTTGAATTTTTTTTTCAATTTTTGTCTGATTTTTTTTCAATTTTTTTTCAATTATTTTTTGAATTTTTTTTTTAAATTTTTTTTCGAAAATTTTTTTTTGAAATTTTTCATTCAATTTTTTTTTGAAATTTTTTTTTCGAAAATTTTTTTGGAAATTTTTTTTTTGAAAATTTTTTTGGAAATTTTTTTTTCAATTTTTTTTCGAAATTTTTTTTTTTGAATTTTTTTTTCAATTTTTGTTTGATTTTTTTTTCAATTTTTTTTTGAAAATTTTTTTTGAAAATTTTTTTTGAAAATTTTTTTCTTGAAATTTTTTTTTCAATTTTTTTTTAATTTTTTTTTAAATTTTTTTTTTCAATTTTTTTGGATTTTTTTTTAAAATTTTTTTTTGAATATTTTTTTGGAAATTTTTTTTTCAATTGTTTTTTTGAATTTTTTTTTCAATTTTTGTTTGATTTTTTTTTCAATTTTTTTTGAAAATTTTTTTTGATTTTTTTTTCGAAAATTTTTTTTTAAATTTTTTTTTTTTTGGAAATTTTTTTGGAAATTTTTTTTTCAATTTTTTTTGAAAATTTTTTTCTTGAAATTTTTTTTTCATTTTTTTTTAAATTTTTTTTTCAATTTTTTTTTCAATTTTTTTGGATTTTTTTTTGAAAATTTTTTTTTTGAAATTTTTTTTTTCAATTTTTTTTCAATTTTTTTTTCAATTTTTTTTCAATTTTTTTTTTCAATTTTTTTTTTCAATTTTTTTTTGAAATTTTTTTTTCAATTTTTTTTTCAATTTTTTTTTTTCAATTTTTTTGATTTTTTTTCAATTTTTTTTTGAAAATTTTTTTTTTGAAATTTTTTTTTTCAATTTTTTTTTCAATTTTTCTTCAATTTTTTTTTCAATTTTTTTTTCAATTTTTTTTTCAATTTTTTTTTGAAAATTTTTTTTTTGAAATTTTTTTTTGAAATTTTTTTTTTCAATTTTTTTTTCAATTTTTTTTTGAAATTTTTTTTTCAATTTTTTTTTCAATTTTTTTTTTCAATTTTTTTGATTTTTTTTCAATTTTTTTTTGAAAATTTTTTTTTTGAAATTTTTTTTTTCAATTTTTTTTTTCAATTTTTTTTTCAATTTTTTTTTTCATTTTTTTTTCAATTTTTTTTTCAATTTTTTTTTGAATTTTTTTTTCAATTTTTTATCGAAAATTTTTTTTTTCAATTTTTTTTTCAATTTTTTTTTGAAATTTTTTTTCGATTTTTTTTTTCAATTTTTTTTTGAAAATTTTTTTTTTGAAATTTTATTTTTTCATTTTTTTTTCAATTTTTTTTTCAATTTTTTTTTCAATTTTTTTTTCAATTTTTTTTTGAAATTTTTTTTTCAATTTTTTTTCAATTTTTTTTTGAAATTTTTTTCTGAAAATTTTTTTGGAAATTTTTTTTTCAATTTTTTTTCGAAAATTTTTTTTTGAAATTTTCTTTTCAATTTTTTTTTGAAACTTTTTTTTTGAAAATTTTTTTGGAAATTTTTTTTCAATTTTTTTTTCAATTTTTTTTTAAATTTTTTTTTTAAATTTTTTTTTCAATTTTTTTTTAAAATTTTTTTTTTTTGAAAATTTTTTTGGAAATTTTTTTCCGAAAATTTTTTTTTTCAATTTTTTTTGAAATTTTTTTTTGAAAATTTTTTTGGAAATTTTTTTTTCAACTTTTTTTCGAAAATTTTTTTTTGAATTTTTTTTTCAATTTTTGTCTGATTTTTTTTTCAATTTTTTTTCAATTTTTTTTTCAAATTTTTTTTTTTAATTTTTTTTCGAAAATTTTTTTTTGAAATTTTTTATTCAATTTTTTTTTGAAATTTTTTTTTCGAAAATTTTTTTGGAAATTTTTTTTTTGAAAATTTTTTTGAAATTTTTTTTTTCAATTTTTTTTCGAAGTTTTTTTTTTTGAATTTTTTTTTCAATTTTTGTTTGATTTTTTTTTCAATTTTTTTTTGAAAATTTTTTTTGAAAATTTTTTTCTTGAAATTTTTTTTTCAATTTTTTTTTTAATTTTTTTTAAATTTTTTTTTCAATTTTTGTCTGATTTTTTTTTCAATTTTTTTTCAATTTTTTTTTGAAATTTTTTTTTTAATTTTTTTTCGAAAATTTTTTTTTGAAATTTTTTATTCAATTTTTTTTTGAAATTTTTTTTTCGAAAATTTTTTTGGAATTTTTTTTTTTGAAAATTTTTTTGGAAATTTTTTTTTCAATTTTTTTTCGAAATTTTTTTTTTTGAATTTTTTTTTCAATTTTTGTTTGATTTTTTTTTCAATTTTTTTTTGAAAATTTTTTTTGAAAATTTTTTTCTTGAAATTTTTTTTTCAATTTTTTTTTTAATTTTTTTTAAATTTTTTTTTTCAATTTTTTTGGATTTTTTTTTAAAATTTTTTTTTGAAAATTTTTTTGGAAATTTTTTTTTCAATTTTTTTCGAAATTTTTTTTTTTGAATTTTTTTTTCAATTTTTGTTTGATTTTTTTTCAATTTTTTTTGAATTTTTTTTGAAAATTTTTTTTGATTTTTTTTTCGAAAATTTTTTTTTTAAATTTTTTTTTTGAAAATTTTTTTGGAATTTTTTTTTTCAATTTTTTTAGAAAATTTTTTTCTTGAAATTTTTTTTTCATTTTTTTTAAAATTTTTTTTTCAATTTTTTTTTTCAATTTTTTTGGATTTTTTTTTTCAATTTTTTTTTGAAAATTTTTTTGGAAATTTTTTTTTCAATTTTTTTCGAAATTTTTTTTTTTGAATTTTTTTTTCAATTTTTGTTTGATTTTTTTTTCAATTTTTTTTTGAATTTTTTTTTGAAAATTTTTTTTGATTTTTTTTTCGAAAATTTTTTTTTGAAATTGTTTTTTTTGAAAATTTTTTTGGAAATTTTTTTTTCAATTTTTTTTGAAAATTTTTTTCTTGAAATTTTTTTTTCAATTTTTTTTTTCAATTTTTTTTTCAATTTTTTTTTCAATTTTTTTGGATTTTTTTTTTCAATTTTTTTCTGAAAATTTTTTTTTGAAATTTTTTCTTTCAATTTTTTTTTTCAATTTTTTTTTCAATTTTTTTTTGTTTTTTTTTTTTGAATTTTTTTTTCAATTTTTGTTTGATTTTTTTTTCAATTTTTTTTTGAAAATTTTTTTTGAAAATTTTTTTCTTGAAATTTTTTTTTCAATTTTTTTTTTAATTTTTTTTTAATTTTTTTTTCAATTTTTGTCTGATTTTTTTTTCAATTTTTTTTCAATTTTTTTTTGAAATTTTTTTTTTTAATTTTTTTTCGAAAATTTTTTTTTGAAATTTTTTATTCAATTTTTTTTTGAAATTTTTTTTTCGAAAATTTTTTTGGAAATTTTTTTTTTGAAAATTTTTTTGGAAATTTTTTTTTCAATTTTTTTTTGAAATTTTTTTTTTTGAATTTTTTTTTCAATTTTTGTTTGATTTTTTTTTCAATTTTTTTTTGAAAATTTTTTTTGAAAATTTTTTTCTTGAAATTTTTTTTTCAATTTTTTTTTTAATTTTTTTTAAATTTTTTTTTTCAATTTTTTTGGATTTTTTTTTTAAATTTTTTTTTGAAAATTTTTTTGGAAATTTTTTTTTCAATTTTTTTCGAAATTTTTTTTTTTGAATTTTTTTTTCAATTTTTGTTTGATTTTTTTTCAATTTTTTTTGAATTTTTTTTGAAAATTTTTTTTGATTTTTTTTTCGAAAATTTTTTTTTTTAATTTTTTTTTTGAAAATTTTTTTGGAATTTTTTTTTTCAATTTTTTTAGAAAATTTTTTTCTTGAAATTTTTTTTTCATTTTTTTTTAAATTTTTTTTTCAATTTTTTTTTTCAATTTTTTTGGATTTTTTTTTTCAATTTTTTTTTGAAAATTTTTTTGGAAATTTTTTTTTCAATTTTTTTCGAAATTTTTTTTTTTGAATTTTTTTTTCAATTTTTGTTTGATTTTTTTTTCAATTTTTTTTTGAATTTTTTTTTGAAAATTTTTTTTGATTTTTTTTTCGAAAATTTTTTTTTGAAATTGTTTTTTTTGAAAATTTTTTTGGAAATTTTTTTTTCAATTTTTTTTGAAAATTTTTTTCTTGAAATTTTTTTTTCAATTTTTTTTTTCAATTTTTTTTTCAATTTTTTTTTCAATTTTTTTGGATTTTTTTTTCAATTTTTTTCTGAAAATTTTTTTTTGAAATTTTTTCTTTCAATTTTTTTTTTCAATTTTTTTTTCAATTTTTTTTTGTTTTTTTTTTGGAAATTTTTTTGGATTTTTTTTCAATTTTTCTTTGAAAATTTTTTTTTTTTGGAAATTTTTTTTTCAATTTTTTTTCGAAAAATTTTTTTTGAAATTTTTTTTCAATTTTTTTTTTCAATTTTTTTTCAATTTTTTTTGAAATTTTTTTTTGAAATTTTTTTTGAAAATTTTTTTCTTGAAATTTTTTTTTTCAATTTTTTTTTCATTTTTTTTTTCAATTTTTTTGGATTTTTTTTTTCAATTTTTTTTTTGAAAATTTTTTTGGAAATTTTTTTTTCAATTTTTTTTCGAAATTTTTTTTTTGAATTTTTTTTTCAATTTTTGTTTGATTTTTTTTAAAATTTTTTTTTGAATTTTTTTTTGAAAATTTTTTTTGATTTTTTTTTCGAAAATTTTTTTTTGAAATTTTTTTTTTTGAAAATTTTTTTGGAAATTTTTTTTTCAATTTTTTTTGAAAATTTTTTATTTGAAATTTTTTTTTTCAATTTTTTTTTGATTTTTTTTTTCAATTTTTTTTTGAAATTTTTTTTTTCAATTTTTTTTTGAAAATATTTTTGGATTTTTTTTTTCAATTTTTTTTTTTCATTTTTTTTTTCAATTTTTTTTTTGAAAACTTTTTTGGAATATTTTTTTTCAATTTTTTTTGAAAATTTTTTACTTGAAATTTTTTTTTCAATTTTTTTTTCAATTTTTTTTTTCAATTTTTTTTTAAATTTTTTTTTGAAAATTTTTTGGATTTTTTTTTTCAATTTTTTTTCGAAAATTTTTTTTTGAAATTTTTTTTTCAATTTTTTTTTGAAATTTTTTTTTTTGAAAATTTTTTTGGAAATTTTTTTGGATTTTTTTTCAATTTTTCTTTGAAAATTTTTTTTTTTTGGAAATTTTTTTTTCAATTTTTTTTCGAAAAATTTTTTTTGAAATTTTTTTTCAATTTTTTTTTTCAATTTTTTTTCAATTTTTTTTGAAATTTTTTTTTGAAATTTTTTTTAAATTTTTTTTTGAAATTTTTTTTTCAATTTTTTTTTGAAATTTTTTTTTTTGAAAATTTTTTTGGAAATTTTTTTCCGAAAATTTTTTTTTTCAATTTTTTTTGAAAATTTTTTATTTGAAATTTTTTTTTTCAATTTTTTTTTGATTTTTTTTTTCAATTTTTTTTTGAAATTTTTTTTTTCAATTTTTTTTTGAAAATATTTTTGGATTTTTTTTTTCAATTTTTTTTTTCATTTTTTTTTTCAATTTTTTTTTTGAAAACTTTTTTGGAATATTTTTTTTCAATTTTTTTTGAAAATTTTTTACTTGAAATTTTTTTTTCAATTTTTTTTTCAATTTTTTTTTTCAATTTTTTTTTAAATTTTTTTTTGAAAATTTTTTGGATTTTTTTTTTCAATTTTTTTTCGAAAATTTTTTTTTGAAATTTTTTTTTCAATTTTTTTTTGAAATTTTTTTTTTTGAAAATTTTTTTGGAAATTTTTTTGGATTTTTTTTCAATTTTTTTTTGAAAATTTTTTTTTTTTGGAAATTTTTTTTTCAATTTTTTTTCGAAAAATTTTTTTTGAAATTTTTTTTCAATTTTTTTTTTCAATTTTTTTTCAATTTTTTTTGAAATTTTTTTTTGAAATTTTTTTTAAATTTTTTTTTGAAATTTTTTTTTCAATTTTTTTTTGAAATTTTTTTTTTTGAAAATTTTTTTGGAAATTTTTTTCCGAAAATTTTTTTTTTCAATTTTTTTTTGAAATTTTTTTTTGAAAATTTTTTTGGAAATTTTTTTTTCAATTTTTTTTCGAAAATTTTTTTTTGAATTTTTTTTTCAATTTTTGTCTGATTTTTTTTTCAATTTTTTTTCAATTATTTTTTGAATTTTTTTTTTTAATTTTTTTTCGAAAATTTTTTTTTGAAATTTTTCATTCAATTTTTTTTTGAAATTTTTTTTTCGAAAATTTTTTTGGAAATTTTTTTTTTGAAAATTTTTTTGGAAATTTTTTTTTCAATTTTTTTTCGAAATTTTTTTTTTTGAATTTTTTTTTCAATTTTTGTTTGATTTTTTTTTCAATTTTTTTTTGAAAATTTTTTTTGAAAATTTTTTTCTTGAAATTTTTTTTTCAATTTTTTTTTTAATTTTTTTTAAATTTTTTTTTTCAATTTTTTTGGATTTTTTTTTTAAATTTTTTTTTGAAAATTTTTTTGGAATTTTTTTTTTCAATTTTTTTCGAAATTTTTTTTTTTGAATTTTTTTTTCAATTTTTGTTTGATTTTTTTTCAATTTTTTTTGAATTTTTTTTGAAAATTTTTTTTGATTTTTTTTTCGAAAATTTTTTTTTTTAATTTTTTTTTGAAAATTTTTTTGGAATTTTTTTTTTCAATTTTTTTAGAAAATTTTTTTCTTGAAATTTTTTTTTCATTTTTTTTAAATTTTTTTTTTCAATTTTTTTTTTCAATTTTTTTGGATTTTTTTTTCAATTTTTTTTTGAAAATTTTTTTGGAAATTTTTTTTTCAATTTTTTTCGAAATTTTTTTTTTTGAATTTTTTTTTCAATTTTTGTTTGATTTTTTTTTCAATTTTTTTTTGAATTTTTTTTTGAAAATTTTTTTTGATTTTTTTTTCGAAAATTTTTTTTTGAAATTGTTTTTTTTGAAAATTTTTTTGGAAATTTTTTTTTCAATTTTTTTTGAAAATTTTTTTCTTGAAATTTTTTTTTCAATTTTTTTTTTCAATTTTTTTTTCAATTTTTTTTTCAATTTTTTTGGATTTTTTTTTTCAATTTTTTTCTGAAAATTTTTTTTTGAAATTTTTTCTTTCAATTTTTTTTTTCAATTTTTTTTTCAATTTTTTTTTGTTTTTTTTTTTTGAATTTTTTTTTCAATTTTTGTTTGATTTTTTTTTCAATTTTTTTTTGAAAATTTTTTTTGAAAATTTTTTTCTTGAAATTTTTTTTTCAATTTTTTTTTTAATTTTTTTTAAATTTTTTTTTCAATTTTTGTCTGATTTTTTTTTCAATTTTTTTTCAATTTTTTTTTGAAATTTTTTTTTTAATTTTTTTTCGAAAATTTTTTTTTGAAATTTTTTATTCAATTTTTTTTTGAAATTTTTTTTTCGAAAATTTTTTTGGAAATTTTTTTTTTGAAAATTTTTTTGGAAATTTTTTTTTCAATTTTTTTTCGAAATTTTTTTTTTTGAATTTTTTTTTCAATTTTTGTTTGATTTTTTTTTCAATTTTTTTTTGAAAATTTTTTTTGAAAATTTTTTTCTTGAAATTTTTTTTTCGATTTTTTTTTTAATTTTTTTTAAATTTTTTTTTTCAATTTTTTTGGATTTTTTTTTAAAATTTTTTTTTGAAAATTTTTTTGGAAATTTTTTTTTCAATTTTTTTCGAAATTTTTTTTTTTGAATTTTTTTTTCAATTTTTGTTTGATTTTTTTTCAATTTTTTTTGAATTTTTTTTGAAAATTTTTTTTGATTTTTTTTTCGAAAATTTTTTTTTTAAATTTTTTTTTTGAAAATTTTTTTGGAATTTTTTTTTTCAATTTTTTTAGAAAATTTTTTTCTTGAAATTTTTTTTTCATTTTTTTTAAAATTTTTTTTTCAATTTTTTTTTTCAATTTTTTTGGATTTTTTTTTTCAATTTTTTTTTGAAAATTTTTTTGGAAATTTTTTTTTCAATTTTTTTCGAAATTTTTTTTTTTGAATTTTTTTTTCAATTTTTGTTTGATTTTTTTTTCAATTTTTTTTTGAATTTTTTTTTGAAAATTTTTTTTGATTTTTTTTTCGAAAATTTTTTTTTGAAATTGTTTTTTTTGAAAATTTTTTTGGAAATTTTTTTTTCAATTTTTTTTGAAAATTTTTTTCTTGAAATTTTTTTTTCAATTTTTTTTTTCAATTTTTTTTTCAATTTTTTTTTCAATTTTTTTGGATTTTTTTTTTCAATTTTTTTCTGAAAATTTTTTTTTGAAATTTTTTCTTTCAATTTTTTTTTTCAATTTTTTTTTCAATTTTTTTTTGTTTTTTTTTTTTGAATTTTTTTTTCAATTTTTGTTTGATTTTTTTTTCAATTTTTTTTTGAAAATTTTTTTTGAAAATTTTTTTCTTGAAATTTTTTTTTCAATTTTTTTTTTAATTTTTTTTTAATTTTTTTTTCAATTTTTGTCTGATTTTTTTTTCAATTTTTTTTCAATTTTTTTTTGAAATTTTTTTTTTTAATTTTTTTTCGAAAATTTTTTTTTGAAATTTTTTATTCAATTTTTTTTTGAAATTTTTTTTTCGAAAATTTTTTTGGAAATTTTTTTTTTGAAAATTTTTTTGGAAATTTTTTTTTCAATTTTTTTTTGAAATTTTTTTTTTTGAATTTTTTTTTCAATTTTTGTTTGATTTTTTTTTCAATTTTTTTTTGAAAATTTTTTTTGAAAATTTTTTTCTTGAAATTTTTTTTTCAATTTTTTTTTTAATTTTTTTTAAATTTTTTTTTTCAATTTTTTTGGATTTTTTTTTAAAATTTTTTTTTGAAAATTTTTTTGGAAATTTTTTTTTCAATTTTTTTCGAAATTTTTTTTTTTGAATTTTTTTTTCAATTTTTGTTTGATTTTTTTTCAATTTTTTTTGAATTTTTTTTGAAAATTTTTTTTGATTTTTTTTTCGAAAATTTTTTTTTTTAATTTTTTTTTTGAAAATTTTTTTGGAATTTTTTTTTTCAATTTTTTTTCGAAAATTTTTTTTTGAATTTTTTTTTCAATTTTTGTCTGATTTTTTTTCAATTTTTTTTCAATTATTTTTTGAATTTTTTTTTTAAATTTTTTTTCGAAAATTTTTTTGGAAATTTTTTTTTTGAAAATTTTTTTGAAATTTTTTTTTTCAATTTTTTTTCGAAGTTTTTTTTTTTGAATTTTTTTTTCAATTTTTGTTTGATTTTTTTTTCAATTTTTTTTTGAAAATTTTTTTTGAAAATTTTTTTCTTGAAATTTTTTTTTCAATTTTTTTTTTAATTTTTTTTAAATTTTTTTTTCAATTTTTGTCTGATTTTTTTTTCAATTTTTTTTCAATTTTTTTTTGAAATTTTTTTTTTAATTTTTTTTCGAAAATTTTTTTTTGAAATTTTTTATTCAATTTTTTTTTGAAATTTTTTTTTCGAAAATTTTTTTGGAAATTTTTTTTTTGAAAATTTTTTTGGAAATTTTTTTTTCAATTTTTTTTCGAAATTTTTTTTTTTGAATTTTTTTTTCAATTTTTGTTTGATTTTTTTTTCAATTTTTTTTTGAAAATTTTTTTTGAAAATTTTTTTCTTGAAATTTTTTTTTCGATTTTTTTTTTAATTTTTTTTAAATTTTTTTTTTCAATTTTTTTGGATTTTTTTTTAAAATTTTTTTTTGAAAATTTTTTTGGAAATTTTTTTTTCAATTTTTTTCGAAATTTTTTTTTTTGAATTTTTTTTTCAATTTTTGTTTGATTTTTTTTCAATTTTTTTTGAATTTTTTTTGAAAATTTTTTTTGATTTTTTTTTCGAAAATTTTTTTTTTAAATTTTTTTTTTGAAAATTTTTTTGGAATTTTTTTTTTCAATTTTTTTAGAAAATTTTTTTCTTGAAATTTTTTTTTCATTTTTTTTAAAATTTTTTTTTCAATTTTTTTTTTCAATTTTTTTGGATTTTTTTTTTCAATTTTTTTTTGAAAATTTTTTTGGAAATTTTTTTTTCAATTTTTTTCGAAATTTTTTTTTTTGAATTTTTTTTTCAATTTTTGTTTGATTTTTTTTTCAATTTTTTTTTGAATTTTTTTTTGAAAATTTTTTTTGATTTTTTTTTCGAAAATTTTTTTTTGAAATTGTTTTTTTTGAAAATTTTTTTGGAAATTTTTTTTTCAATTTTTTTTGAAAATTTTTTTCTTGAAATTTTTTTTTCAATTTTTTTTTTCAATTTTTTTTTCAATTTTTTTTTCAATTTTTTTGGATTTTTTTTTTCAATTTTTTTCTGAAAATTTTTTTTTGAAATTTTTTCTTTCAATTTTTTTTTTCAATTTTTTTTTCAATTTTTTTTTGTTTTTTTTTTTTGAATTTTTTTTTCAATTTTTGTTTGATTTTTTTTTCAATTTTTTTTTGAAAATTTTTTTTGAAAATTTTTTTCTTGAAATTTTTTTTTCAATTTTTTTTTTAATTTTTTTTTAATTTTTTTTTCAATTTTTGTCTGATTTTTTTTTCAATTTTTTTTCAATTTTTTTTTGAAATTTTTTTTTTTAATTTTTTTTCGAAAATTTTTTTTTGAAATTTTTTATTCAATTTTTTTTTGAAATTTTTTTTTCGAAAATTTTTTTGGAAATTTTTTTTTTGAAAATTTTTTTTCAATTTTTTTTCGAAATTTTTTTTTTTGAATTTTTTTTTCAATTTTTGTTTGATTTTTTTTTCAATTTTTTTTTGAAAATTTTTTTTGAAAATTTTTTTTGAAAATTTTTTTCTTGAAATTTTTTTTTCAATTTTTTTTAAATTTTTTTTTAAATTTTTTTTTTCAATTTTTTTGGATTTTTTTTTTAAATTTTTTTTTGAATATTTTTTTGGAAATTTTTTTTTCAATTGTTTTTTTGAATTTTTTTTTCAATTTTTGTTTGATTTTTTTTTCAATTTTTTTTGAAAATTTTTTTTGATTTTTTTTTCGAAAATTTTTTTTTAAATTTTTTTTTTTTTGGAAATTTTTTTGGAAATTTTTTTTTCAATTTTTTTTGAAAATTTTTTTCTTGAAATTTTTTTTTCATTTTTTTTTAAATTTTTTTTTCAATTTTTTTTTCAATTTTTTTGGATTTTTTTTTGAAAATTTTTTTTTTGAAATT
Source organism: Chrysolina oricalcia (assembly GCA_944452925.2). Classification (NCBI taxonomy): domain Eukaryota; kingdom Metazoa; phylum Arthropoda; class Insecta; order Coleoptera; family Chrysomelidae; genus Chrysolina; species Chrysolina oricalcia. The sequence goes on along the minus strand of OX101828.2, from coordinate 26,469,122 downwards.
TTTTTTTTCAATTTTTTTTCAATTTTTTTTTCAATTTTTTTTCAATTTTTTTTTTCAATTTTTTTTTCAATTTTTTTTTGAAATTTTTTTTTCAATTTTTTTTTCAATTTTTTTTTTTCAATTTTTTTGATTTTTTTTCAATTTTTTTTTGAAAATTTTTTTTTTGAAATTTTTTTTTTCAATTTTTTTTTCAATTTTTCTTCAATTTTTTTTTCAATTTTTTTTTCAATTTTTTTTTCAATTTTTTTTTGAAAATTTTTTTTTTGAAATTTTTTTTTGAAATTTTTTTTTTCAATTTTTTTTTCAATTTTTTTTTGAAATTTTTTTTTCAATTTTTTTTTCAATTTTTTTTTTCAATTTTTTTGATTTTTTTTCAATTTTTTTTTGAAAATTTTTTTTTTGAAATTTTTTTTTTCAATTTTTTTTTTCAATTTTTTTTTCAATTTTTTTTTTCATTTTTTTTTCAATTTTTTTTTCAATTTTTTTTTGAATTTTTTTTTCAATTTTTTATCGAAAATTTTTTTTTTCAATTTTTTTTTCAATTTTTTTTTGAAATTTTTTTTCGATTTTTTTTTTCAATTTTTTTTTGAAAATTTTTTTTTTGAAATTTTATTTTTTCATTTTTTTTTCAATTTTTTTTTCAATTTTTTTTTCAATTTTTTTTTCAATTTTTTTTTGAAATTTTTTTTTCAATTTTTTTTCAATTTTTTTTTGAAATTTTTTTCTGAAAATTTTTTTGGAAATTTTTTTTTCAATTTTTTTTCGAAAATTTTTTTTTGAAATTTTCTTTTCAATTTTTTTTTGAAACTTTTTTTTTGAAAATTTTTTTGGAAATTTTTTTTCAATTTTTTTTTCAATTTTTTTTTAAATTTTTTTTTTAAATTTTTTTTTCAATTTTTTTTTAAAATTTTTTTTTTTTGAAAATTTTTTTGGAAATTTTTTTCCGAAAATTTTTTTTTTCAATTTTTTTTGAAATTTTTTTTTGAAAATTTTTTTGGAAATTTTTTTTTCAACTTTTTTTCGAAAATTTTTTTTTGAATTTTTTTTTCAATTTTTGTCTGATTTTTTTTTCAATTTTTTTTCAATTTTTTTTTCAAATTTTTTTTTTTAATTTTTTTTCGAAAATTTTTTTTTGAAATTTTTTATTCAATTTTTTTTTGAAATTTTTTTTTCGAAAATTTTTTTGGAAATTTTTTTTTTGAAAATTTTTTTGAAATTTTTTTTTTCAATTTTTGTTTGATTTTTTTTTCAATTTTTTTTTGAAAATTTTTTTTGAAAATTTTTTTCTTGAAATTTTTTTTTCAATTTTTTTTTTAATTTTTTTTAAATTTTTTTTTCAATTTTTGTCTGATTTTTTTTTCAATTTTTTTTCAATTTTTTTTTGAAATTTTTTTTTTAATTTTTTTTCGAAAATTTTTTTTTGAAATTTTTTATTCAATTTTTTTTTGAAATTTTTTTTTCGAAAATTTTTTTGGAAATTTTTTTTTTGAAAATTTTTTTGGAAATTTTTTTTTCAATTTTTTTTCGAAATTTTTTTTTTTGAATTTTTTTTTCAATTTTTGTTTGATTTTTTTTTCAATTTTTTTTTGAAAATTTTTTTTGAAAATTTTTTTCTTGAAATTTTTTTTTCAATTTTTTTTTTAATTTTTTTTAAATTTTTTTTTTCAATTTTTTTGGATTTTTTTTTAAAATTTTTTTTTGAAAATTTTTTTGGAAATTTTTTTTTCAATTTTTTTCGAAATTTTTTTTTTTGAATTTTTTTTTCAATTTTTGTTTGATTTTTTTTCAATTTTTTTTGAATTTTTTTTGAAAATTTTTTTTGATTTTTTTTTCGAAAATTTTTTTTTTAAATTTTTTTTTTGAAAATTTTTTTGGAATTTTTTTTTTCAATTTTTTTAGAAAATTTTTTTCTTGAAATTTTTTTTTCATTTTTTTTAAAATTTTTTTTTCAATTTTTTTTTTCAATTTTTTTGGATTTTTTTTTTCAATTTTTTTTTGAAAATTTTTTTGGAAATTTTTTTTTCAATTTTTTTCGAAATTTTTTTTTTTGAATTTTTTTTTCAATTTTTGTTTGATTTTTTTTTCAATTTTTTTTTGAATTTTTTTTTGAAAATTTTTTTTGATTTTTTTTTCGAAAATTTTTTTTTGAAATTGTTTTTTTTGAAAATTTTTTTGGAAATTTTTTTTTCAATTTTTTTTGAAAATTTTTTTCTTGAAATTTTTTTTTCAATTTTTTTTTTCAATTTTTTTTTCAATTTTTTTTTCAATTTTTTTGGATTTTTTTTTTCAATTTTTTTCTGAAAATTTTTTTTTGAAATTTTTTCTTTCAATTTTTTTTTTCAATTTTTTTTTCAATTTTTTTTTGTTTTTTTTTTTTGAATTTTTTTTTCAATTTTTGTTTGATTTTTTTTTCAATTTTTTTTTGAAAATTTTTTTTGAAAATTTTTTTCTTGAAATTTTTTTTTCAATTTTTTTTTTAATTTTTTTTTAATTTTTTTTTCAATTTTTGTCTGATTTTTTTTTCAATTTTTTTTCAATTTTTTTTTGAAATTTTTTTTTTTAATTTTTTTTCGAAAATTTTTTTTTGAAATTTTTTATTCAATTTTTTTTTGAAATTTTTTTTTCGAAAATTTTTTTGGAAATTTTTTTTTTGAAAATTTTTTTGGAAATTTTTTTTTCAATTTTTTTTTGAAATTTTTTTTTTTGAATTTTTTTTTCAATTTTTGTTTGATTTTTTTTTCAATTTTTTTTTGAAAATTTTTTTTGAAAATTTTTTTCTTGAAATTTTTTTTTCAATTTTTTTTTTAATTTTTTTTAAATTTTTTTTTTCAATTTTTTTGGATTTTTTTTTAAAATTTTTTTTTGAAAATTTTTTTGGAAATTTTTTTTTCAATTTTTTTCGAAATTTTTTTTTTTGAATTTTTTTTTCAATTTTTGTTTGATTTTTTTTCAATTTTTTTTGAATTTTTTTTGAAAATTTTTTTTGATTTTTTTTTCGAAAATTTTTTTTTTTAATTTTTTTTTTGAAAATTTTTTTGGAATTTTTTTTTTCAATTTTTTTTCGAAAATTTTTTTTTGAATTTTTTTTTCATTTTTTTTTAAATTTTTTTTTCAATTTTTTTTTTCAATTTTTTTGGATTTTTTTTTTCAATTTTTTTTTGAAAATTTTTTTGGAAATTTTTTTTTCAATTTTTTTCGAAATTTTTTTTTTTGAATTTTTTTTTCAATTTTTGTTTGATTTTTTTTTCAATTTTTTTTTGAATTTTTTTTTGAAAATTTTTTTTGATTTTTTTTTCGAAAATTTTTTTTTGAAATTGTTTTTTTTGAAAATTTTTTTGGAAATTTTTTTTTCAATTTTTTTTGAAAATTTTTTTCTTGAAATTTTTTTTTCAATTTTTTTTTTCAATTTTTTTTTCAATTTTTTTTTCAATTTTTTTGGATTTTTTTTTCAATTTTTTTCTGAAAATTTTTTTTTGAAATTTTTTCTTTCAATTTTTTTTTTCAATTTTTTTTTCAATTTTTTTTTGTTTTTTTTTTGGAAATTTTTTTGGATTTTTTTTCAATTTTTCTTTGAAAATTTTTTTTTTTTGGAAATTTTTTTTTCAATTTTTTTTCGAAAAATTTTTTTTGAAATTTTTTTTCAATTTTTTTTTTCAATTTTTTTTCAATTTTTTTTGAAATTTTTTTTTGAAATTTTTTTTGAAAATTTTTTTCTTGAAATTTTTTTTTTCAATTTTTTTTTCATTTTTTTTTTCAATTTTTTTGGATTTTTTTTTTCAATTTTTTTTTTGAAAATTTTTTTGGAAATTTTTTTTTCAATTTTTTTTCGAAATTTTTTTTTTGAATTTTTTTTTCAATTTTTGTTTGATTTTTTTTAAAATTTTTTTTTGAATTTTTTTTTGAAAATTTTTTTTGATTTTTTTTTCGAAAATTTTTTTTTGAAATTTTTTTTTTTGAAAATTTTTTTGGAAATTTTTTTTTCAATTTTTTTTGAAAATTTTTTATTTGAAATTTTTTTTTTCAATTTTTTTTTGATTTTTTTTTTCAATTTTTTTTTGAAATTTTTTTTTTCAATTTTTTTTTGAAAATATTTTTGGATTTTTTTTTTCAATTTTTTTTTTTCATTTTTTTTTTCAATTTTTTTTTTGAAAACTTTTTTGGAATATTTTTTTTCAATTTTTTTTGAAAATTTTTTACTTGAAATTTTTTTTTCAATTTTTTTTTCAATTTTTTTTTTCAATTTTTTTTTAAATTTTTTTTTGAAAATTTTTTGGATTTTTTTTTTCAATTTTTTTTCGAAAATTTTTTTTTGAAATTTTTTTTTCAATTTTTTTTTGAAATTTTTTTTTTTGAAAATTTTTTTGGAAATTTTTTTGGATTTTTTTTCAATTTTTCTTTGAAAATTTTTTTTTTTTGGAAATTTTTTTTTCAATTTTTTTTCGAAAAATTTTTTTTGAAATTTTTTTTCAATTTTTTTTTTCAATTTTTTTTCAATTTTTTTTGAAATTTTTTTTTGAAATTTTTTTTAAATTTTTTTTTGAAATTTTTTTTTCAATTTTTTTTTGAAATTTTTTTTTTTGAAAATTTTTTTGGAAATTTTTTTCCGAAAATTTTTTTTTTCAATTTTTTTTGAAAATTTTTTATTTGAAATTTTTTTTTTCAATTTTTTTTTGATTTTTTTTTTCAATTTTTTTTTGAAATTTTTTTTTTCAATTTTTTTTTGAAAATATTTTTGGATTTTTTTTTTCAATTTTTTTTTTCATTTTTTTTTTCAATTTTTTTTTTGAAAACTTTTTTGGAATATTTTTTTTCAATTTTTTTTGAAAATTTTTTACTTGAAATTTTTTTTTCAATTTTTTTTTCAATTTTTTTTTTCAATTTTTTTTTAAATTTTTTTTTGAAAATTTTTTGGATTTTTTTTTTCAATTTTTTTTCGAAAATTTTTTTTTGAAATTTTTTTTTCAATTTTTTTTTGAAATTTTTTTTTTTGAAAATTTTTTTGGAAATTTTTTTGGATTTTTTTTCAATTTTTTTTTGAAAATTTTTTTTTTTTGGAAATTTTTTTTTCAATTTTTTTTCGAAAAATTTTTTTTGAAATTTTTTTTCAATTTTTTTTTTCAATTTTTTTTCAATTTTTTTTGAAATTTTTTTTTGAAATTTTTTTTAAATTTTTTTTTGAAATTTTTTTTTCAATTTTTTTTTGAAATTTTTTTTTTTGAAAATTTTTTTGGAAATTTTTTTCCGAAAATTTTTTTTTTCAATTTTTTTTTGAAATTTTTTTTTGAAAATTTTTTTGGAAATTTTTTTTTCAATTTTTTTTCGAAAATTTTTTTTTGAATTTTTTTTTCAATTTTTGTCTGATTTTTTTTTCAATTTTTTTTCAATTATTTTTTGAATTTTTTTTTTTAATTTTTTTTCGAAAATTTTTTTTTGAAATTTTTCATTCAATTTTTTTTTGAAATTTTTTTTTCGAAAATTTTTTTGGAAATTTTTTTTTTGAAAATTTTTTTGGAAATTTTTTTTTCAATTTTTTTTCGAAATTTTTTTTTTTGAATTTTTTTTTCAATTTTTGTTTGATTTTTTTTTCAATTTTTTTTTGAAAATTTTTTTTGAAAATTTTTTTCTTGAAATTTTTTTTTCAATTTTTTTTTTAATTTTTTTTAAATTTTTTTTTTCAATTTTTTTGGATTTTTTTTTTAAATTTTTTTTTGAAAATTTTTTTGGAATTTTTTTTTTCAATTTTTTTCGAAATTTTTTTTTTTGAATTTTTTTTTCAATTTTTGTTTGATTTTTTTTCAATTTTTTTTGAATTTTTTTTGAAAATTTTTTTTGATTTTTTTTTCGAAAATTTTTTTTTTTAATTTTTTTTTGAAAATTTTTTTGGAATTTTTTTTTTCAATTTTTTTAGAAAATTTTTTTCTTGAAATTTTTTTTTCATTTTTTTTAAATTTTTTTTTTCAATTTTTTTTTTCAATTTTTTTGGATTTTTTTTTCAATTTTTTTTTGAAAATTTTTTTGGAAATTTTTTTTTCAATTTTTTTCGAAATTTTTTTTTTTGAATTTTTTTTTCAATTTTTGTTTGATTTTTTTTTCAATTTTTTTTTGAATTTTTTTTTGAAAATTTTTTTTGATTTTTTTTTCGAAAATTTTTTTTTGAAATTGTTTTTTTTGAAAATTTTTTTGGAAATTTTTTTTTCAATTTTTTTTGAAAATTTTTTTCTTGAAATTTTTTTTTCAATTTTTTTTTTCAATTTTTTTTTCAATTTTTTTTTCAATTTTTTTGGATTTTTTTTTTCAATTTTTTTCTGAAAATTTTTTTTTGAAATTTTTTCTTTCAATTTTTTTTTTCAATTTTTTTTTCAATTTTTTTTTGTTTTTTTTTTTGAATTTTTTTTTCAATTTTTGTTTGATTTTTTTTTCAATTTTTTTTTGAAAATTTTTTTTGAAAATTTTTTTCTTGAAATTTTTTTTTCAATTTTTTTTTAAATTTTTTTTAAATTTTTTTTTCAATTTTTGTCTGATTTTTTTTTCAATTTTTTTTCAATTTTTTTTTGAAATTTTTTTTTTTAATTTTTTTTCGAAAATTTTTTTTTGAAATTTTTTATTCAATTTTTTTTTGAAATTTTTTTTTCGAAAATTTTTTTGGAAATTTTTTTTTTGAAAATTTTTTTGGAAATTTTTTTTTCAATTTTTTTTCGAAATTTTTTTTTTTGAATTTTTTTTTCAATTTTTGTTTGATTTTTTTTTCAATTTTTTTTTGAAAATTTTTTTTGAAAATTTTTTTCTTGAAATTTTTTTTTCAATTTTTTTTTTAATTTTTTTTAAATTTTTTTTTTCAATTTTTTTGGATTTTTTTTTAAAATTTTTTTTTGAAAATTTTTTTGGAAATTTTTTTTTCAATTTTTTTCGAAATTTTTTTTTTGAATTTTTTTTTCAATTTTTGTTTGATTTTTTTTCAATTTTTTTTGAATTTTTTTTGAAAATTTTTTTTGATTTTTTTTTCGAAAATTTTTTTTTTTAATTTTTTTTTTGAAAATTTTTTTGGAATTTTTTTTTTCAATTTTTTTAGAAAATTTTTTTCTTGAAATTTTTTTTTCATTTTTTTTAAAATTTTTTTTTCAATTTTTTTTTTCAATTTTTTTGGATTTTTTTTTTCAATTTTTTTTTGAAAATTTTTTTGGAAATTTTTTTTTCAATTTTTTTCGAAATTTTTTTTTTTGAATTTTTTTTTCAATTTTTGTTTGATTTTTTTTTCAATTTTTTTTTGAATTTTTTTTTGAAAATTTTTTTTGATTTTTTTTTCGAAAATTTTTTTTTGAAATTGTTTTTTTTGAAAATTTTTTTGGAAATTTTTTTTTCAATTTTTTTTGAAAATTTTTTTCTTGAAATTTTTTTTTCAATTTTTTTTTTCAATTTTTTTTTCAATTTTTTTTTCAATTTTTTTGGATTTTTTTTTTCAATTTTTTTCTGAAAATTTTTTTTTGATTTTTTCTTTCAATTTTTTTTTTCAATTTTTTTTTCAATTTTTTTTTGTTTTTTTTTTAATTTTTTTTTCAATTTTTTTTGAAAATTTTTTTCTTGAAATTTTTTTTTTCAATTTTTTTTTCATTTTTTTTTCAATTTTTTTGGATTTTTTTTTTCAATTTTTTTTTTGAAAATTTTTTTGGAAATTTTTTTTTCAATTTTTTTTCGAAATTTTTTTTTTGAATTTTTTTTTCAATTTTTGTTTGATTTTTTTTTAAATTTTTTTTTGAATTTTTTTTTGAAAATTTTTTTTGATTTTTTTTTCGAAAATTTTTTTTTTGAAATTTTTTTTTTTGAAAATTTTTTTGGAAATTTTTTTTTCAATTTTTTTTGAAAATTTTTTATTTGAAATTTTTTTTTTCAATTTTTTTTTGATTTTTTTTTTCAATTTTTTTTTGAAATTTTTTTTTTCAATTTTTTTTTGAAAATATTTTTGGATTTTTTTTTTCAATTTTTTTTTTTCATTTTTTTTTTCAATTTTTTTTTTGAAAACTTTTTTGGAATATTTTTTTTCAATTTTTTTTGAAAATTTTTTACTTGAAATTTTTTTTTCAATTTTTTTTTCAATTTTTTTTTTCAATTTTTTTTTAAATTTTTTTTTGAAAATTTTTTGGATTTTTTTTTTCAATTTTTTTTCGAAAATTTTTTTTTGAAATTTTTTTTTCAATTTTTTTTTGAAATTTTTTTTTTTGAAAATTTTTTTGGAAATTTTTTTGGATTTTTTTTCAATTTTTTTTTGAAAATTTTTTTTTTTTGGAAATTTTTTTTTCAATTTTTTTTCGAAAAATTTTTTTTGAAATTTTTTTTCAATTTTTTTTTTCAATTTTTTTTCAATTTTTTTTGAAATTTTTTTTTGAAATTTTTTTTAAATTTTTTTTTGAAATTTTTTTTTCAATTTTTTTTTGAAATTTTTTTTTTTGAAAATTTTTTTGGAAATTTTTTTCCGAAAATTTTTTTTTTCAATTTTTTTTTGAAATTTTTTTTTGAAAATTTTTTTGGAAATTTTTTTTTCAATTTTTTTTCGAAAATTTTTTTTTGAATTTTTTTTTCAATTTTTGTCTGATTTTTTTTTCAATTTTTTTTCAATTATTTTTTGAATTTTTTTTTTTAATTTTTTTTCGAAAATTTTTTTTTGAAATTTTTCATTCAATTTTTTTTTGAAATTTTTTTTTCGAAAATTTTTTTGGAAATTTTTTTTTTGAAAATTTTTTTGGAAATTTTTTTTTCAATTTTTTTTCGAAATTTTTTTTTTTGAATTTTTTTTTCAATTTTTGTTTGATTTTTTTTTCAATTTTTTTTTGAAAATTTTTTTTGAAAATTTTTTTTGAAAATTTTTTTCTTGAAATTTTTTTTTCAATTTTTTTTTAATTTTTTTTTTAATTTTTTTTTTCAATTTTTTTGGATTTTTTTTAAAATTTTTTTTTGAATATTTTTTTGGAAATTTTTTTTTCAATTGTTTTTTTGAATTTTTTTTTCAATTTTTGTTTGATTTTTTTTTCAATTTTTTTTTGAATTTTTTTTGAAAATTTTTTTTGATTTTTTTTTCGAAAATTTTTTTTTAAATTTTTTTTTTTTTGGAAATTTTTTTGGAAATTTTTTTTTCAATTTTTTTTGAAAATTTTTTTCTTGAAATTTTTTTTTCATTTTTTTTTAAAATTTTTTTTTCAATTTTTTTTTCAATTTTTTTGGATTTTTTTTTCAATTTTTTTTTGAAAATTTTTTTTTTGAAATTTTTTTTTTCAATTTTTTTTCAATTTTTTTTTCAATTTTTTTTCAATTTTTTTTTTCAATTTTTTTTTCAATTTTTTTTTGAAATTTTTTTTTCAATTTTTTTTTCAATTTTTTTTTTCAATTTTTTTGATTTTTTTTTCAATTTTTTTTTGAAAATTTTTTTTTTGAAATTTTTTTTTTTCAATTTTTTTTTCAATTTTTCTTCAATTTTTTTTTCAATTTTTTTTTCAATTTTTTTTTCAATTTTTTTTTGAAAATTTTTTTTTTGAAATTTTTTTTTGAAATTTTTTTTTTCAATTTTTTTTTCAATTTTTTTTTGAAATTTTTTTTTCAATTTTTTTTTCAATTTTTTTTTTCAATTTTTTTGATTTTTTTTCAATTTTTTTTTGAAAATTTTTTTTTTGAAATTTTTTTTTTCAATTTTTTTTTTCAATTTTTTTTTCAATTTTTTTTTTCATTTTTTTTAAATTTTTTTTTCAATTTTTTTTTGAATTTTTTTTTCAATTTTTTATCGAAAATTTTTTTTTGAAATTTTTTTTTCAATTTTTTTTTTCAATTTTTTTTTCAATTTTTTTTTGAAATTTTTTTTCGATTTTTTTTTCAATTTTTTTTTGAAAATTTTTTTTTTGAAATTTTTTTTTTCATTTTTTTTTCAATTTTTTTTTCAATTTTTTTTTCAATTTTTTTTTCAATTTTTTTTTGAAATTTTTTTTTAAATTTTTTTTCAATTTTTTTTTGAAATTTTTTTCTGAAAATTTTTGTGGAAATTTTTTTTTCAATTTTTTTTCGAAAATTTTTTTTTGAAATTTTTTTTTCAATTTTTTTTTGAAACTTTTTTTTTGAAAATTTTTTTGGAAATTTTTTTTCAATTTTTTTTTGAAAATTTTTTTTTCGAAATTATTTTTTTCAATTTTTTTTTCAATTTTTTTTTCAATTTTTCTTCATTTTTTTTTTCAATTTTTTTTTCAATTTTTTTTTGAATTTTTTTTTAAATTTTTTTTTAAAATTTTTTTTTCAATTTTTTTTTTAAATTTTTTTTTTTTGAAAATTTTTTTGGAAATTTTTTTCCGAAAATTTTTTTTTTCAATTTTTTTTGAAATTTTTTTTTGAAAATTTTTTTGGAAATTTTTTTTTCAACTTTTTTTCGAAAATTTTTTTTTGAATTTTTTTTTCAATTTTTTTCTGATTTTTTTTTCAATTTTTTTTCAATTTTTTTTTGAAATTTTTTTTTTTAATTTTTTTTCGAAAATTTTTTTTTGAAATTTTTTATTCAATTTTTTTTTGAAATTTTTTTTTCGAAAATTTTTTTGGAAATTTTTTTTTTGAAAATTTTTTTGGAAATTTTTTTTTCAATTTTTTTTCGAAATTTTTTTTTTTGAATTTTTTTTTCAATTTTTGTTTGATTTTTTTTTCAATTTTTTTTTGAAAATTTTTTTTGAAAATTTTTTTCTTGAAATTTTTTTTTCAATTTTTTTAAAATTTTTTTTAAATTTTTTTTTTCAATTTTTTTGGATTTTTTTTTAAAATTTTTTTTTGAAAATTTTTTTGGAAATTTTTTTTTCAATTTTTTTCGAAATTTTTTTTTTGAATTTTTTTTTCAATTTTTGTTTGATTTTTTTTCAATTTTTTTTGAATTTTTTTTGAAAATTTTTTTTGATTTTTTTTTCGAAAATTTTTTTTTTTAATTTTTTTTTTGAAAATTTTTTTGGAATTTTTTTTTTCAATTTTTTTAGAAAATTTTTTTCTTGAAATTTTTTTTTCATTTTTTTTAAAAATTTTTTTTCAATTTTTTTTTTCAATTTTTTTGGATTTTTTTTTTCAATTTTTTTTTGAAAATTTTTTTGGAAATTTTTTTCAATTTTTTTCGAAATTTTTTTTTTTGAATTTTTTTTTCAATTTTTGTTTGATTTTTTTTTCAATTTTTTTTTGAATTTTTTTTTGAAAATTTTTTTTGATTTTTTTTTCGAAAATTTTTTTTTGAAATTGTTTTTTTTGAAAATTTTTTTGGAAATTTTTTTTTCAATTTTTTTTGAAAATTTTTTTCTTGAAATTTTTTTTTCAATTTTTTTTTTTCAATTTTTTTTTCAATTTTTTTGGATTTTTTTTTTTCAATTTTTTTCTGAAAATTTTTTTTTGAAATTTTTTCTTTCAATTTTTTTTTGAATTTTTTTTTCAATTTTTGTTTGATTTTTTTTTCAATTTTTTTTTGAAAATTTTTTTTGAAAATTTTTTTTGAAAATTTTTTTCTTGAAATTTTTTTTTCAATTTTTTTTTAATTTTTTTTTTAATTTTTTTTTTCAATTTTTTTGGATTTTTTTTAAAATTTTTTTTTGAATATTTTTTTGGAAATTTTTTTTTCAATTGTTTTTTTGAATTTTTTTTTCAATTTTTGTTTGATTTTTTTTTCAATTTTTTTTTGAATTTTTTTTGAAAATTTTTTTTGATTTTTTTTTCGAAAATTTTTTTTTAAATTTTTTTTTTTTTGGAAATTTTTTTGGAAATTTTTTTTTCAATTTTTTTTGAAAATTTTTTTCTTGAAATTTTTTTTTCATTTTTTTTTAAAATTTTTTTTTCAATTTTTTTTTCAATTTTTTTGGATTTTTTTTTCAATTTTTTTTTGAAAATTTTTTTTTTGAAATTTTTTTTTTCAATTTTTTTTCAATTTTTTTTTCAATTTTTTTTCAATTTTTTTTTTCAATTTTTTTTTCAATTTTTTTTTGAAATTTTTTTTTCAATTTTTTTTTCAATTTTTTTTTTCAATTTTTTTGATTTTTTTTTCAATTTTTTTTTGAAAATTTTTTTTTTGAAATTTTTTTTTTTCAATTTTTTTTTCAATTTTTCTTCAATTTTTTTTTCAATTTTTTTTTCAATTTTTTTTTCAATTTTTTTTTGAAAATTTTTTTTTTGAAATTTTTTTTTGAAATTTTTTTTTTCAATTTTTTTTTCAATTTTTTTTTGAAATTTTTTTTTCAATTTTTTTTTCAATTTTTTTTTTCAATTTTTTTGATTTTTTTTCAATTTTTTTTTGAAAATTTTTTTTTTGAAATTTTTTTTTTCAATTTTTTTTTTCAATTTTTTTTTCAATTTTTTTTTTCATTTTTTTTAAATTTTTTTTTCAATTTTTTTTTGAATTTTTTTTTCAATTTTTTATCGAAAATTTTTTTTTGAAATTTTTTTTTCAATTTTTTTTTTCAATTTTTTTTTCAATTTTTTTTTGAAATTTTTTTTCGATTTTTTTTTCAATTTTTTTTTGAAAATTTTTTTTTTGAAATTTTTTTTTTCATTTTTTTTTCAATTTTTTTTTCAATTTTTTTTTCAATTTTTTTTTCAATTTTTTTTTGAAATTTTTTTTTAAATTTTTTTTCAATTTTTTTTTGAAATTTTTTTCTGAAAATTTTTTTGGAAATTTTTTTTTCAATTTTTTTTCGAAAATTTTTTTTTGAAATTTTTTTTTCAATTTTTTTTTGAAACTTTTTTTTTGAAAATTTTTTTGGAAATTTTTTTTCAATTTTTTTTTGAAAATTTTTTTTTCGAAATTATTTTTTTCAATTTTTTTTTCAATTTTTTTTTCAATTTTTCTTCATTTTTTTTTTCAATTTTTTTTTCAATTTTTTTTTGAATTTTTTTTTAAATTTTTTTTTAAAATTTTTTTTTCAATTTTTTTTTTAAATTTTTTTTTTTTGAAAATTTTTTTGGAAATTTTTTTCCGAAAATTTTTTTTTTCAATTTTTTTTGAAATTTTTTTTTGAAAATTTTTTTGGAAATTTTTTTTTCAACTTTTTTTCGAAAATTTTTTTTTGAATTTTTTTTTCAATTTTTTTCTGATTTTTTTTTCAATTTTTTTTCAATTTTTTTTTGAAATTTTTTTTTTTAATTTTTTTTCGAAAATTTTTTTTTGAAATTTTTTATTCAATTTTTTTTTGAAATTTTTTTTTCGAAAATTTTTTTGGAAATTTTTTTTTTGAAAATTTTTTTGGAAATTTTTTTTTCAATTTTTTTTCGAAATTTTTTTTTTTGAATTTTTTTTTCAATTTTTGTTTGATTTTTTTTTCAATTTTTTTTTGAAAATTTTTTTTGAAAATTTTTTTCTTGAAATTTTTTTTTCAATTTTTTTAAAATTTTTTTTAAATTTTTTTTTTCAATTTTTTTGGATTTTTTTTTAAAATTTTTTTTTGAAAATTTTTTTGGAAATTTTTTTTTCAATTTTTTTCGAAATTTTTTTTTTGAATTTTTTTTTCAATTTTTGTTTGATTTTTTTTCAATTTTTTTTGAATTTTTTTTGAAAATTTTTTTTGATTTTTTTTTCGAAAATTTTTTTTTTTAATTTTTTTTTTGAAAATTTTTTTGGAATTTTTTTTTTCAATTTTTTTAGAAAATTTTTTTCTTGAAATTTTTTTTTCATTTTTTTTAAAAATTTTTTTTCAATTTTTTTTTTCAATTTTTTTGGATTTTTTTTTTCAATTTTTTTTTGAAAATTTTTTTGGAAATTTTTTTCAATTTTTTTCGAAATTTTTTTTTTTGAATTTTTTTTTCAATTTTTGTTTGATTTTTTTTTCAATTTTTTTTTGAATTTTTTTTTGAAAATTTTTTTTGATTTTTTTTTCGAAAATTTTTTTTTGAAATTGTTTTTTTTGAAAATTTTTTTGGAAATTTTTTTTTCAATTTTTTTTGAAAATTTTTTTCTTGAAATTTTTTTTTCAATTTTTTTTTTTCAATTTTTTTTTCAATTTTTTTGGATTTTTTTTTTTCAATTTTTTTCTGAAAATTTTTTTTTGAAATTTTTTCTTTCAATTTTTTTTTCAATTTTTTTTTCAATTTTTTTTTGTTTTTTTTTTTAAATTTTTTTTTCAATTTTTTTTGAAAATTTTTTTCTTGAAATTTTTTTTTTCAATTTTTTTTTCATTTTTTTTTTCAATTTTTTTGGATTTTTTTTTTCAATTTTTTTTTTGAAAATTTTTTTGGAAATTTTTTTTTCAATTTTTTTTCGAAATTTTTTTTTTGAATTTTTTTTTCAATTTTTGTTTGATTTTTTTTTAAATTTTTTTTTGAATTTTTTTTTGAAAATTTTTTTTGATTTTTTTTTCGAAAATTTTTTTTTGAAATTTTTTTTTTGAAAATTTTTTTGGAAATTTTTTTTTTCAATTTTTTTTGAAAATTTTTTATTTGAAATTTTTTTTTTCAATTTTTTTTTGAAAATATTTTTGGATTTTTTTTTTCAATTTTTTTTTTTCATTTTTTTTTTCAATTTTTTTTTTGAAAATTTTTTTGGAATATTTTTTTTCAATTTTTTTTGAAAATTTTTTACTTGAAATTTTTTTTTCAATTTTTTTTTCAATTTTTTTTTTCAATTTTTTTTTTAATTTTTTTTTGAAAATTTTTTGGATTTTTTTTTTCAATTTTTTTTCGAAAATTTTTTTTTGAAATTTTTTTTTCAATTTTTTTTTGAAATTTTTTTTTTTGAAAATTTTTTTGGAAATTTTTTTGGATTTTTTTTCAATTTTTTTTTGAAAATTTTTTTTTTTTGAAAATTTTTTTGGAAATTTTTTTTTCAATTTTTTTTCGAAAAATTTTTTTTGAAATTTTTTTTCAATTTTTTTTTTCAATTTTTTTTCAATTTTTTTTGAAATTTTTTTTTGAAATTTTTTTGAAATTTTTTTTTGAAATTTTTTTTTCAATTTTTTTTTGAAATTTTTTTTTTTGAAAATTTTTTTGGAAATTTTTTTCCGAAAATTTTTTTTTTCAATTTTTTTTTGAAATTTTTTTTTGAAAATTTTTTTGGAAATTTTTTTTTCAATTTTTTTTCGAAAATTTTTTTTTGAATTTTTTTTCAATTTTTGTCTGATTTTTTTTTCAATTTTTTTTTCAATTTTTTTTTGAAATTTTTTTTTTAAATTTTTTTTCGAAAATTTTTTTTTGAAATTTTTTATTCAATTTTTTTTTGAAATTTTTTTTTTCGAAAATTTTTTTGGAAATTTTTTTTTTTGAAAATTTTTTTGAAAATTTTTTTTTCAATTTTTTTTCGAAATTTTTTTTTTGACTTTTTTTTTCAATTTTTGTTTGATTTTTTTTTAAATTTTTTTTTTGAATTTTTTTTTGAAAATTTTTTTTTGATTTTTTTTTCGAAAATTTTTTTTTGAAATTTTTTTTTTTTTAATTTTTTTGGAAATTTTTTTTTCAATTTTTTTTTCAATTTTTTTTTTCAATTTTTTTGATTTTTTTTTCAATTTTTTTTTGAAAATTTTTTTTTTCAATTTTTTTTTTTCAATTTTTTTTTTCAATTTTTTTTTCAATTTTTTTTTTCATTTTTTTCAATTTTTTTTTCAATTTTTTTTTGAAATTTTTTTTTCAATTTTTTTTTCAATTTTTTTTTGAAAATTTTTTTTTTGAATTTTTTTTTTCAATTTTTTTTTTCAATTTTTTTTTCAATTTTTTTTTTCATTTTTTTTCAATTTTTTTTTCAATTTTTTTTTGAATTTTTTTTTTCAATTTTTTTTCGAAAATTTTTTTTTTTCATTTTTTTTTCAATTTTTTTTTCAATTTTTTTTTTCAATTTTTTTGATTTTTTTTTCAATTTTTTTTTGAAAATTTTTTTTTTGAATTTTTTTTTTCAATTTTTTTTTTCAATTTTTTTTTCAATTTTTTTTTTCAATTTTTTTTTCAATTTTTTTTCAATTTTTTTTTTCAATTTTTTTTTCAATTTTTTTTTGAATTTTTTTTTTCAATTTTTTTTTCAATTTTTTTTTTCAATTTTTTTGATTTTTTTTTCAATTTTTTTTTGAAAATTTTTTTTTTGAAATTTTTTTTTTCAATTTTTTTTTCAATTTTTCTTCAATTTTTTTTTCAATTTTTTTTTCAATTTTTTTTCAATTTTTTTTTGAAAATTTTTTTTTTGAAATTTTTTTTTGAAATTTTTTTTTTCAATTTTTTTTTCAATTTTTTTTTGAAATTTTTTTTTCAATTTTTTTTTCAATTTTTTTTTTCAATTTTTTTTTCAATTTTTTTTTCAATTTTTTTTTGAAATTTTTTTTTCAATTTTTTTTTCAATTTTTTTTTCAATTTTTTTTTCAATTTTTTTTTCAATTTTTTTTTGAAAATTTTTTTTTTGAAATTTTTTTTTGAAATTTTTTTTTTCAATTTTTTTTTCAATTTTTTTTTGAAAATTTTTTTTTTGAAATTTTTTTTTTCAATTTTTTTTTTCAATTTTTTTTTCAATTTTTTTTTTCATTTTTTTTTCAATTTTTTTTTCAATTTTTTTTTAAATTTTTTTTTCAATTTTTTATCGAAAATTTTTTTTTGAAATTTTTTTTTCAATTTTTTTTTTCAATTTTTTTTTCAATTTTTTTTTGAAATTTTTTTTCGATTTTTTTTTCAATTTTTTTTTGAAAATTTTTTTTTTGAAATTTTTTTTTTCATTTTTTTTTCAATTTTTTTTTCAATTTTTTTTTCATTTTTTTTTCAATTTTTTTTTTGAAATTTTTTTTTCAATTTTTTTTCAATTTTTTTTTGAAATTTTTTTCTGAAAATTTTTTTGGAAATTTTTTTTTCAATTTTTTTTCGAAAATTTTTTTTTGAAATTTTTTTTTCAATTTTTTTTTGAAACTTTTTTTTTGAAAATTTTTTTGGAAATTTTTTTTCAATTTTTTTTTGAAAATTTTTTTTTCGAAATTATTTTTTTCAATTTTTTTTTCAATTTTTTTTTCAATTTTTTTTCATTTTTTTTTTCAATTTTTTTTTCAATTTTTTTTTGAATTTTTTTTTAAATTTTTTTTTAAAATTTTTTTTTCAATTTTTTTTTTAAATTTTTTTTTTTTGAAAATTTTTTTGGAAATTTTTTTCCGAAAATTTTTTTTTTCAATTTTTTTTGAAATTTTTTTTTGAAAATTTTTTTGGAAATTTTTTTTTCAACTTTTTTTCGAAAATTTTTTTTTGAATTTTTTTTTTCAATTTTTGTCTGATTTTTTTTTCAATTTTTTTTCAATTTTTTTTTGAAATTTTTTTTTTAAATTTTTTTTCGAAAATTTTTTTTTGAAATTTTTTATTCAATTTTTTTTTGAAATTTTTTTTTCGAAAATTTTTTTGGAAATTTTTTTTTTGAAAATTTTTTTGGAAATTTTTTTTTCAATTTTTTTTCGAAATTTTTTTTTTTGAATTTTTTTTTCAATTTTTGTTTGATTTTTTTTTCAATTTTTTTTTGAAAATTTTTTTTGAAAATTTTTTTCTTGAAATTTTTTTTTCAATTTTTTTTAAATTTTTTTTTAATTTTTTTTTTCAATTTTTTTGGATTTTTTTTTAAAATTTTTTTTTGAAAATTTTTTTGGAAATTTTTTTTTCAATTTTTTTCGAAATTTTTTTTTTGAATTTTTTTTTCAATTTTTGTTTGATTTTTTTTCAATTTTTTTTGAATTTTTTTTGAAAATTTTTTTTGATTTTTTTTTCGAAAATTTTTTTTTTTAATTTTTTTTTTGAAAATTTTTTTGGAATTTTTTTTTTCAATTTTTTTAGAAAATTTTTTTCTTGAAATTTTTTTTTCATTTTTTTTTTAAATTTTTTTTCAATTTTTTTGGATTTTTTTTTTCAATTTTTTTTGAAAATTTTTTTGGAAATTTTTTTCAATTTTTTTCGAAATTTTTTTTTTTGAATTTTTTTTTCAATTTTTGTTTGATTTTTTTTTCAATTTTTTTTTGAATTTTTTTTTGAAAATTTTTTTTGATTTTTTTTTCGAAAATTTTTTTTTGAAATTGTTTTTTTTGAAAATTTTTTTGGAAATTTTTTTTTCAATTTTTTTTGAAAATTTTTTTCTTGAAATTTTTTTTTCAATTTTTTTTTTTCAATTTTTTTTTCAATTTTTTTGGATTTTTTTTTTTCAATTTTTTTCTGAAAATTTTTTTTTGAAATTTTTTCTTTCAATTTTTTTTTTCAATTTTTTTTTCAATTTTTTTTTGTTTTTTTTTTTTAATTTTTTTTTCAATTTTTTTTGAAAATTTTTTTCTTGAAATTTTTTTTTTCAATTTTTTTTTCATTTTTTTTTTCAATTTTTTTGGATTTTTTTTTTCAATTTTTTTTTTGAAAATTTTTTTGGAAATTTTTTTTTCAATTTTTTTTCGAAATTTTTTTTTTGAATTTTTTTTTCAATTTTTGTTTGATTTTTTTTAAAATTTTTTTTTGAATTTTTTTTTGAAAATTTTTTTTGATTTTTTTTTCGAAATTTTTTTTTTGAAATTTTTTTTTTGAAAATTTTTTTGGAAATTTTTTTTTCAATTTTTTTTGAAAATTTTTTATTTGAAATTTTTTTTTTCAATTTTTTTTTGAAAATATTTTTGGATTTTTTTTTTCAATTTTTTTTTTTCATTTTTTTTTTCAATTTTTTTTTTGAAAATTTTTTTGGAATATTTTTTTTCAATTTTTTTTGAAAATTTTTTACTTGAAATTTTTTACTTGAAATTTTTTTTTCAATTTTTTTTTTCAATTTTTTTTTAAATTTTTTTTTGAAAATTTTTTGGATTTTTTTTTTCAATTTTTTTTCGAAAATTTTTTTTTGAAATTTTTTTTTCAATTTTTTTTTGAAATTTTTTTTTTTGAAAATTTTTTTGGAAATTTTTTTGGATTTTTTTTCAATTTTTTTTTGAAAATTTTTTTTTTTTGAAAATTTTTTTGGAAATTTTTTTTTCAATTTTTTTTCGAAAAATTTTTTTTGAAATTTTTTTTCAATTTTTTTTTTCAATTTTTTTTCAATTTTTTTTGAAATTTTTTTTTGAAATTTTTTTTAAATTTTTTTTTGAAATTTTTTTTTCAATTTTTTTTTGAAATTTTTTTTTTTGAAAATTTTTTTGGAAATTTTTTTCCGAAAATTTTTTTTTTTAATTTTTTTTTGAAAATTTTTTGGATTTTTTTTTTCAATTTTTTTTCGAAAATTTTTTTTTGAAATTTTTTTTTCAATTTTTTTTTGAAATTTTTTTTTTTGAAAATTTTTTTGGAAATTTTTTTGGATTTTTTTTCAATTTTTTTTTGAAAATTTTTTTTTTTTGAAAATTTTTTTGGAAATTTTTTTTTCAATTTTTTTTCGAAAAATTTTTTTTGAAATTTTTTTTCAATTTTTTTTTTCAATTTTTTTTCAATTTTTTTTGAAATTTTTTTTTGAAATTTTTTTGAAATTTTTTTTTGAAATTTTTTTTTCAATTTTTTTTTGAAATTTTTTTTTTTGAAAATTTTTTTGGAAATTTTTTTCCGAAAATTTTTTTTTTCAATTTTTTTTTGAAATTTTTTTTTGAAAATTTTTTTGGAAATTTTTTTTTCAATTTTTTTTCGAAAATTTTTTTTTGAATTTTTTTTCAATTTTTGTCTGATTTTTTTTTCAATTTTTTTTTCAATTTTTTTTTGAAATTTTTTTTTTAAATTTTTTTTCGAAAATTTTTTTTTGAAATTTTTTATTCAATTTTTTTTTGAAATTTTTTTTTTCGAAAATTTTTTTGGAAATTTTTTTTTTTGAAAATTTTTTTGAAAATTTTTTTTTCAATTTTTTTTCGAAATTTTTTTTTTGACTTTTTTTTTCAATTTTTGTTTGATTTTTTTTTAAATTTTTTTTTTGAATTTTTTTTTGAAAATTTTTTTTTGATTTTTTTTTCGAAAATTTTTTTTTGAAATTTTTTTTTTTTTAATTTTTTTGGAAATTTTTTTTTCAATTTTTTTTTCAATTTTTTTTTTCAATTTTTTTGATTTTTTTTTCAATTTTTTTTTGAAAATTTTTTTTTTCAATTTTTTTTTTTCAATTTTTTTTTTCAATTTTTTTTTCAATTTTTTTTTTCATTTTTTTCAATTTTTTTTTCAATTTTTTTTTGAAATTTTTTTTTCAATTTTTTTTTCAATTTTTTTTTGAAAATTTTTTTTTTGAATTTTTTTTTTTCAATTTTTTTTTTCAATTTTTTTTTCAATTTTTTTTTTCATTTTTTTTCAATTTTTTTTTCAATTTTTTTTTGAATTTTTTTTTTCAATTTTTTTTCGAAAATTTTTTTTTTTCATTTTTTTTTCAATTTTTTTTTCAATTTTTTTTTTCAATTTTTTTGATTTTTTTTTCAATTTTTTTTTGAAAATTTTTTTTTTGAATTTTTTTTTTCAATTTTTTTTTTCAATTTTTTTTTCAATTTTTTTTTTCAATTTTTTTTTCAATTTTTTTTCAATTTTTTTTTTCAATTTTTTTTTCAATTTTTTTTTGAATTTTTTTTTTCAATTTTTTTTTCAATTTTTTTTTTCAATTTTTTTGATTTTTTTTTCAATTTTTTTTTGAAAATTTTTTTTTTGAAATTTTTTTTTTCAATTTTTTTTTCAATTTTTCTTCAATTTTTTTTTCAATTTTTTTTTCAATTTTTTTTTCAATTTTTTTTTGAAAATTTTTTTTTTGAAATTTTTTTTTGAAATTTTTTTTTTCAATTTTTTTTTCAATTTTTTTTTGAAATTTTTTTTTCAATTTTTTTTTCAATTTTTTTTTTCAATTTTTTTTTCAATTTTTTTTTCAATTTTTTTTTGAAATTTTTTTTTCAATTTTTTTTTCAATTTTTTTTTCAATTTTTTTTTCAATTTTTTTTTCAATTTTTTTTTGAAAATTTTTTTTTTGAAATTTTTTTTTGAAATTTTTTTTTTCAATTTTTTTTTCAATTTTTTTTTGAAAATTTTTTTTTTGAAATTTTTTTTTTCAATTTTTTTTTTCAATTTTTTTTTCAATTTTTTTTTTCATTTTTTTTTCAATTTTTTTTTCAATTTTTTTTTAAATTTTTTTTTCAATTTTTTATCGAAAATTTTTTTTTGAAATTTTTTTTTCAATTTTTTTTTTCAATTTATTTTTCAATTTTTTTTTGAAATTTTTTTTCGATTTTTTTTTCAATTTTTTTTTGAAAATTTTTTTTTTGAAATTTTTTTTTTCATTTTTTTTTCAATTTTTTTTTCAATTTTTTTTTCATTTTTTTTTCAATTTTTTTTTTGAAATTTTTTTTTCAATTTTTTTTCAATTTTTTTTTGAAATTTTTTTCTGAAAATTTTTTTGGAAATTTTTTTTTCAATTTTTTTTCGAAAATTTTTTTTTGAAATTTTTTTTTCAATTTTTTTTTGAAACTTTTTTTTTGAAAATTTTTTTGGAAATTTTTTTTCAATTTTTTTTTGAAAATTTTTTTTTCGAAATTATTTTTTTCAATTTTTTTTTCAATTTTTTTTTCAATTTTTTTTCATTTTTTTTTTCAATTTTTTTTTCAATTTTTTTTTGAATTTTTTTTTAAATTTTTTTTTAAAATTTTTTTTTCAATTTTTTTTTTAAATTTTTTTTTTTTGAAAATTTTTTTGGAAATTTTTTTCCGAAAATTTTTTTTTTCAATTTTTTTTGAAATTTTTTTTTGAAAATTTTTTTGGAAATTTTTTTTTCAACTTTTTTTCGAAAATTTTTTTTTGAATTTTTTTTTTCAATTTTTGTCTGATTTTTTTTTCAATTTTTTTTCAATTTTTTTTTGAAATTTTTTTTTTAAATTTTTTTTCGAAAATTTTTTTTTGAAATTTTTTATTCAATTTTTTTTTGAAATTTTTTTTCGAAAATTTTTTTGGAAATTTTTTTTTTGAAAATTTTTTTGGAAATTTTTTTTTCAATTTTTTTTCGAAATTTTTTTTTTTGAATTTTTTTTTCAATTTTTGTTTGATTTTTTTTTCAATTTTTTTTTGAAAAATTTTTTTGAAAATTTTTTTCTTGAAATTTTTTTTTCAATTTTTTTTTAATTTTTTTTTAATTTTTTTTTTCAATTTTTTTGGATTTTTTTTTAAAATTTTTTTTTGAAAATTTTTTTGGAAATTTTTTTTTCAATTTTTTTCGAAATTTTTTTTTTGAATTTTTTTTTCAATTTTTGTTTGATTTTTTTTCAATTTTTTTTGAATTTTTTTTGAAAATTTTTTTTGATTTTTTTTTCGAAAATTTTTTTTTTTAATTTTTTTTTTGAAAATTTTTTTGGAATTTTTTTTTTCAATTTTTTTAGAAAATTTTTTTCTTGAAATTTTTTTTTCATTTTTTTTTTAAATTTTTTTTCAATTTTTTTGGATTTTTTTTTTCAATTTTTTTTGAAAATTTTTTTGGAAATTTTTTTCAATTTTTTTCGAAATTTTTTTTTTTGAATTTTTTTTTCAATTTTTGTTTGATTTTTTTTTCAATTTTTTTTTGAATTTTTTTTTGAAAATTTTTTTTGATTTTTTTTTCGAAAATTTTTTTTTGAAATTGTTTTTTTTGAAAATTTTTTTGGAAATTTTTTTTTCAATTTTTTTTGAAAATTTTTTTCTTGAAATTTTTTTTTCAATTTTTTTTTTTCAATTTTTTTTTCAATTTTTTTGGATTTTTTTTTTTCAATTTTTTTCTGAAAATTTTTTTTTGAAATTTTTTCTTTCAATTTTTTTTTTCAATTTTTTTTTCAATTTTTTTTTGTTTTTTTTTTTTAATTGTTTTTTCAATTTTTTTTGAAAATTTTTTTCTTGAAATTTTTTTTTTCAATTTTTTTTTCATTTTTTTTTTCAATTTTTTTGGATTTTTTTTTTCAATTTTTTTTTTGAAAATTTTTTTGGAAATTTTTTTTTCAATTTTTTTTCGAAATTTTTTTTTTGAATTTTTTTTTCAATTTTTGTTTGATTTTTTTTAAAATTTTTTTTTGAATTTTTTTTTGAAAATTTTTTTTGATTTTTTTTTCGAAATTTTTTTTTTGAAATTTTTTTTTTGAAAATTTTTTTGGAAATTTTTTTTTCAATTTTTTTTGAAAATTTTTTATTTGAAATTTTTTTTTTCAATTTTTTTTTGAAAATATTTTTGGATTTTTTTTTTCAATTTTTTTTTTTCATTTTTTTTTTCAATTTTTTTTTTGAAAATTTTTTTGGAATATTTTTTTTCAATTTTTTTTGAAAATTTTTTACTTGAAATTTTTTACTTGAAATTTTTTTTTCAATTTTTTTTTTCAATTTTTTTTTAAATTTTTTTTTGAAAATTTTTTGGATTTTTTTTTTCAATTTTTTTTCGAAAATTTTTTTTTGAAATTTTTTTTTCAATTTTTTTTTGAAATTTTTTTTTTTGAAAATTTTTTTGGAAATTTTTTTGGATTTTTTTTCAATTTTTTTTTGAAAATTTTTTTTTTTTGAAAATTTTTTTGGAAATTTTTTTTTCAATTTTTTTTCGAAAAATTTTTTTTGAAATTTTTTTTCAATTTTTTTTTTCAATTTTTTTTCAATTTTTTTTGAAATTTTTTTTTGAAATTTTTTTTAAATTTTTTTTTGAAATTTTTTTTTCAATTTTTTTTTGAAATTTTTTTTTTTGAAAATTTTTTTGGAAATTTTTTTCCGAAAATTTTTTTTTTCAATTTTTTTTTGAAATTTTTTTTTGAAAATTTTTTTGGAAATTTTTTTTTCAATTTTTTTTCGAAAATTTTTTTTTGAATTTTTTTTCAATTTTTGTCTGATTTTTTTTTCAATTTTTTTTTCAATTTTTTTTTGAAATTTTTTTTTTAAATTTTTTTTCGAAAATTTTTTTTTGAAATTTTTTATTCAATTTTTTTTTGAAATTTTTTTTTTCGAAAATTTTTTTGGAAATTTTTTTTTTTGAAAATTTTTTTGAAAATTTTTTTTTCAATTTTTTTTCGAAATTTTTTTTTTGACTTTTTTTTTCAATTTTTGTTTGATTTTTTTTTAAATTT